>JAKWJA010002500.1:42413675-43013675 GCA_027704765.1 Solanum habrochaites
CCTCCTCCTCCTCCCCCTCCCTCCTCCCCTCCTCATCCTCGCTACCATCCTCCGCTCTCCATCCCTCCTCCTCCTCCTCCTCCTCCTCCTCATCTCCCCTCACCCTCCTCACTCTCCTCCTGCCCTCCTCCTCCTCCTCCTCCTCCTCCTCCTCCGTCCTCCTCCTCCTCCCCTCCTCCTCCTCCTACCTCAATCGCCTCCTCACTCCTCCTCCCTCCTCCTCCTCCTCGCTCCTCTCTCCTCCCCTCTCCTCCTCCTCCTCCTCCCCTCCTCCCCTCATCCTCCTCCTCCTCCCATCCTCCTCTCCGCCTCCTCCTCCTCCTCCTCCTACCTCCTCCTCCTCCCTCCTCCTCCTCATCCCCTCCTACCACCGTCCCTCACTCCTTCCCTGCTCTCCTCCTCCTCCTCCTCACCTCCATCACTACCTCCTCCTACCTCCCCTCACCCTCCTCCTCCTCCTCCTCCTCCTCCTCCTCCTCCTCCTCCTCATCCTCCCCTCCTCCTCCTCCTCCTCCTCCTCCCCTCCTGCCTCCTCCTCCTCCGCCCTCCTCATCCTCGCTCCTCCTCCTCTCCTCCCCTCCTCCGCCTCCCTCAGTCCTCCTCCTCCTCCATCCTCCTCCTCCTCCTCCTCCTCCTCCTCCTTCCTCCTCCTACCCCTCCTCCTCTCCTACTCGCTCCTCCAATCCTTCCTCATCCTCCTCCTCTCCTCCTCCTCCTCCTCCTCGCCTACCTCCTCCTCCGCTTTCCTCCTCCTCTCCTCCTCCTCCTCTCCTCCTCCCTCCGCCTCCTCTCCTCTTACTCCTCCTCCGCCTCCTCCTCCTCCTCCTCCTCCTCCTCCGCCTCATCCCTCTCCTCCTCTCCTCCCTCCTCCTCCTCCTCTCCCCCTCCGCCTCTCCTCCTCCCCTCCTCCTCCTCCGCCTCCTCCTCATCCTCCCCCTCCCTCCTCCTCCTCCTCCATCACCCCCCCCCCCTTTCCCCCCCCCCCTCCTCATCCTCCTCCTCTCCTCCATACTCATCCTCCTCCTCCTCCGCCTCCTCCTCCCTCCTCCCCTCCTCCTCCTCCTCCTCCTCGCTCCTCCCCTCCTCATCCTCCTCCTCCATCCTCTCCTCCGCCTTCTCCCTCCTACCTCCTCCCCTCCTCTCCTCCTACTCTCTCCCTCCTCCTCCTCCTCCCCCTCCTCCTCCTCCTCCTCCTCTCCTCTCCTCCTCCTCCCGCTCCTCACTCCTCCTCCTATCCTCCTCCTCCTCATCCTCCTCCCTCATCCTCCTCCTCCTCCTCCTCCTCCTCCTCCTCCTCTCACTATCCTCCTCTCCTCCTCCTCGCCTCCCCTCCTCCTCCTCCTTCCTCCGTCCTCCTCCTCCTACTCCTCCTCTCCTCCTCCTCCTCCTCCTCCTCCTCCTCCTCCTCCTCATCATCCCTTCCTCCCCGCTCCTCCTCCTCAGCCTCCTCCTCCTCCTCAGCCTCCTCCTCCTCCTCCCTCCACTCCTCCTCCTCACTCCTACTCCTCCTCTCCTCCATACGCCTCCGCCTCCGACTCCATCCTCCTCCTCCTCTCCTCTCCTCCTCCTCCTCCTCCTCCTCCGCCTCCTCCATCCTCCGAACTCCTCCTTCCTCCTCCTCCTCCTCCTCCCCTCCTCCTCCTCACTCCTCCTCCTCCGCCGCCTCCTCCTACTCCGCCTCTCCTCCTCCTCCTCTCCTTTCCTCCTCCTCCCTCTCCTCCTCCTCCTCCTCCTCCTCCCTCCTCCTCCTCCTCCTCCTCTCTCCTCCTCCTACTCCTCACTCCTCCTCCTCCTCCTCTCCTCCCCTCCTCTCTCTCCTCCTCCTCCTCCTCCTCCTCCTACTCTCCTCCTCCTCCGCATCCTCCTGCCTCCTCCTCTCCTCCCCTCCTCTCGCATCCTCCCTCCTCCTCTCCTCCTCCTCCTCTCCTCCTCTCACTCCTCTCCTCCTCCTCCTCCTCCTCCTCCTCCTCCTCCTCCCCTAACTCCTCCCCTCACTCCTCCTCCTCCTCCATCCTCTCCTCCTCCTCCTCCTCCCCTCCTCCCCTCCTCCTCCTCCCCTCCTCCTCCTTACCTCCCCCGCCTCCTCCTCCTCCTCCACCCCTCCGCCTCTCCTCCTCCTCCTCCTCCTCCCTCCTCCTCCTCCCTCCTCCTTCCCTCCCATCCTACCTCCTCCTGCTCCGCCTCCCTCCCCTCCTCCTCCTCCTCCTCCTACTCCTCTCCTCCTCCTCCTCCTCCTCCTCCTCCCTCCATCCTCCTCCTCCTCCTCCTCCTCCTCACTCCTCCCCTACCTCCTCCGCCTCCTCCTCCTCTCCTCTCTCATCCTCCTCCTCCTCCTCCTCTCCTCCTCCTCCCCTCCTCCTCTCCTCCTCTCCTCCCTCCTCCTCTCCTTACCTCCATCCTCCTCCTCCTCCTCCTCCCGCCTCCCCTCCTCCTCCCCCTCCTCCTCCTACTCTCCTCTCCTCCTCCTCTCCTCCTCCCCTCCTCCTCCTCCTCCCTCACCCACTCGCCTCCTCCTCCTCCTCCTCCTCCCTCCTCCTCTCTCCCTCTCCTCCCTCCTCCTCCCCTCATCCTCCTCCTCCTCCCTCCTCCCCTCCTCCTCCTTCCTACTCCTCCTCTTCCTCCTCCTCCTCCTCCTCCTCCTCCTCCGCCTCCTCCTCCTCCTCCTCCTCCTCCTCCTCCTCCTCCTCCTCCTCCTCCTCCTCCCTCCATCCTCCATCCCTCCTCCTTCCTCCTCCTCCTCCTCCTCCTACTCCTCCTCCTCCTCCTCTCCTCCTCCTCCTCCTCCTCCTCACTCCTCCCCTCCTACTCGCTCCCTCCTCCCTCCTCCCTCCTCCGCCTCCTCTCCTCCTCCATCCACGCTCCTCCTCCTCCTCCTCCTCCTTCCCTCCTCCTCCTCCTCCTCCTCCTCCTCTCCTCCTCCTCCCCTCCTCCTCCTCCTCCTCCTACTCCTCCTGCCGCCCTCCTCCGCCTCCTCCTCCTACGCTCCTCCTCCCCCTCTCCCTCCTCCTCCTCCCTCCTACTCCTCCTCCTCTCTCCTCCTCCGCCCTCCTCCTCTACTCCTCCTCTCCTCCTCCTCCTCCCTCCTCTCCTCCTCACTCCTCTCCCGCTCCTCCGCTCCTCCCTACTCCTCCTCCTCCTCCTCCCCTCCTCCTCCTCCTCCCCGCCTCCCCTCCTCCTCCTCCTCCTTCCTACACATCCTCCCCTCCCGTGTGTCCTCTCTCTTCCGTTCGGCGTCCCCCTCCCCGCCCGTCCTGCCCTTTGCCCGTAGTCTCCCATTGCCCCTTCCTTGTTCTCTCCGCCTGTTTTGTGTTCGTTTTCCCCCTGTCTCGTGTTGGTTGCCATGTATTGATAGTAATAAAATCATATAAAATAATGGTTGGATTGTAAATGTCCGGGGAAACATCCCCAAGGACTAGCCAAGGGTCCTTGAGGAAGGACCCAAGTTGGTGCCAACACTGTCCAAGGCAGCCCGAAATGACATAGGCAATCGACGGCTTGTGGGCCAGTCGACGCCCCATCGATGGGTTACATTGGTAGGTAATTAGACATAGGAGAGCATAGGCCAGCGACCAGCCTCAGTTCCCAACCACGGACCAATAGGACGGTTCGTTGGTCAAGAGACGGGTAGTCGTTTGGCAGTCGTTTGTGAGCCTGTATTCCTGCACAGGTTCACTGTTAAGTGAGGGGTGATAGTGTAATTTCACCCCACTTCCAAATAAAAATATTGGCGGTTCCTTAAGTTTATTTTGGGCATTTTAAGTGTATATAAGTCTTTAACACTTAGAAGATTTCATTCTTCGAAATCAAAAACCCCTAATCCCTTATAATTCTCTTTAGAACTCCATTGCAGTCAAAACTCAAGGAAGAGCTTGGATTGACGATTGAGTGGGGATTCTTCATCAAAGTGAAGAATTAGCTTCATCAAGGTATTGATTTTGATCCTTGAAACTCTCTTCATCAAGGAGCCCAACTTTTTAAGATGTTTTCTAAAGTTTTCAAGATGAATTGTCTAATTTTATGATCTATTCCATGGGTTCTTGCATTAATGGTTTCTAAAAATTGAATAGTGATTGAATTGTTATTGTATTGATGAGTTTAACCTAAAACAACCTATGAACCCATTAATCAGATGAACCCTAATTTTTGACTAATCTATGGGTTACTTGATAATGTTGATGAATTCTAATGTAATTTTATCTAGGCTATTGATTGAAGAATAATATATGTAATAATTTGACCTAGTTTCATGAATATTTTATAATTATGTTGAGTTGTTGGCTATGGCCATGGGTAAGGGCCTTGTGATATCGAATATGATGATTTGACATTGGGTTGAGGTGTTGAGGATGATGTGGTGGTAAGATGACCTATTTCCTTTATTTTATGATTAATTAGACTTCAATTATATTTTGATTGGTATGATCCACTTATGGTGGCCGTGTTATCTGTTTTACTTGCAATTGACGTAACCTTGTCGGCGTTATTTTAAGTAATGTAATGATCATGGTCTTGTCGGCAATCTACTTGAAGTAATGTGGTTTTTTGTGTAGTTGATTATGTGTAGTATGGTGAGATCTATCTACATGTTAAGTAATGTGAAAGTATATGTGTTCTTCTATTGATGTTAAGTAGGTGATCATGTTAGACTATGAATGTGGTTTTTTGTATATACTCTTAGGGTGGATGTATGTTATTCCTACTTGACTATATGAGTCTACGATGGTCATAATGATGATGATATGGTAGTGTATAGGATTACTTATACTTCAAAATAATAATGGTTTCTATTTGCTTCTAAATGAACTGTATTAATGAAGTTAAAGTGAAGTATGTGGTGTCCTTGTCTTCGGTTGACTTGTTCCCTTACGTGATGTATGTATAATATGAATATTGATGTCTTGAACAGAGATATCTAAGTCTTTAACGTATTGGAAATATTGACCTAAATGGAAGTTAAGATGGGCTTTTATGTGAAACCTTGAACCTAGTGGTAAGGTTATGAATGTTGAAGTGTAAGCCGTAATGGGTATACTTTTAAAGTAAACAAGAATGATAGGAATTCGTTGGATTGGCTGTGAACTGCATCATATTCATCCTTAGGAAAGTCATGATAAGATTCTAGTCGCCATTGGGAGGTATCCCTAGTGCATTTTTCTTTTGTAGGGTAAATGTGATTGGATTATGAACTTGATATGGAACCCTTTTATACGAACCTTAAATGTAAATTAATCTATGAGAACGAAGGCTTGCACCGACTAAGTATGGTAAGGGAAGTAGTTCTAGTTAAACAATAATACTAGTTTGACAAGCATGCTCTTCATATTCGCCCGCCTAACCATGTGCCTACATGAGAATGTTTCTAGTTCTACTATTGACACTATGAACAACCCTATACGATAAGGTTAGAACTTTTGATTCCATGTCTTGCGTAATTTGGTCTATTCTATTATTGTCCTATGTCTCATCATAATGGAATACCTATTACATTAGAGAGTTCTATGAGGCTTAGCTTGTTGTATGAGACTCTCTAGACATGCACAATAGCCTTGAAGGTGTTACTTGGAGTTCCCCTAGGTCTTGTCCAAGACTCATTATACTTTAATGTCCTTATTTGTTGAATGTCTCGTAAATAAACTATGAAAGTAATATGTGTTTAAATGATTAGTATTAATCAGAGTATTTGAGTTGTCTAGTTTAGGTGTGAAGGGGGCATAGGAATGGTCACTAACGACTTCGTATCTTACCTAGATGTTCTTAAAATACTCTAGTTAAGTGAAGGTTGTATTATGTGGACAATCTAAACTGAAGGAGTCCTATGAATTAATTTAGGTATTCTTGAGAGGTTCAATCACGGACGATTATCGTCTTGATATACTTAAGTAAGTCTGTTGATAGCCTTTGGTAAGAGAATGCATATTATCCTAATAGTTGATGTGTTGACGACTGTAAAGGTGTATGTGTCTTATTATAAATAGTCTTTAGGTCATTTACTTATGCTTAGGGAGGTTGTATGCGGAGGTCCTGTCTTGTGTTACTTAGTGAATCTTAGGATATATTTTAGTTAGAAGACTACATGTTATAAAGTGTCTCAACGAAGCAGTAGACAACTTCACGTACGGAAGGAATTCATTGTAAGGTAAGTTGAGGGGTTCACCACCGTAAAGTGTCTCTTAAAAAAATGGGGGGATAAATTGTTCTAAACATATTTCTTATGTTGTTTCTAAGTTGTTTAAAAATTAAATGTTGTTTTTATGGATTATAAAATGATTTTAAATGAAAAAGATACATATTTTCTAATAAATGTTCCATTTTCATGATTTTCATATTATTCCTAGTAATGTGGTTGTACTAAGCCATGATTTTATCTATCTCTATAGTGTTGGTAGGTGAGGATCATTTGAAGGAAGACCTTGGACCATATATCGTTACGAGAATCTAAGTATATCCTTATTTTGATTCGAGGCATAGCTGTCTTATGTTTTTCTATTGAAGTAAATACACTAAGTATTTCTATATTATTGTGTATGGGCCGTGTGCCAAGTATTCTCGTGTCTTATGTTTGATAAGATTGAGACTTAGTATTTCTTATGACCTTATATGAAAGATATTTTAAAGACTGATATGTTTTGTGAAAAGTTTTAATTCCGCACTACTTCTCGTTATGTATATGCGCTGATTGATATGTAAGGGCTTGTACAATACCTCCGAGAGGTCAAGTACGCCGGTTGCAATCCGAGATTGACCCTAACTTCTAGGGTGTAGTTTCTGTATGTGACAGATGGATTCACTTCCCGTGGATCCTTCCACCTTCCGTGAACCCATCCATAGACCATTACCTTAGAATATTTTTCATAAGGTTTGGTTTCAAGGATAGGTTCACTAACGGTGGACCCTTTCACCGTCAATGAACTCATCCGCAGACTATTGCCTAAGAATATGTTTTACAAGCTTCATGTACAACGTTGGGTTCACTAACTTTGACCCTTTGTACCATATGTGAACCCTTCTTACAAGTTCATTTTCACAAATTTAAACCGTCTTTTCTCATTCGAACTTCTAATTGACTTTTTGCACTTCCCATGTGTTATAATAGATACCTTTGGGAACATTTATCTTCAATGGGACTCAAGCTAGCATTAATAGAGTAAGAGAAGAACTAACAACCTAATGTGAATACATTCATCTTCAATGGGACTCAAGCTAGAATTAATAGAGTAAGAGAAGAACTAACAACCTAATGTGAATGCAAATTTGATGATAATGCACATAAATATGGGAATTACTCCAAGATCAATCATAACATCAAAATAATGTTTTTCATGAACATGCATGCATATAGAAACATGAGAATGACTAAACCGCATGAATACAAGAAAAATGAATTAAGAGTAACTAATATCTCATGATAGAATAGGAGTGGGCAAATAAGATTTTTAGATATTTGGACATCATATACGCTTTGGCATCCTAAGTACTAGCATCAAATAATTGATTCATCCAAAGTACTTTCATGAAATATTTCTTTATTTCTCAACTTTTGAAATTATCATTCTACAAGTATCAATCAAAACCTCTCCATAAGAAAAACCTTATCTAACTTCCAAAATTTCTTAAGGCAAAATTGTCGTAAGATATCTAACACACTTTTGCAATAAGGAGACAAGGAATACTAGATGCCCGATATAATATAAGTAACACGCAGATATCATACATAAGCCCACCATTGCCAATTACACCATCATAAATCGTTATTATGTAAGCATATCAATGGACTCCTAACACTTCCCTTTTCTCCCATCACACCATTCATAGGAGATATTTGCAAATATACCAAATCATTGACATCAAAATCAAGCTCCCTTCTTATAACATCAATTAAACGTTTTCCATAGCCTCATGTACCAACTCAGCCCTTAACAAAGCGACCTAACCAACTTCAAATCAACCAGTGGGAGACCTACATATCCTACCATATAGAGCCTGAAAATGGATGAAATTCAACGGACGTAGAGTGGATACCGTTTAATATAATATAAAACTGAATCCAAAGACAAACTTATCCATCCTTGCCTACTCACCCCTGAAAATCAAATAACAACAGCTCTCTAAAATAATTAAAAGTTTTAATAGTATGCTTGTCTTTTACATCAGTCTGAGAATGAAAATTCAGGCTAAGTATCAGTTTACTACCAAGACCATTCTGAAATGACCTTCAAAATTGAGATGGAAAGTGAATTCCACAATCGTATATACTAGATAAGGGCACTCCATTAAACCTTACCATTTCCCTTAGATACAACTTAGCCTAGTGTTTCGCTGAATAAGAAACCATGAGGGGAATAAAATGAGCCAACTTTGTCATTTGTAATCTACAATAACCCAAATCGAGTCATGTTTCCACCGGGTGCGGGGTAAACCAACAATAAAGTCCATATTCAAATTTTCTGGCTTCCAAGTAGGAATACTAATATCTTGGGAAAAACCTCTAGACTTTTGTTGCTCAACTTTCACCTGTTGACTATTAGGACACTTATCCATAAATTCCGTAATATTTTTCTTCATCCTGTTCCACGAATAGACCTCCCACAAGTCATAATACATCTCAATGGCTTCTGGGTAAATAGAATATCGAGAACTATAGTTCCCCGATAAGATTTTCTTTCTCATATCATAGACATTGAGAGCACACATATGAACTTGATATCAAACCACACCATTTTCCCCCTGAGAGAAAATTTCAACATGCTTTTTAAGCACCGCTTCCTTTAGCTCAAATAAAAATTCTATCACGACCTTGTTTGGCTTTCATATCTGATAGAAAAGATAACTCTGATCCTTTATGAACCATATAACGACCTTCACTAGAATCAACCAATTGAACACCCAATCAGACCAATATATGAACATCACAAATCAATTCCTTCTTACTTCCTCAACATGAGGAACACTATCCATTGATAGTCGACTAAGAGTATCTATTACCACATTCACCTTGTCAGGGTGATAGAGGACACTCATGTCGTAATCCTATAGCAACTCAAGATACCTCTTTTAGTGAATATTTAGATCCTTATTTATTGAAAACATATGCCAAACCCTCATAGTTGTTTAAGACATAAACATGGAAATCATATAAGTAATATGTTTCTGAATCGTTAAGGCAAACATAACTAATTCTAGATCCAAATCTTGGACAAGATAGTTTTTTACATGAACATTGCATTGAATTGAAGCATAAGTAATGACCTACTCATTTTACGTAAGAACACACCCTAATCCTATCTTTGAAGCACAAAAACAAACCACAAACCCATTACATTCTTTTGACAAAGTCAAAATAGGAGCTGAAGTTAGTCTGCTATTCAACTCTACGAAACTCTTGTCACATGCTTCTGACCAAGAGAACTTAAATTTTTTGGGTTAATGCTGTCAATAGAGAGGAAATAGAAGAAAACCTTTCGACAAACTTTCTATATAACTAGATAAAAGCAACATTCTTCTAATATCTAAAAGGGATACAGGACTAGGCTAACTCTTAACCGTTTTTGAATTTTTAGGATCTACCTCAATACCCTTATAGGAAAAATAACATTACCAAGAAAATCCATGTATCGCAACCCAAAATCATATTAACTTAAGTTTTCAAATAATTGTTGGTCCTTGAAAACTTGCAACACAATCCTCAAATGACCGACATAATCATCCTTACTCCTTGAGTAAATCAAGATGTCATCATTAAAAATAATCACAAATATATCAAGGTATTGTCTAAACATTCTATTCAATAAGTGCATGAATCCATCTGGAATATGAGTCAAACTAAACAAAATTAGTAAAAACTCAAAATGAACTTAACGAGTTCGAAAGGCAATCTTCAAAATATCATCTTTCTTCATTCTTAATTGTTGATAACTCGACCGTAGGTATATCTTAGAAAAGTAACTCAATCCTTAGAGTTGATAAAATAAATCATCTATCTTTGGAGAGGATTATTCATAATTGTAACCTTTTCAAATAGCCAGTAATAAATACACATTAAAATTAAACTATCATACTTACAACAAATAAAATTGGAGCATCTCGTCGAGAGATACTCAGTAGGATGAAACCCTTATACAAAACAATCCTCTAATTACTCTTTCAATACCTTAAGTTTGGTAATATCTAGTAATATCAAATAGCTAGTTTTAAACCAAGAAACTAAGAATAGTTATTTGCTGAAAGAATAGGAAAAATTTTAAAAATTTCCTAAGTTTAAAATGTGAGTTTTGGTAATTTTCAAAGGGCCATAACTTCTAGCTCATAATGAGTTAGACGCAGTTCTTTACGAGTATTGAAAGACCTTGGGAAGATCTTTACAACGACTTTGAGTTTGCTCATTTTTTATGTTGTATAAAGGGATATATGGCTTTCAGAAACTGGGTTGTTGGACTAAGGGAAGTCCAATCCGGATTTTAGTAAGGGTAAAATATTCTTTTCACCCTACTATTTGCTAATTTTTTTAATGGTCTAATTCAGGTTAAACCAATTTTTAGTTCATATTAGAAATTTTTTTTCATATCGCTTAGGGTCTTTGGGAGATGTGCCAAATGAAGAAAACAGGGAGAAACAATAAAGAATTTCACCATAGAATGCCAGAGATCTATTGTACTCGGTCGTGGGTGTAATTTCTAATCTTGTATGTGAGATATTTATGTGTTGGGTTTGTTGACCCACACACCAACATGTTTAATTTAATGAGTTTTGAATAGATTTATTGATGATTAATGATGCTTTTGATAAACTATTGTTGAATTTTTGTTGGTTGAGTTCTAGCATACTTTTAGCTGTTTTAATTCGTGTTTTAGAATGTTTACGAGTTTGAACTACTGGGTATTGTGGTATTCAGTGATGCTTAGTTTTTGGGTAAGAAACCATGGAAGTTTAGGAGGTGTAGAGTTGAAAATCAGACAAGAAAAGTCAGAAATCTAATCTTACAAGCCTGGGGCACCTCGCCAACAAGAGCCCCTCAGGAAAGACTCTATCCTTTAGGCTCTGGCGTGCCGCGCCAGATACAGAGCATGATGACAGTGTGTGTCTGAGAGGATCTGGTGCTCTGCTCCTATCAGTGCACAAATGTCACCTAGAGCCCCCATTCTTTCCCTATCTTTTCGTACTAGTTCGTAAGTTATGTACCATTGTTCTTTGGTTGATTCCAATACACTAAGGTATATCTAAGAAACATGAAATCATGAACCTTGAATCCATAATCAATTCAAAGAAAGTTAGTGTGAGAGACAAGTAAGATAAGGAGTTGGTAAAGTAAAGTTTCTTAAAGCTTCAAAGAGTCTCATTTAAATGTTTTAACTTCGTTTTAAGGCTCAAGTTTTGAGTTAAAGAAAGGGTAAAAATTTGAAATATATTTTTCTTTCAAAGAATATGATTTTTTTAATAAGTAATTAAAGTTAAGCAAGAGTAAAATGTTGTAGTTATTTGCTCTAATCTCAATGAACTGTATTACACCTACATAAAGTTTCTAAAATTTTTTTTTTTTACATTTAAGATACTTAGGCTACGGAAGAAAGACTTCCAAAAGAAGCTCTGAACAGATAGTGGAACCTATCCTTTGGCATTTTTCACAAATGTAGCCGTTTCGTGTGTCAAATGATTACAACTGCGCGTTGTTGGTCCGATACAATTATTCCTCAACCCTAAAGTACAAAGGACGTTACTCCGCCTAAAGTTTTTATGAGCTAATACTTTATATTCCTTTGGAGTAGGTAGTTTTGAGCATTTCACCTCCAGTGGTTTGGTCGGTGATATCAACAGTTTCCATATAGTTGACAGACTTCAAGCTCTCCCTATGTGACATTCCACCTCATGGTTAGTCCTTCATTGTTCGCCTTTCTTAAACTGTCCCATACTCTTTATTTTTAATTTGTTGATCCACCGCTCAGTGATTCTATCGGATTGTTATCCCACTCTCAAGTTCCTAGTGCTACATCGGTCCATGTCTACATACTGCATGCGACTCTTGTGTCTCTCTTTTGTTCACATGATTGTAGCGCGTCTTAAACTGATATTACCCATCGCTCTGGTAGGCTTACTGTTACGTCGCTATTGTTGCTTTTATAGCTTCAAGTACTACGACCTCTCCCGACAACAATTCTAGTAGTATGATTTTTTTCACTTACATATCATGTTTACTTTATTTTTATATATCATGTCATAGTTAATTGTATCTTTCACTACATAGAGTTTCAATTATCTTGTTTCAGACGTTTTTCTTTATGCTTGTTCCATTACTTTTGTAAATTTGCACTTATTTGATTGAAATCGAGTAGTTATCATGAGCTTGATCGTAAAGCCCAAGGCAAGTAACTGTTCTTCTTACTCATTGTCAAACCTAAGCTGTTGTTTTTTACGCATTCCAACTCGCTTTCTCCCACTATCTTTACAAAATTGTCGTTTACTTCAACTTGCTTCAGCTCTTTGTGTCTTGTTTGCGTCCTTCTTCTTAATTTTATGCATGTCACTCAGTTGTCAACCAAGCATCAGCATTCTTCTGGCGCATCGCTTTGATCCATCTACGAGCATCTTCAAGTCAGTGTCTGAGACTCCACGCATTTCCGGAGGATCGGTCGTTTTTATGATGCTTTATCCATATTAAATTAGCCCCTTAAATATTTTGTGTGTGTCTGTTCCCAATCAACTTGCTATCATGATATTGTTTCAGAGTCCTTTCACTAAGCACCTCGCCATCAATCATGTTTCATCCGGCCCGTTTGTCGGTTTTGTGCTTTCTACTTTATCTATCTTTTGCTATATGTTATATTACATTTGGAGACATGTATCTGTGCTTTCTTTGTCGCTACGAGACTAATATAACTTTTATTTTCTACTAAGTGGAATATTTTCCATGCCCTTTGTGATTAGCTCAGTTTTCTTTATTTGCCGTTCACCTCTCCTTCGTTTCGACTCTGAATGTTGACGTACTCTCCTTTAGGATAACGCTCTGCTTCACTTTCTTCTAAGCTGTCCACATCAATGGTCGTTTGCGGTTTCGCCTCGACTGCCTATGAGTCTAGGTTTTAGGGCTTCCGACTGGCGTGAAATCAATTTCTCTGTTTCCATATGCGACCACCGTCTGTTTTTCCTTTCCAAAGACGTTTTAAGAGTTTACAGTCCGGCAAGAGGTACTAATTAGTCCGTTTTACTCAAAGTGTGGGTGTTCAGCTCGACAAGCTCGTGGATCGACTACATTCTTGTGCGAATCCTGAGAATTCCTTGGCTACTGGGATCAAATTTGTCCCCTTATCCAGCTTCTCGGTCTAGTTTCGCAAGATTTATTCCGAAGCTGATCCGGCAAAAATTTGTTGGCAGACATTGAAGAAGTGTTGGGGGTGTAGGGGGGGGGGTGCTTGTGTGTCATGGTTTGTTATAGGAGGTTTGACTAGCCGCATATCATCTGAAAATGTGGCTAGGACTTGGTACGAACAGTGAAAAGGGAATAGAGATGAGAATGCACCACATCCGAGTTGGGCTTCCTTTGAAAAAGCCTTCTTGGGGAATTTTTTTCTCGAGAACTAAAGTATAAAAGGTTTGGGAGTTCCTCACTCTGAAACAGGTATCCTTGATTGTTCATGAGTATGGGTCAAACTTCACCCAATTATCTCGCAATACTCTGGAGATGGTTAAGGATATCAGGAGCAGAATAAGGTAGGGCCGCAATGTTGATAATGGACATGGACATTTTAATATTAATGGTCTATGGGCAGCAGGTAGAGGAAGAGAAGACGAGGGACAGAGAGGAGCACTGGAACAAGAAAGGGAAGACTGGGAGTGAGTCTAGTCTACAAAAGTGTGGTTCAAGTGGACTATAGTTTCAGAAACTAAAGGGGCATGCACCATCATCTGCTAGTGCACGTGCACCCAGAAAAAGAGGTGAACATAATGGTTAGAATTTGCAAAACTTCACTGCTAAACCATCCAGTACCAAGGTAGTGTGGCACAAGGAGGTAGTTAGGCTCCTACATGCAGTATGTGTGGTAGAACCCACCCCGGTAAATTTCGTGATGGGTAGAAAAGTTGATTCAAGTGTGGTCAAGAGGGTAACTTCATAAGAGAGTGACCTAAGAATAAGCAAGGTGGTGGAAATTCGGGCAACATAACTCAATCTTCATTAGTTTCTCCACCAGAAAGGGATGCACCTTGAGTAGCAACTTTTGGTATTGGGGGAGGGGAAAATCATGTCTATGCAATCACTAACATCCAAGAGCAAGAGAACTATTCAGACATTATCACGGGTACGATCAAATTCCTTACTTTGGATGTTGATGTTTTGTTAGACCCGGGAGCAAGTTTATCTTTTGTAAATCCTTATGTTGCAAATTAGTTTGAGATTCTTCCCAAAAAACTTTGTGAACCCTTGAGTATTTCTACATATGTTGGGGAGTTTATTCTTGCAGAAGGATTTTATCGTGATTGTCCTATTTATATCAATCACAAGAACACCATGGATGATCTAGTAGAGTTAGATATGGTAGACTTTGATGTAATTCTAGTTATGGACTGGCTTCATTCCTGTTATGCATCAATAGATTGCATAACTTGAGTTGTCAAGTTTCAGACTCAAAATGAGCCAGTCATAGAGCGAAGTGGTAGTTCAGCATTGCCTAAGGGTCATTTTGTTTTGTACCTTAAGGTGAGGAAGTTAGGTTTTAAAGGGTGTATGTATCACTTAGTATCAATTAATGACTCGAGTGTTGAGGTACCTCCGCTCTAGTCAGATCCGATAGTAGAAGATTTTCCAAAAGTTTTCTTGATGATCTACCTATAGTTCCTCCTAAGAGAGAAATAGATTTTAGCATAGACATCATTCCAGATACTAGTCCTATCTCTATTCCTCCATATAGAATGGCACCATCAGTTAAAAGAGATGAAAGAAAAATTGAAATATTTGTTACACAAAAAATTTATTAGACCAAGTGTCTCACCTTGGGGCACATTGGTCTTGTTTGTGAGAAAGAAAGATAGTTCCCTTAGGATGTGTGTAGATTACGTTCAGTTGAATAAAATGACAAAAAAAAAAGAAATCCTCTTCCAATGGTAGTAATCCTTTCGACTAGCTTTAAATTGCTTCATGCTTCTTGAAATCGATATAAGATCAGGCTACCATCAGTTGAAGGTTAGGAAATGTGATATTCCAAAGACAACTTTTAGAACCAGATATAAGAATTATCAATTTTTGGTTATGTTCTTTGGTTTGAAAAATATAGCTGCAACATTCATGGATCTTATGAATAGAGTCTTCAAACCTTATTTAGATCTATTTGTTATTGTATTCATTGATGAAATACTGATTTATTCAAGGAATGAAGAAGATCATGATAGACACCTTAAGATAGTTCTGTAAACTTTGATAGATATATGCCATGTTCTCTAAGTGTGAGTTTTGTCTTAAGTCTGTCGCATTGTTTTGGGCCATATTGTTTCTGGTGTTGGGATTAGAGTCTATACCCAAAAGATATAATAAGTCTAGAGTTGTCCTAGGCCTACATCTCTGATTAATATAAGGAATTTCCTCGATTTGGCTGGCTAATATAGGATATGGGTTTTCATCTATCTAGTCTTCTTTGACCAAGAAAACTAAGAAAACATCATGTTTAAATGGTCTAAAACTTGTGAGAAAAGCTTTAAAGAGTTGAAAAAGAGATTGACTACCGCTTCTATTTTGACCTTACTAGAGGGTACTCAAGTTTGTATGGTCTAATGTGATGCATAACGAGTTGGTTTGGGCTGTGTATTGATGAAGAATGGAATGTTTATAGTTTATACCTCTAGACAGTTGAAGGTTCATGAGAAAAACTATCCAACTCAAGACTTATAATTTATCGTAGTAGTTTTCACATTGAAGATAGGAGTCAGTACTTGTATGGTGTATGTTGACATATTCAAAGAAAAGAAGAGCCTACAATATGTGTTCACCCAGAAGAAGCTAAATCTTAGACTGAGGAGATGGTCAGAATTACTTAAGGATTATGACATGAGTATTCTTTTCCACTTGGATAAGGCAAATGTGGTTGCTGATGCTGTAAGAAGGTTATCCAATGGAAGTACCGCCCATGTTGAAGAAGAAAAGAGAGAGTTAGATAAAGATCTTCACAAACTTACATGCCTGAGAGTCAGACTTATAGATTCCACAGAAGGAAGAATAGTGGTGACAAATGGTTTGAGTCATCACTAGTGTTAAAGGTGAAAGATAATCAAGACCAATATCCCATTTTTATTGACTTGAAGCCAAATGTTTATAAACAAAGAATATTAGCTTTTGAACAAGAGGAGAAGGTGTGTTGAAGTATCAAGGTATTTTGTGTGTAGATAGGGTTGATGGACTCAAGAGAGGATCCTGGAAGAGGCTCATACCTCCTGAAATTCCATTCATACAGGTTCCACCATGATGTACTATGATTTTAGAGAGGTATATTGGTGGTAAGGCATGAAGAAAGACATTACTGAGTTTGATGCCAAGTGCCCGAATCGCCAGCAAGTTAAAGTGGAACACCAAAGGCCTGGAGGGTTGTCTCAAAAGATAGAACTTTCAGAATGAAAGTGGGAGATTATTAATATGGACTTCATCACATGCTTTCCAAGGTCTCGCAAGCAGCATGATTTTATTTGGGTTATTGTTTACAGGATGACCAAATCATCCCACTTTTTTATGGTAAATACTACCTATTCGGCAAAGGATTATGCTAAATTGAACATTCAAGAAGTGGTAAGACTTCATGGAGTTCCAATTTCCAGTATTTCATATAGAGGTTCACATTTACTGCACCATTACTGGAGTCTTTCTAGAAAGGTTTGGGTTCAAAGGTGAACTTGAGCACTGGTTTTCATCCTTAGACAGATGGACAATAATAGAGTACTATTAAGACTTCAAAAGACATATTGAGATCTTGTGTGGTTGACTTCAAATAGAATTGGGATGATCACATGTCTCTCATTGAGTTCGCTTACAACAACAGTTACCATTCGGGCATTTAAATGGCTTTATATGAAGCTTTATATGGGAGGAGATACAGATCACCAATTGGATGGTTCGAACTTTATGAAACAGGGTTGATAGGGCCAGATCAAGTTCACCAAGATATGAAGATGGTGAATATGATTCAAGAGAGATTGAAAATGACACAGATCTCCAAAAGTTCCACACAGACGTTAGGAGAAGGCCATTAGAGCTTGAATTAGATGACTACATATATCTTAAGGTTTCACCCATGACGGATGTTATGAGGTTTGGTAAGAAGGGGAAACTTAGTCCCCGGTACATTAGTCCTTACAGAATCTCCAAAAGAGTTGGCAATGTAGCTTATGAGTTGGAGATACCCTAAGAATTAGCAACAGTTCATCCTGTATTCCATATTTCTATGTTGAAGAAGTTCTTGGGTGAGACTTCATTGATTGTACCAACTGAGAATGTTGGGATTAAGGATAGCTTATCTTACGAGGAGATTCTGGTCCAAATTTTAGATCATCAAGTTTGCAACTTCATAACTAAGGAAGCTGCATCAGTTAATATCATTTGGAGGAACCAATTCATTGAACAACTGACTTTGTAAGCTTAGAAGGATATGTAGAAGAGATATCGAAATCTCTTTGAATCCCTAGAAAATGCTGATCAAGGTACTAGATTCTCTTCGTAGTACTTTATAAGACTATGTGTAAGCATGTTATTACTTGCATTTGTTATAGAGAGCTGAATTTATGTTACTACCCTTAGTTTAGTGGAAGAGTTCTCATTCGAGGAAGAATGCTACCAAGGGGGAGATATTATAAAATCTCATAATCTAAAATAGCAAGTATTAAAACAAGAAACTAAGAATAGTTATTTTTGGAAAGAATAGGAAATATCTGGAAAATTTTCTAAGTTTAAAAAGTGAGTTTTGTTCATTTTCAAATGGCCATAAATTCTAGCTCAGGATGATTTAGGGGAAGTTATTTATATTGGTTTAAAGCCCTTGGGATAATCTTTACAATAGCGTCGACTTTTCCTATTTTCGATGTCGTATAAGGGAGATATGCCTTAGGGAAGTTGGGTTATTGGATTTAGGGAATTCCAATCTAGATTTTAGTACGGGTAAAGATGTCTTTTCATTCTACCATTTTTTAATTTGTTTTAAGGGTTTAATTGGATTTAAACCAACTTTTATTTTATATTAGAAAATACAATTCATAGGGTTTGGGAGAAAAGAGAATAGAAGAATGAGAAGGGATAAAGAGCAAGATTTTTACCAAGAACGCCAAGAGATTCTAGTGGAATTCGTTGGGGGTGATCCCTAATCAGGTCTGTGAGATCTTTCTGTTTTGGGTTCGTTCACCCACATGCCAACATGTTTAATTTAGCTAGTTTTGAATAGAGTGATTGATGGGTAATGATGTTCTTGATGAACTATTGTTGAATTTTTGTTGGTTGAGTGTATACCTTTAGTTGTTTTGATTTGTGTTTTTGACCTATTTTTACGAGTCTAAAATATTGGGTATTCAGGTATTTAGTTATCGTAAGTGTTTGGGGAAAGATCTATGGAGTTTAGGAGGTTTAGAGTTGAAAGTCAAGGAAGAAAAGTTGGAAATCCCGTCTGATAGTCCCTAGGGTACGATGCCAACCAGATTCCCTATAGACATACGCATGCCACGTCAGACAGCGCACGAGGATAGTGTCTGTCCAACAGGCTCTGGCGCTCCACGCCTCTCACAGCTAAGGTCATGTGGAGTCCCCATTCTTTCCCTATCTTGTTCGATAGCCCCCCTAGGGTATTATACCATATTCCGCTGGTTAATTTCAACCACTTTTTAAGCCCCCCCATCTAACCCAATGTCAGAAATCTTTCATAACACCTGGTGGTATGATGACTATTATTAACCTCAATCCATAATCCACCACCAGCTAATTGGAAACGTCATCAGGCTCAATTAGGGTACCAAAGGACCCCCCTTCAGGATTGAGTCTAAAGCTATTCGGATGTAAAGTGTATTAGTAATAAAGTTTTTCATTCTGTAACCCCCAGAGGTTATTCCTTACACATGTTTATTCGATTAAGGCAACTTACTTTAAAAAAAGAGTAAAAAATTTGTCAAAGCCTTTACTCATCTTTACATTAGAAAAGCATTTCCCCAAAGTGTGCCCAGATCCACCCAACAGTCCACCGTTAAGAAACGAACATGAGTAAAAGGGGGTTCCATTTCTGGAAACAGATATCCGGGGGGATACACTCTCGCCAGTGTTTAAAAAGTTTTTCCGACCATTTAAGTTCCGCTGAAAAAACTAAGGCCCCCCCATGGCGTTTTTGAAACGCTAGGGAAATTGATCAACGGTTTTAGGTCTTTATAACGTATATCCCTGTGAGTAAATTATCTGCCCATTACTCTCCACCGGCATGTCAAGGCATAATTTCAGGTATGAGTTAAGCTATATTTTTTTTTTGCGGAGGTAGAAGTTGAACCATGACCGATCCCTCCTCCCCCCCCTTTTCGTGGGTGTACACCGTTCATAGTACACCCCGTCGCCCAAGTCCCCATTGTAAACCCTGTGAGCCCCCCTTTTTGTTATTGGGCGTTAAGGGTCCTCCCCTTTTCTGCTGATAACATTAAGTTAAACCAGGTGGTACAGTATTCCATTAGTAAGTTAAGGTCTCTCCTCATGGCCCACGACCGATATGATTGTCCTTGCGCCTCGTCCCTCGTAACATTGTACTATCGTTAGGCTCCTAGTGCTGGTTGTGGAAGAGAATGACCCGCAGATAGTTTCTTGTTCTTTTTCTATATACATTAGTTTCTTTTGTCTTCAGTTATACGCCCCTAGTTTCATTGTGTATCGTTCAATACATCAGCATTCTACCTTCAGATTCTTTCAAATTGCTATTGATGAATTTACGTACGTTATCTATGGACTCGAGGTCAGTAGCCAATTGGTAAGCCGCCCTCAGGTTGTCAACCTTCATATTGTGAAGTGGGGTTTTAGCAGTAACCCCTGTCAAACTGGACAGCGCACTGGTCTAGATTGACCTATGGTTATCTTGCATCACCTTTCCATGATAGAATACATGGTAAACCAGGACCAAAATAGGGCACTAGTATTGAGCTCTCGATGGAACCCGACACCACTATTAGTCCATTGGCCAGAGCCCACTTCCCGGCCGCAGCACTGCATACCCTACCCGCAAGCCTGACCCCCCATCCCCAGTCTTTTTGTCCTACCGACCACACCCAACGATGGTGGGATCCCCCAAGTCTTTAAATTTCATAATATTGTTGGGTCTGTCCCAACATTCATCATGGTATGTTCAGAGGCTTCATAAATGAATAGTTAGTCAGTTTAGTTGAGTCTCTTTTATTTCAGAAATTATATTTCAGACCAAAGTGCCATTTTGGCCAAGATAATAATTAAAGTATTTCTCATGAGAATGTTTCCATCTTTGTGATTGAGTAAGTAAAGTCTTCCACTGAGTTAAGTAAGTCAATCCAAGGGTTCACCTAAGCCCAATAATGGTCGTTGGATTCCGTCCACACCCAGGATGTAGGCTGGGAGCGTGACAAGTTCTTCTGAAAAAATATGATAAGTAGGGATAGAGATAGGTTGTGTATATAGGAGAAGGTCTATACCTAAGTGAATTTTCCTTTCGGTAGGAACACCGGGTAAATCATCAAGAAACACTTCCAAATAATTATTGTAATATCTCACTAATTGAATGAACTAGAAGATCCAGGATTCTAAAGAATCATTTTTGGAAAGAATGAAAGATCTAGAAGATTGGTTTAGTACTTATCTTAAGCGTGAGTTTTGGGTCCATTTAAGTCAACCATAAATCGTAGATCAGGATGACTTAGGTGTTATACAAGATACCTTAGGGACTTTCTATAAATTATGTTTCAAACACCGCCGAGTTTGCACAATTTCAAATTCGTATGAGGGATATATGTCCATTTGAAGTTGGACTGTTAAGATAAGGTAAGTCAAAACCCTATCTAACAAGAGCAATACGGTCTTCTCCATACCCTATTATTTTAATTTTGTTTTTGGTAATTAAGATTAGGTTTAAACTAATAGAAGTCAGTTTATGCTATTGAAAAAGAGTTAGAGTTTTGAGAGTAGAGAAAAGAAAAGGATAAAAGTGGAAAAAAAGCAAAGATTTGTCAATTCATTCAAAAATTGCTTGAGGATTTTGTCAATAGGTGATATGTACGGGTATGTGAGATCATATAGAGTTTGTTTAGTTCAACCACGCTCCATATATGAATTTATTTCAGCAAATTTGTGTTTTTGAAAGTATAGATATTAAGTTCTTGATTGATTTGCTGAAATTGTTCAAAGTTCTTGTTGTTGGAGTTGTAGTTTCTTGGGTTTGATTTGTTAAATTTAGGTTTTTTTCGGAGTAATTCTATTTTTATTGTGTATTTTAATCCAAGTGTTTGGGGGAAGAACCAAGTTGATCTAGAGGGTTTCGAGTTGATAAACGAGCAAGAAAAGTTAGGAATATCTGGGCAAGGGATTGGGGGGACACCCCATTAGGGGATCTAAAGTTTGGGTTATTAGTGCTACGCCAGAGAGAGAGCCTGAACATGCTTCTGAAATTTGCACTCTGACACCCCACGTTGCTCAGAGGGAATGGGACACCAGGTTTCCCACCTTTTCCTACTTCTTTCCGTATGAGTTCCCTAGAAATGTACCGATATTTTGTAGTTGATTTCTACACTCTAAGGTACTCATAAATATCATTAAATTTTCAATAAACATGAGATCATGATCCTTGAATCCATAATTCAATTCAAGGAATCTTAAGAGTCAAGTCAAGATGAATTCAAAGAGTTTAAAGGTATAGATTTTGAGTTGAGAAAAGAGCGCGGAAATAAGTTCATTTCTTCAATAGTTATACGGGAACTAAGACTTCAAAATAGGTAAAAGTTTTTCACATTTAAACAAGAGAAGAAACACTAATTCCAAAGAGAGCTTTTGTAACATTGTGGAAGTTCCATGACTTATACTAGAGCCTCGGCTATTAAATTATGGTTAAAATGATTTTTTCCAGACCTATATTAATGTATTAAACTCACCTAGAAAAGGTTAGAGCCAAAACGACAAATAAAGACGTTGACGTCCAGAAACTAGCTAAATTGAATTAGTAGACGTCCCTATGTTTGTGAAGGTTTGAGAGTATCAAATGAAGTCTAGAACTTGTAAAAAAGACTTTAAATAGGTAATATAGTATACAGGGTCCAAATGTCCAGTAACGACTCCCCAAAGACCACCATAAGGGTCTTTGAGGAGGACCCAAACATTGGCGAGAAAGCTGCCAAAGAAACTTGCGACAATCAAGATGTGGAGCCAGCCACGCGTTGCGCACCCAGCACAAGGAGGGCAAAAAGTTTCCTTGTGAAGCAGATCCTCAACTATGCTCACTGCCTCGACCCAAATTTTTAAAAAAAGAATTGAAATTGGCCCTCCGATGCGCAACCATTTCCCGGATTCGTTTGCGTTATTTTTAAGTCAATTTAACCTCACAAAAAGACCCAATTAAGTGAGGAGTATTTTGGGTAATTCAGGGGAAGAGTTTATATTGGTTTTAGGTCAGTTTTAAGCCACTTTCACTCACACCAAATCTGATTCACCAAATTACTCTCATCTCTTTGTAAACTCTCCCTCTACTCAACCACCATTGAAGAGCATTGAAAGCTTGGAGAAGAAGGTCAAGATCTCCACTTTTCTTCTCCAGATTTGTGGATTGAATTGTCATTAATGTATGGGTTCTTCACTCTTGGGATGCCTTTCCCCCAAGAGGTCCTCTCAAAGTTATTTCTAAACAATTCAAATTCCTAAGGTTTTTACTCTATAAATAGGTTTTCTTCCAAACTCGGAATATATGAATAATTATGATAAATTATTATTTGTTATGGTTAATTAAGAATTTATTATTGTCTAATTGTTATGGAATTGTTGGATTTTGTGTGAGGCATGTTCTTTCCCTAAATATTGGATTCGATTATGTTATATCATTCACTTAGTTTCATGAAATGTTGGGATTGGAACAATTGCTTGAATAAACTCATAAGTGAACCCCTTTCCCTTAACCTTAGATATGGATTGATCTTCTTCATGGCCAAAGTGGTTGGAATTGGTTATGTTATTGTGTATTTCGCTATATTATTGGATAATTGTAATGAATTGAGAGTAAGTTTTTGATGAAGATTCTTCGAAGCAATAGGTAAGTATTCTAATGTTATAATTACTATATTATGTTGATGTTGGTCTATAATTGATGTTGTTATGCAATTGAAGTATGTATGATGTTGTTTTTCATATATGATGGGCTATGAATATGTTGAATCTGAGATCATGATAAGGGTATGATAATGCAAGTTTGATGATGTTTCTCTTGTATGCCTTACAAAATAAGACTATGATATGATAATCTCACTAATGAAGGTTTGTGATGAAGGGAAATTCTCATCTTAAACCTAATGATCTATGATTATGTTTATACAAGGAGTTAGTCTACTATAGCCTATGATAATATTGATGATAAATGATAGCTTAAAGGAAAATTCAAAAAGAGACTTTAGCTTAGTCCCTTCCCAAGTTTGAAGGTAGGTTAAATATGACTCTCATGAGATAGAGGCTGTCATGAAATATGCATCTCCTAGTTCCTTAGCTATGTTTTCTCCACAAGAATACAAGCTAGTGGATCCACTTAGAATGTTATGTTCATGTTTTGGTTCAACATTGGCAAGTAGACCACCTTCTTTCGATGTAGAGATTCATGAGACCAGATTCCATTTTAGCTCACATGGTCTATGTCGATTAAGGCGATTATTCCCTAAAGTAAAATGAAAGACTAAAATAAATGGACATCCACTAGGGTAACTTGAGGAGTCTACTTAGTATAGGTAAAGGTATGATACTTTACCTAGATATTGCACAAGTTGACTCTACGGGATGTCCTAGAAGATTGTTCTTATGTACTATGAACCTAAAATGTATAATGCTTATGATATATGATATTTCTATATGTGATAACGACTACTTATGATATAAGTTTTATGAGGTAAAGTATTACTTATGATCTCCTATCTTTTGTACATAATTATGTGGGGTTATGGGGCTTCACATGAGCATTGCACTTGTAGGATATGAATGAGATTATTTGTAAGTTTTGTATGTTATTTTGATACGAACTATTGAACATGAAATGTTAATATGATCTTTTGATGATGTGTATTTGGTTATGATAATTCTTTATGTTGTTGTGATCCTTATCTTGTATATGCTCTATTGTATGTGAATTAAAGGCTTTCAAATGACTTAGCATGCTTTCTATAGAAATGGTCCTTTTCAGGCATATCTTTAAATGTTTATATGCAAATACCCATACTTAGTACAAGTGACATACTAACCAATATGCTTTATAAATCTACAAATGTAGGGTCCGACCATTTAAGTTTACGAAGGTATATTAAAGAATCTTGGAACTCTTTCTCCAAGTGTTGGTAGGTCCTCGTGTTCGGGGATTCTATCTTTTCATTACTCTAGCCATGAATATTGCAATAGACTAAAATATCATAGTTTTATTACTTTATCATTCAAATTCTATTTTCGTAAGGCCCATAGGGCGTAGAATATTAATTGGTAATTCCAAGTTTCATACTCTTTAGATAGTTTTTATGTGAGACACTTTTATTAGGCTATCGTATATATGTTGATCATGTTTCTAATTGAGAATCCTAAGTAAACTTCAATGCGAGAAGTCTAAGTATAGTTCACTTGGTATATGCAAAAGTTTTTAATTTTTGCATTTTAAACCTATGATATATTATGACAAATGCTATGAGCTTGTCTAAGTCCTATTCGAGGACGACGACACCGGTTACAACTGGGGGTGATTTCTGGTTGTTACAAACTTGATATTAGAGAATGAGGTTAAACAATTTAGGGTCAATGTCTCACTAAACCACATTTACATAGTGTCGTGTTCATGGTTGTGAAGTGCGCCACAATTATGAATGAGGGGCTATGTGATGATTAGGAAAATTCTCTTTTATTAGTAATCCTATTTCATGCCTCTAGATCCTTAACACTATGTATGTTTTATAATCTAATACCTTTCTTGTGGTAAAAGGATATGAACACAACAAGGACATCCAATAGAAGAGTGGAAGAAAAGATTACTAATATGAGAGCTCCTCTTCAAGAGCATGTTACTGTGAATGGCCAAGTTGCGGTCAATACTCTGGCCATGAGGGATGGTGAGGTAAGGTCATCCCTTATCCAAATGTCCCAAGCCATCATTACTCAACCTTAATCCATGACAACACAAGCTAAGCGGGAGGTTTTACCTCGAGAGAACCAACATGCTAGTACCATAGATACCTATTTGAGAAATTTCAACTATGAATCTTCTCCTGTTCTTTGGATCCAAGGTTGATGAAGAAACCCAAGACTTACTTGATGAGTTATATAATATTTTGTTTTCTCTGGGGGTGAGTACTACTAAAAAGTCCTCGCTTGCTTCCCATCAACTCATAGATTGTGGCTTTAAACAGGTAGATAGAAATCAATGAAGGATAGTCGGGGTTTTCAAATGGACCTTCTTAGCATGCTTCAAGAAATGGTTCCTTTTCAGGACATATCGTTAAATGTTTATAGGCAAATACCATCATACTTAGTACAAGTTGACATTACAACCAATATGCTGATAAATCACAAAGGTAGGGTCCGACCATTTAAGATTTACGAAGGTATGATTAAAGATCTTGGAACTCTTTCTCCAAGTGTTGGTAGGTCCTCGTGTTCGGGGATTCTATCTTTTCATTACTCTAGCCATGAATATTGCAATAGACTAAAATATATAGTTTTATTCCTTTTATCATTCAAATTCTATTTTAGTAAGGCCTATATGGCGTATTAATATTAATTGGCTAATTCCAAGTTTCATACTCTTTAGATAGTTTTTATGTGAGACACTTTTATTAGGCTATCGTATATATGTTGATCATGTTTCTAATTGAGAATCCTAAGTAAACTTCAATGCGAGAAGTCTAAGGATAGTTCATTGGGATATGCAAAAGTTTTTAATTTTGCATTTAAACATATGAGTATATGATGACAAATGCTATGAGCTTGTTCTAAGTCATCTCGAGGACGACGACACCGGTTTACAACTGGGGGTGATTTCTGGTGTATACAAACTTGATATATGAGAGAATGAGTAAAAATAAGGGTCAATGTTCTCACTAAACCCACTCTACATAGTGTCGGTTCTGGTGTGAACGTGCGCCACAATTATGAATGAGGGCTATGTGATGATTAGGGAAAATTCTCTTTTATTCATAATCCTTATTTCATTGCCTCTAGAGTCCTTAACACTATGTATGTTTTTAATCTAATTACCTGTTTTTGTGGTTTAAAAGGATTGAAACACAAAACAAGGAATCCCAATAGAAGAGGGAAGGAAAAGAGTACTTAATAGGAAGAGCTCCTCTTCAAGAGGGATGTTACTGTGAATGGCCAAGTTGCGGCAATACTCGGCCATGAGGGATGGTGAGTGAGGTAAGGTCATCCTTATCAAATGTACCAAAAGCCATCATTTACTCAACCTTAATCCATGACAACACAAGCTACTAAGCGGGGAGGTTTACCTCGAGAGAAACCAAACTGCTAGTACCAATAGATACCTTATTTGAAAATTCAACTAGAATATCTCCTGTTTCTTGGGACTCCAAGGGTGATTGAAGAAACCAAGACTACGTGATGAGTTATATCCTATTTGTTTTCTCTGGGGGTGAGTACTACTAAAAAGTCCTCGCTTGCTTCCCATCAACTCATAGATGTGGCTTAAACCTGGTAGAATCAATGGAAGGATAGTCGGGCTTTAAGAGATGGTCCCGTGACTAGGGAGATCTTGAAAAGGCTTTTCTTGACAGGTTCTTCCCAAGGGAGCAAAGGGAAGCTAAGGTAGAGGAGCTCATAAACCTTCATCAAGGAGGTATGAGTGTTAGGAATATTCTTTAAAGTTCATTAAGTTGTCATAATATACTTTATCTTTGGTTTCGAATGATAAGGATGAAAGGATCCATTATGTAACAAGCGTGTCCGCAGAGATTTAAGAAGAATCTCGTGCGACTGTGCTTCATTATAACATGGATCTTTCTAGGTTGATGTTTCATTCAAAACAAGTAGAGGAGACTTGTCTAAGGAAGAAGAATAGAGAAGCTAAGAAGTTAAGGTCTTTCTAAAGTGGTTTTTCTAAGAGTAGGCTTGACATTCAAGAAAATACTAAGTTCAAGAAGAGGTTTTCTATTGTGATGATACAATGTCTCATCAACACTACAAGAATTGACATGAGTTGAGTAAAGATCAGGTAAATTCTTCTTTTGGTATTCATTTCAAGCTTATGTTGTGTTTATTTTTTCCCTCACATGCTCGTAAATTCAATGTCCTAATCCCAGTTGCCGTACATCTTAGTACTTTTACGACCCTTAAAATGAACTAAGGTATCTAGAGCCTCACATATTCTTTATAGAGTTAATGGCATGCAAACAAAGTGTTTCACGGTTGTATAGTTGATTTGAAGAGGTTTGGAAGTTAAATGTCTAAGAACGACTAAGACGTTTGAATGTTAGTCTTTAGGCACGCTACTGTGTTCTAGTGTGCCTTTGCATGTTTTATGTAGTAATTGGTGCCTAAAATTATAGGGGAGTATCCCAATATGTATATGGTCGTATTACAGGTCGAAATATTTTGGCACGACTCCCCAAAGACCAAATTTAGGACCCTTGAGGAGGACCCAATGGCTGGCAAACACTGCCTTGGCACTGTCAATCGACGCCTAGCATCAACTC
Organism: Solanum habrochaites; assembly: GCA_027704765.1. Taxonomy (NCBI): domain Eukaryota; kingdom Viridiplantae; phylum Streptophyta; class Magnoliopsida; order Solanales; family Solanaceae; genus Solanum; species Solanum habrochaites. Next base: position 42,441,546 of record JAKWJA010002500.1, read on the forward strand.
GCCTTAGAATGATTTATTCCCCGTCGATTGGGGAGGTGGATCCATACATAGGTGTGGAAGCTCAGCCCTTAAAAGTGGTGTCTCCATCACAAACGACAGAGTGCAGGATGACCCTGTTGTTCCATCGACGGTCCATCCCCATGGACATCGTTTAGACCTATAATGTTACTGTCCAAGATGTTGCCAAGCTATAGGAGAATTGGGAGATTCACCCCACGTTCCAACAAAAGTGTGGAAGGTTATTTTAGGTTAATTAGGTTATTTTAAGTTAGTTACAAACATGAAAACCCAATTTACAATTCGTTCTTTACATCACACCCTTCCCTCTCAAATATGAACTCCCAAGAACCTCTATCGGAGACCAAGCTCAACAACAACCTAGGGAGATAGATTCCAAGTAATTTCTTCTTCAAATTTTGTGGATTTTCTTGTATTAAGGTATGGTAACCCTCGATACTTAGCTAATCTTTAATATAAGGAATTCTATCAAAGGTTTTTCAATATATTTTAAAGATGAAAAATCATACCTTTCAATCTAGCCACATGTTCATTATAAAATTTATTTCAAAGATATTGTAATGGTGAATTGATGTTTAATTAATGTTTTTATGATTATTTTCAATCCAATTAAATGAAGACCCCTTGATTTCCTTAATCTCTCAATTCATGATATAATGTGGGTCTTTTGATATTTATTAGATAATTCAATTGTTACTTGATTATAGTGCATTTGTTAATCCTAATTCTGTCTATGTCAATTAACTATGAATTGTTGGATCATTGATAGGGATTGGTTTTTTTCTTAGTATTGTCTACATGGCTATTGCTAAGAGACTTTATAAAATGAAGTGCTTGAAAAGACAAATGAATGGTGATGATGATGAGGGGAAGGTGGTGAGTTGACCTAATTCTTCTATCTAGTATAGATGAATATTGAATTTTATTGATTGGTATGGTACACTTATGGTGGCGGTGTTTACATTCTAGTCTACCTATATGTATGTGGTGATTATGGCTTGAAGGAAGTTCATGCATTGTGAACTATCATTATGATGATCACATGTATGAAGTTATGTGCATAGTATTCCATTCTAGTTCATGATCAAGGATGTATTGATAATACTATGAGCATAAGAATGAATATATTAGGGCTAGGTATGGTCTATATTATTTGTTGTGATTAATGGCATTCTAGAATGACCCCTTCCCAATGTTCACCTGTATGAATGTGTGGTCTTATACATGTTAGGCGTCTGTTATTCAAAGATTGCGTATGTTCTTGTCTCCTATTATATAATGTGAGTGTGTGGTCTATTGTCTCTAAAACTGTATATGTATAAGTTGTTTATGACTTGAGGAATATGAATATGTATAAAATAAGTAGGTTCTTGCTACTAGGTGATCATGATGACCAATACGTATACACACACATCTCATGTATGATTATAAGGTTAATATGTTCATGATGTCAAATTAATGAATGAAAGTATGAAGATGTATCTTAACTAGGATGACTTGGGTATTAGTCTAGGTAGGGGTATAGGCCTTTACCTATACATTGCACATGTGTACCTTGATAGGATAGTTCCTAGGAATATTTCTTTATGTATATGAATATTAACTTATGTACGAACGTGATGAATATGAGCTGATGATAAATGTATGATTATTAGGGATTTAAATTGATCTCTTGTGCCTATTAATACTATATTATGATGTAAGAGTGATTAATGAAGTATGAATGTGTGGTGTCTAAATATGTTTATATAAAAAGTTTTCATATATATTAACGCCTACACACACTAGAATATATGAAAGAAGCATGTTATCGTAATCTAGTTAAGAGGGTTTTTTGAAAGGTGTTTACTTAATTGTACTTTCTACATAGACTACAAGAATGTTATGGGAATTTTATGGTAATGGTATTGATGGGTATCTCCTCCAACCGATTTATGAAGAATCGTTATAATGTTATAAAGACGTAACGAAATTCAAAAAGGGAAAGTTAGCTTAGTGCTGAGTGATATTGACAATGAGAGGTGTCCCTTCCTAAAGGGAAGGAATGTTCACCAATGTGGTGTCCCTTCCCAAAAACAAAGGTAGGTTAACTAATGTTCAAGTGATGTGGAAACTACAATGTTATTTATCATAAAGAGGGTCTCTACTAACTACCTCCTAGTTCCTTAACTATACTCCACCAATAGGAACCTTTGCAAGTGGATCCACCTAGATTTTATATGAACTTTAATGTCTTACCTTGACAAGTAAGATGCCTTCCTTTCGGTGTGAGGGGATGACATCAGATTCCATATTTAGCTCAAATCGTCTAATGTATGTTAAGGTTAAGTTTACAAATATGAAATGAACAATGGATGTATGATCATGAACCCTAACTAGTACTACCTAAGAGATATTGCTTAGTGTAGGTGAAAGAATGGGACTTTACCTATACATTGCAGAACTACCTCTTGAAGGAAATTCTAATAAGGATTTCAAGATGTATATGTATATGTATATTTCTTTTATGCATAAAATTTTAGTATTGACCTATTAGTATGATAATTTGCATATTGTTCGCATTATTGACTATATAGTGAAGGTCTTACTTAAAATGCATGTTATTGGTTATACTTGTTATGTTAATGAAATGAACTCTATATATATGTAAGGTTGTCTATAACTTCATTATGATGATAATGGTAGTAGTGACTTGCATGTTGTCTTGAGGTGTGCTTAAAGACTAAAAGAGATTATATGAATGATGTAATGAAAGAAAGAGTCATTATGTGAAGTTTATGAAGTATTTTGGGTTTTAAGTGAAGGTTATGTTCATGATATTTTCTTTCTATACGCATGTGATTGAATTGATAAAGGTTGTACGAATGTTCACCTTGGTGACCTTAAGGTGATGCTTGAGGGTGAATGGTGAATGAGACACTATTCATGCATTGAACCAAATATTACTAAAGGATTACATTGGGGTAAAGGACTTACGGTAAAGGAAAGGTAAGTTAGGAAATAATGAATGTGCCTTAAATGTGATATGTGGATTTGGAAGATGTTATGATTATTGTGCGTGACTATATTTATATGGAGTATGTGAACTATATTGTGATTATTGTATCAATGTTCATGAAGTTTTACTCAAAGAATTATGCATGACTCCTAATTAAATGTCCTCTTTAAATGCATATTTTTGCATGATTATCATACTTAGTGCTTTTTTTGTACTAATACCATTTCTTTTCATATTCGACACACCAAATGTAGTATGATGGATAGAGGAGTTACCTAAGGGAAAGAGTTGATAGTGTTTCCCTCACGCTCAATAAAGGATCCTTAAGATTCAAGGATTCCCATGTTAATGATTTTATTCAAAATTATGTGATAGTATAGAATATTATTTTATGTTTTTAAGGGTTGTGTCCCTATTATATTCTATTGATGTTTAGTCTTAGATGACAAAGGAGATTAAGAGTCTTACTATGTACTTATGATATTTTATAAATGAAGTGATTTTCTAGCATTATAATATGCGATGAAAAGTTTCAAATTTTCCGCTAAATTTCTATGACAACGCAACGAATGGTATCTATTGGCTTGTATAGGACCTCTAAGAGGTCAAAATGCATGTGACATTAGGGTGCTTTTGTCGTGACAAACGGGACTGGTGGGTACTTAAAGCATGTGGTTATTAGTAAAGCGGTTTGTAGGGCCAAAGTCTCCTCATGCCATGTTTTTATAGAGTCTTGTCCTCGGGTGGTGCGTCCGGAACCATCTAGTTCAAGAGGCTAATATGGACGATATCGTGTTCACTTTCTCAGTACTTGTGTCGATTCCATCAGAATTATGTCACGACAAAATCGGATGATCGCGACTGGAACACCCACACTTATCCTTAGATGTGAGCGAACCTAACCAATCTAAACATTACTATTTCAATGAAGTCAACAGAAAAGTAATGCGAGACTTAAATTCATTAAATAAAACGATTAAAACTCTAAAAATCAATCATCTATTTATGTTCCCCAAAATCTGGAGTCATCACCATAAGAACATCATGATCACAATTACTAAACTAAGCGCTTATAAGAAATAAAATAAACAAAAGCTAGGCCATGCCGGAACTCAGGGCATCAAGACATGAGGAAGACGATCCAGCCACGCTAGAGCGTTAGCTCCCCTGAAATCCGGTGTAATGTTTAATGAAGACTGGCTAGAGTGGGTTGAGTGAAGAGACGGGACGTTTGCTGCAATCCCCCCCGCAATACACAAAGAATGAAAACAAAAGTAGGGGGTCAGTAAAAACACAATTACTGAGTAGGTATCATCGGCCCCAACTCAAAAGAGAAAGAAATAGATATATCAGGTAACATCATAAAAGAACTAATATCCTTAGGCTGCAGCATTTACAAATACCATAATCCGTGTTACAACACAAGCACATCAATGATGGACTCAAGCCTCTCATCATACATCTTGGCAATTAGGTTCATTAGATTGAGTCATATTAAAATCTTTCAAAGATTCATACTTAGTGTTACTCTGCGTGTCGCGTACGGACACTCCGTCTCCGTCTTCTATCCGTACAGAAAGTGGCACTCCGATCCATATACTATCTGGTGTCGGAACGTGACACTACGATCCTTATTCTATCCTGGTCACAGGAAAAAAGTGGCACCGATCCATATACTTATCGTCCCCTGCCGGGGTGTTCGGAACGTGACACTCCGATCCTTATATTCTATCCTGGCTGGTACCAGAAAACGGGCACCCCTGATCCCTATACTAGTCTGGTGTCGTGAACGTTGACACTACGATTCCTCATATTCTATCCTGGTACTGGAACGTGGACCCGATCCACCTAATCTTCACTACTGTTCGTTCATAAGCCTTTCTGATACCAAGGCATAATACATTAACTAAATGTAGATTGATGTTTTTCTTCAAGATTTAAGATTCAATAGGCTTCATTCATGCTTATTTTTCACAATCATATATATAAAATCAAATCATGATACAAACAAATTAAACCATAGAGAAGACTTTAAAAGAACTACCAAACACAGAGCTTCGTATTAGAGTTACTACGCACTAGTGTAAAAACCAAACCACCTCACGAAGATTCGTGATCCAAGAAGCTGTGAATTCTCAAACCTTGTTGTCCTTCATTTCTCTCTATCTTGACCGATTTCCGACTCTTTCTGTCTTTTCTTTTCTTAATCAAACCCCTCCTCTTTTACCTCTAATTAGTATATAATTAAGAATGATTAAAGATGGCAAATAACCCACTAATTAATAAGGTTACTCTTTTAACCCAAGTAATAGACTTATTAACTTAACCCGCTACCTTTATAATAAAGTGAGGAATATACAAAACGTCCTAAAAACGTGCTAAAGAAATCGACCCAGATGGGATTACGCCAAACTGTGACGGGCGTCGTGCATCTTTTGCGAAGGTCCCGCCTGAAGGTCTTCGCAATGTGCAGAGACTCAAGTCCAAAAAGAGTATGTGACGGTCGCACGCCTGTGACGGTAGTCTGCATTCGCACGAAGTTCAGAGAGTCAATTTCCAGTAAACCCAAATTTCAGAATTCTAGGTTTTGAAACGAGGACCCTGCGACGGTCCGTAGTGACCATGCGGTCCGTCGGGTGGGGTCTCGTTAGCCCTCAGCAGTGTTCCAGTAAATAAAAACTGCTGCTCAAACGACTAAAAGGTCGTATTCAATGTAGATACCAATTAACAATTTAGTTCCCTCGAACGTATGAGAAGTAAAACAAGAGTCAAGAGTTACCTGAATCTGTGTAAACAGGGGGGGTATCTGTCTTGCTATTGCCTCCTTCTACCAAGTGGGATTCTCAACCGGTCGACCTCTATTCCATTGCCACCTTGATTGGATTGCAATCTACCTTGATCTCAACTTGCGAACTTCTATATCCAAATAGCAAACAGGCTTTCCCATAAGACAATTCTCATCAAGCAAAAACTGATCCCAACGGGATAATGTAGTCCATGTCCATGGTATTCTTTTTCACACATCGAAACATGGAATACCAGATGCTACTCGGAGAGTGCTGGAGGCAAAGCTATTCATAAGCCACCTCCCCTACTCGCTTAAGACTTCATATGGACCAATATACCTTGGACGAAGCTTTCATCTTTTACCCAAACCGCATCACCCTCCATAGGTTGAGCGAAACTTTCAGCAAGACGTGCTCTCCGTCCAGAATCAAATCTCTAACATTCGATCTGATCTTCCTTTTGCCCTACTGTGAGCCACTAAAAAGCTTTTATGAATGGATGCACCTTCTCTAACGATCCGCTCAAAAAGTCAGTACCCCAAGTCTAACTCAAATGCATCAAAACCAACCAATGGGAGAACCTACATTCTCCTCCCATTATAATGCTCGAAAGGAGCATATCAATACTGAGTGTAGCAATTATGGTATGAACACTCCACGAGGGCAAAGAAGTTATCCAAGGACACCAACTCTATCACACACGCACGAAGCATATCTTCCAAACACTGAATTGTTTCGTCAGACTGACCTCGGTCTGAGGTGAATGAATGCAGGATTAAGGTCCAAACCTCGCTACCTAATTCAGCATGCAATGTTCTCCAAAACTTAGAAGTAAACGCGACTCTATATGATATGAGGAATGTGGGGAAACTCCAGCAATGTCGAAACAAACTGAGATGTAAAGTTGGCTAAATTCTCTGCATTAATTAAGCACCTGATCGGAAGAATGAGGCAGGGACTAGTCATCTCGTCCCACAATTACCAAAATAGAGTCAAACTTCCCAATGACTTGAAGACCAACCACGAAGTACCATTGCAATCTCGCCACTTCCGTTCAGGAATGGGGCATTCCTGAAGGTGTTCCCCGGGCACGTTGTGTTCTACTTAATTGCTTGACAATTTGAAATGGCAACAAACTCAACGATATCGAGCTTATTCTACTCCACAAAAGTGTTGCTTAGGTCACGAGACATCTGGTTGCACAGGATGATAGATATCACGGAACTATGAGCCTCTGTATGAATAGTGTGGATAAAATCATCAAACACGGGTAAACAACCCTTCCCTTGATCTCAAAAACCATTCATAAGCCATCACGCTTCTTTAGCCTTCCTCGTAACACCATATCCCGGATTCGCTTAGTTGTCTCACATTTCAAAATGTTTTCAATGAGCTGCCAAGGAAAAGAGGATCCGCCTCCACACTGGCCAACCACTACATTCATCTTTATTCGAACCTCATAAAAGTCATTAGCACCAGAGTCTGAACCTCCTAGATAGATGGGACGGTTATAGAAACTGTAAGTGGGCTAAACTACCCATGCTTCCCGCCTTTCTACTTAAAGTATCCGCTGATAAATTAGCCTTTCCCGGGATGATACAATATAGTACGTAATAATGCCCTCTGCAACTAGTTTCATCAACACCTCTGTCTCAAATCAAAGTCTCTCTGAGTAAAGACATACTGAAGATACGATTGAGCCGTTATAGATTCACTTAACCCCATAATAGATAGTGTCTCCATTTCTTTCATTTATGCAAAACACCACCGCAGCCAACTCTAAAATCGTGGGTGGATAAGTAAGCATTACAGCCATTTAATTGCTCGAAGGCAATAAGCAATTAAATTTTTTCTCTTGCATTAGACGACACCAACACAGAATAGGAGGCATCACATAAACAATGAAGTTCTTACCCCTACTGCAAGGATGAAGGAAGGTTCGAGAAGTCGCCATGTCTTGAGTTTCTGTGAAAAGCTTTCCTCACATTCATGTACGGACCATACAAATGGAACATTGTGATGCTTAGTCAAGGTGTCAGTTGGACGCAAAGCATATAGCGAGAATCCTGACAACTCGACGGTCAGTAGTACTGGCTAAACCAACAAAGCTTTTATTTCTGACACATTAGAGGTCTTTCACCAATTCGTCACTTCTTCGATTTAGAAGGTCCCCCATCACTCCATCCTTAGAAACCACGTTCCAAGAAGACAATAGAATCTAGCCAAAAAATTCACCATTGGAGAATTTGGGACATTAAAGCTGTTTCTCCCTCAAATTTCCAACACTTCTCAAATGCTCCTCCTGTTCCTTATTACTCTGGGAGTATATAATATATCAAGCAATAAACCACGATCACAAAGAGATCCAGATAGGCTTCACTAAAGATCCGTTTCATCCAAGCTAAATGAAAGCATCGAGGGCATTCGTTAGTCCAAAGGACATTTACCAAGAATCATTCATGCCCATTTACATGTTTGAATTTGAATAAGCATCTGGCACCATCGTTACGCCAGTATTATTCAATTGATTGATAACAGACCTCAAAGTCAATCTTCAGAAAAGACACAAGTTACCTTGTAAACTGGTCGGAACAACATCAAGCGACGGGAAGGCGGGGGTACCTCGTATTAATAGGTACTTTACTTTAGTCGCGCTAATTATTGCACATTCGAATAAGACTCCATATTTTCTGCTTTACAAACAAAAAGGAGCAACCCCAAGGGGATGCACTTCGCGTCTAAGAAGCCTTTGCTCAAAACTCTGAGTGAGTTGGGCTTTTAACTCTCTTAAAACTTCCGCGGGAGCCATCTATAAGGGGTATTAGAAAATGGGGGCGAGTACCCGGTTCAAGATCAGACAGAAGTCAATATCCCTATCGGTGCACATACCAGGAAGACTGCAGCGGGGAACACATCCAGGAAACTCCACGGATCAACGAAAACCGACTCAATTTTTGAAGGTACTGGGTAGTGTAATCTGAGATGTGCCACAGAAAGAAAGCTAAACACCCTTTACGAACCATTTCTAGCACGAAAGAATGCAAAGTAAAGAAAGGAGTGAACGCACGAGATTGGAAGTGTAGTCACCCATCCCACAATAACGGATCTGTCACATAGGCTGGCTACGTCATCGTTTAGCAGTACAACCAAGATTCGCACAAATTGCGGAGAAAGCCAAGTTCATACCCAGAATTACACAAAATCAACCATTTAAGAGAACCAAAATATACACTAAGTGTTGCTCCCAAAAAGTTCACAAACTAAGAGCCTATAACCTTTAAACTACCACGGAACTCAACCCACCGGGAGGTTGAGTAGATAGAAACACGAAGAGGAATAGCAAGTTAATTCACAGTTAGATTTTAGGACCCTTAGTCAAATGAGGAAGAACATAAAAAAAATGTGGATCCCGGATCAAAACAATATAGAAGCCATGCAAATCACAAACGGCGATTACGGTGATGAATAGCATCAGATGTCTCCGCTCCGATCTCCCAGGGAAAGGGAAAGAATAATCAATGGGCCCCCCTTTCGTTTGTTTTTTCAGTGGCCCCACGTTGTGAGTAGTGGATCCAGTTTCGCCCCATCACCCGGGGCCGTTGTGGTGACCACCATTACCTCGACCACACCGTCGCCTCCAGAATAACGGCCGCTCACCATGAGCACCTCTACACCTAGCATGGGGTCATAACTTGTTTTGGACTTACCTCTGATTAGCCCAGCTCTCCACCACCCTAACACTTCTGGATCAAGCATAGGTCTCTAGAGACAGTGTTGGCCTGGTATGAGGTGGACCCCCAACTACAGTTATGTGAAGACTGAAATGGGTCGAAGCTGAGCAACCGCAGGAACCCTGGTCTTAGAGTAAGAACCATTAAAAACACCTCCCTTTCGGAAACCTCTTTGAGGTCGATGCCATGGTGAATTCATCTGGACTTCACGCCTGATCCACAATTACCACGAAGTCACCACTTTTGAAAGATTCGCTTTATGTGGCGCTACTGTAAAGCGGAATGGAAATTCGCCAACTCTGAATCTCAACCCTTCAGGAAAAACGTGCGATACCTCTGTGCCGACTGAAACAAAGTTGGGTTGTGGCATATCTAGATAGTGCACGAAAAATTAGCACCTAGAATATGCAGTTGGACCGAATCCTACTTTCTCACGCTCAAGAAGCTCATCCCATTGTCCTTATCCCTCAAAGTCCGTGGGGATGATTGGGATCTTATTCTCCATAAAAAGCTAGAGATGAGGCCCAAGTAATGGGTAGAGTTCCTATGTGGTTGACACTCAACATGTTTTGTGACGCCACCACATTTTGGCGTTCCCTTGAAACTGGATAACTCACGAAACTCAACACCAAGCCGTTCTACATACCCATCTTGTGTAGTAGCTCATGATCAGTGCAACCAGAAAATCGGAAGCATCCTCAGATTCCTACACACTTGAAGACTAAGAGGTTTTAATTTCAAAACTTACTGAAAAAGTCATCGATGAATCCTCACTTTTGTCATTATAGGCCAGTAGTCAGGCGTGGAAAGTGCCTATGTCAACGAGGCATCCATACGCGGGCAATAGTGGATGCATGTTGTTACCTATGAAACGGAGGTGTGGGCCAGAAAACACTGGAGGTGCCTTGACCACTGATCAAGACAACCCATAAGATAAGCAGAGAACCTGATTTGATCATTCTGGGGAAGAGTTGGGGTATTAGCTTGTCCATTCTGCTTACTTTTCCATTTCCCCATCCTCCCTTCTATTATCGTCCTCATGGTGGAGGGGTACTGCCCTAGTGAACTAGATGGGCGTGACGCTCTCTTTCCCCTAGGAGGACGTCTCCAAGACACTCTAACACGGCCTCTTTGCCGTGGCTTTTCTCGAGCTACAGCCCAGCGGGTGGACAGACGCACCCATGTTCCGCCGGGTGCTTAGTGCTGTTGACGTAGGCGTTGTTGCTTCTAGTATCTAACATCTGTGAAATAGAGTTGAAGTATGGTCATGATACCAATTTGTAACACCTAGATACAATTGGACCCAGGAATAGCAGAAAGAAGAAAATGAAAGAATGGAGTTTTTCCTAAAGTCTTATCGGCCTCTCAAGAAAAGTAAAGCGTCCCACCTCTTACCATTCTTTAAGACTCTACTAGACTCCTTTTCTATGGTGAGATGCCAACTAATCCTAATGCGCTGATGACCAAGTTTGTCAGACCCAAATCGGATCGCGACCTGGAACCCACAAAAAAACTTATGCCTTTAATCCATGTAGCGAACCAATCCAATCTAAACCTTAAACATTCAATGTATATCACGAAGTAAGGCGGAAGAATTAAATTCATTACATAAAAACCGATCAATAACATTCTAAAAGTAACATCTTATGTATGTTCCCCAAAAATCTGGACAGTCATCACCATTACAGAACATCTATGAGTCAAATTAATAAACTAAGGAGTATTCTAGAAACTAAAATAAACAAAAGCTGTCCATCGCCGGAAACTTCAATGGAATTCAAGACATTCCCCCTACACATGACTACTCTCATACATACAAACCGAACAAATTCACCTCCCAATTCCCTCCCAGCCCGCATCACTCATTCTACCCATCTTCCCACTCCTCTCTCCACACCCTGAACACATACAACGCTCACAGCCCTTACCCTCACAAATCACTACCGGCCCCCACCCTCTATAAAAGCCATTACCGCCAACCCTGTACTTCTTGCTACAGCCACCCAGTCCACCTCGTACTCATTACGCCGTGTATCATTCCCACTATCGAATCCCCGTCTCCCACAATTTTCACTTCTCTATAACCCGCCCCTAGTCCGTTCATGTCACACCCTCTTGCACATCGTCCGTCAAAGACGCCACTCCCCAACCGTTAAGCCCCTCCCTCATACTTCCATTCTCCTTCCAAAGCAAATTCAAAACGCCTCACGCCCATCCCCATCTCACCCACTTGGTAAACAAACGAAACGCGTTATTATCTGCCCACCATTACCCCTTATTGGCCTTCAACAAATCAAAACTACACAACAGTATTTCCCGCGACCTTTACCCCAAAAGTTCCTCGCGACCCACGCCCATTCTTTCCCGATGTTCTCCCACCCACTTCACTCCAATCCGCTTCCCCCTCAAGGATGTTTTTGATCATCCTACACTTTGATGAGCAGAAGAAGAAGGCAAGATCAGTCCAAGCTAGAAGCGGTTTAGCTCACCCTGATGGAAATCACGGGGTAATGAAAAGACTTGGCTAGAGGTTTTTTTTTTTTGGGTTGAGTGAAGACGACGGTACGTTTGCTGCACTCGCAATAAACAAAGAAGAAAAACAAGTCAAAGGTAGGGGGTCAGTACAAAACAAAGTACCTGAGTAGGTATCATCGGCCAACTCAAAATAGGAAAATAGTTATATACAGGTAACATCATACAATCAACTAATATCATTAGCATGCAGCATTTACAATCTACCATAATCCTTGTTTACACCACAAGGCACACAATGAGGACTACGCTTCAGTCATCATACTCATTTGGCAATTAGTTCATTAGATTGGAGTAGATTAACATCTTTTCAAAGATTCATTAACGTATTATGACTCTCGTGTCGGTACGTGACACTAGCTTTCTCATTCTATCCTGGTACCGGACGTGGCACGCCGATCCATATCTCATCTGGTGTGCGAACGTGGACACGCGATCCCATATTCTATCTGGTTACTCCGGAAAGTTGGCAACCGATCCATATACTAGTCCTGGGCTTGAGGAAAGTGGACACTACGATCCCTTATATTCTAATCTGTGGTACCGGAACGTGTGGCATCCCGATCAATACTATCCTGGTGCGGAAGTGACACTACGATCCTTCACTATTATATCCCTGCGGTACCGGAACGTGGACCCGATCCCCTAATCGCACTACTTTCGTTCATAAAGCCTTCTTTTATACAAGAATACTCATTACAAAGTAGATAGGTTTCTTCAAGATTTAAGATTCAATAGCTTCTCATGCTTATTTATTATCCCAATATATATATAAAATCAAATCAGCATACACACAATTAGAGCCCATATAGACGACTTAATCATACTACTCAACAACATATCATTCACTCTTAAGAGTTTTACGAATAGGTAAAACCATAACCTACCTCCACCGAGATTCGTGATCAAGCAAGCAAACTTCCCTCAAATCCTGGTTGGTCTCATTCGTTCTCTCGAATCTGTCTCTGATTTCCCTTTCTTTTTTTCTTTTTCTTATCTCAATACCCTCTTTCTTTACCTAATGAGTTATAATTAAGAACTTGAAAGATGGCCAATAAAACCCAACTAATTTAACTAAAGGTACCTCTTTTTAACCCCAATTAATTAGACTTATAAACCTTAACCCTATTAAACATTTATAATATAAGTAGGAAAGTCCAAAACGTCCCTTAAACGTGGTAAAGAAATCCGACCCAGACGGGATTACGCAACCCTGGACGGGCAGTGTCTGCGACGAGTCCGTTTCACTGCAGGTCGTGCAAGGTTCAGAGACTCAAGTTTCCACAAAAGGTATGTGAGGTCTGTCACGCGGTGTTGTGACGGTCGTCCTGCAATTTCACGTCACGAGGTTCAGAGAGTCGATGGTGTCAGACCCAATTTCAGAATTGAAGTGTTTTGAAAACGAGCCCTTTGCGACGGTACCGTAGTGTAGTGACCATGACGGTGCTCGGTGTTGTCATGGGTCCGGCGCCTCAGCCCGTTTTCCAGAAATAAAAATCTGCTGCTCAAAATGACTAAACAGGTCGTTACAAATTAACTCTATATGATCTCTCTCTTATGTTTCCTTGTCTGGTAGTCTTTTAGATGTGATTGCTTGAAAGGGATGATATCTCAAGGCTTCAGGAGAAAGGTGAGTTTTTATGCGTACTATGGTTATCGTGACTAAATGAGTGTAAGTGAAGGTATATATGGAATATTTTTATGTGATGCCATTTATGTGTATATGGGACCTATGATGTTTGAGATGTTTTATGTTATGATGTAGTTCTAGCTTGCTAAAAGTTTCTAAGGTAGGATGAAGTCCTCTTTGGAATAATGATTTACCTTATGATTACGTATAATGATAGAATATGTGTAATGATTCATAGTTGTCCTTGTTGATTGGAGTCCTTTGTATAGGCTTGCTCCTAAAAAGGGAAGCTAGTTTACTTACCTTGTAAGGTGATTGTGAAGTATGCAAGTTAATGTAAGAACCCTTAGGACTAGTTAATGAGTCCCTTTATGAACCTATTCTAAGACAAGGAAATAGGGAAAAAGGGCTTTGTTCCATAAGTTTAGATTATTATTTACCCTAAGGTTGACTTACATGTATGTACCCCTTAGTTCATGGGAATAAGAAGAGAATTGATGTTGACAAACTTTGAAAATGGTTAGTTGTCTTTTATGTTTGACCTTATGTACAGTCATTTGGGGAAATTTCATAGATGATACATAGGCATGGTTGGTTGGAAGGTCACCCAAAAGTTGATTATGGGGTTTTGAAATTTGAATTGAAAGAACATAAATTTTGTCGCCGCAGTTACCTTTACCTAGGGTTTAAAGAAAAGAAGAGGTGTTAGGGCCAAGTCTCTTAATGTTTCTCTAACTGGTTACCTAGAGAGGATGGTTTCTATCCGAATTCTTCGAAGCTGTTGTGGAAGAATTTATAAAACTTGGATCTTCGAGTAGTTAAGGCCTCATGTGGTTGGATAGTATGACCTAATTTTAAATTTTATGCCCTTTTCTTTAAGTAATGGACTGAGAGGAATAGAGCTGTTATAGTGGTACCTAATGATGTGGAGTTAGCAAGCTCTTATTACAAGAAGAATGTGGAGGTTTAGTTTTGACGTTCCTAGACCTTGTTCTTTTAAGGGTATGATGTGATAAGGATGTGATTAGGCTTACCCCAAGTGGGGGATAATATGCCTAGATGGTAAGGTTTTGAGTACCCTTAATGTACCTATGTCGAGTTCCCTTGAACTTCTCTATTTTGAGAATCACTTAGAGGTGATATTAAGAAGGGTGTGCATTATCTTAGATCCCAAGAGAGGGATGATGTACTTAGTTATTAAGATTGTAAGAAAAAATTTCTCTTAAGTTGAGAAGTTGCTATTACATGGATTTACCCTAAGTGAGGGATGATAATGTGAACAGTAAGTTTATTGATCTCTCTATCTTTTCCTTCTATTCTTGTTGAAGCTCTAAAGCCAAGAGTTCATAGTTGGTTATTCATGATTGGAGACTTGCATATAAGTATGAGTGGAGTTCTCCACCTGTTTGATGATGGGTAATTGCACTATGTTATGCCTCGTCTTAGTGTTTAACACATATATGCATGTTTGAAAGGTTCTTTATTGCATGAAATGTGTTGTGATTATTCATGTGCTAGGTGTTTTTATGATTTTCTTTTTGATAGATGAGTGTGATTTGACTTAAATGAGAGTGAGTGTACGAACAGGATGATGTACTTTAATGGTGTGGGTTTTTTGACCACACAATAGGGAGTTTAGTGTATTAATAATAACTGATGGACTCACGTTTTAAAAGTGTGTGTGTGACTTTTGGGACATGAGAAGTTTTAATGTAGGATCAGTCGTAAGAAGTGATGGTATGCCTAGCCAATGTCATCAATGTGTGTCGATGAATTGTAAGAATTTTCCTGAATGTTACATGTTCATGAAAACTAGTGTTATGCTTGAAATTGAGATTTTATGAAATAACTTCTTAATGTTGTGATGTGTTTAGTATTATCTAAATTTTTATTTCATGAGGAAGAAAGTATGAGCATGCTTTGGTTAGAACTGGAGAAAGTCTCTTTTAAATGAATTGACCTTAGTAAAATATTGCTCGTATATGAACTTTATGATAACATGTGAGTATGTTAAGGAGATGGAAATTCCTCCTTAAACATAACTCAACAAGTTGATGTTATGGATGGCCTTGATGGCATTATGTCTAAATGATAAGGACTTTTGTTGATCTACATTACTCATAATCTATGTGCATTTATTATGAGTTACTTAATTGCCTCTTGAGTGATGATGTTGAACATGCTTATGAGTGATTTAAAGGTTATCACATGCTGACATTTTAATGAAATGAAGAGTAAAGACCATGTCATGATTAGGAGAAGGATGTTCCTCCTATGAACATGAAAATTTTCTATGTTTGATGCATTAGGGGTGAGTGAATGAATGCTTTACTTGATTGTGTTGCAGTGAGTGTATAATGGTATGAAGTTATTGTTCCTTGTATGTTTTGTGTATTGACTATTGTGTTATAAATGTTCCCAAGTGGAGGATAATGTTAAGACCCTCAAAATAAACAAAGGTATCTAGAGTCTCACATGTGCCTTAAAGAGTTAATAACATGTAAATAAAGTGTTCACAACTTGTATAGTTGATTTGAGGAGGTTTGGAAGTCAAACGTCCAAGAATGACTCAGACGTTCGAACTTTAGTCTTTAGGTGTGCTATTGTATTCTAGCATAACTTTGAATGTTTTATGTGTTGTTTGGTACTTAAAATGATAGGGGATTATACTAACATATATATGATCATATCAAGACACTGCCAAGCTAGGGGTGAATTGGATAATTAACCCCACGTTCCAACAAAAATGCGGATGGTTATTTGAGTTAATTAGGGTATTTTAAGTTAGTTAAAAACATGAAAACCCAATTTACAATCCATTCTTTAAATCAAACCCTTCCCTCCCAAATATGAACACCCAAGAACCTCCATCAGAGACCAAGCTCAAGAACAAGCAAGGAAATGGATTCCAAGTGATTTCTTCTCAAAATTTTTGTGGCTTCTCTTGTATTAAGGTATGGTAACCCTCGATACTTGTTAATCTTTTATCTAAGGAATTCTATCAAAGGTTTTTCAATATATTTGAAAGATCAAAACTCATATCTTTCAATATAGCCATGTGTTCATTGTAATATTTATTTCAAAGACATTCTAATGGTGAATTGATGTATAATTAATGTTTTTATCATTATTTTCAGTCCAATTACATGAATAACCCATGATCTCCTTAATCTCTGAATTCATTATATAATGTGGGTCTTGTCATCTTGATTAGGTGATAATTCAATTGTGAATTAATTGTAGTGCATTGCTTAATAAAAATTCTATCTATGTCAATGGATCATGAATTATTGGATCATTCATATTGAATGTTTTTTGTCTTAGTATTGTGTACATGGCGAATGGTAAGAGACTTTTTAAAGTGAATTAGTTGAAAAGGCTAAGAAATGGTGATGATGATGAAGGGAAGGTAGTGAGTTGATCTAATTCTTCTATTTAGTATAGAATTAATAGTAAATTTAATTGATTGGTATGATCCACTTATTGTGGTGGTCTTTACATTTTAGTCTACCTATTTTTATGTTATGATCATGTCCTTGAAGGCAATTGATGCATTGTTGAGTTTCGTTAAGATGATTACATGTATGAAGTTATGTGCATAATCTTCCATTCTAGTTCATGATTTTGAGTGTATTTCTAATAATATGAACATGTGAATGATTATGTTAGAATCAAGTCTAGTCTGTATGTTTGGTTGTGATGAATTCCATTCAAGAATGACCCCTTACCTATGTACCCCTATATGAATATGTGGTATTATGTATGTTAGGAGTACCCTATTCAAATATTGAGTATTTTTATTGTCTCTTGTGATATTATGTGAGTGTGTATTCATAGTCCCCAATACTATTGATGTGTGAGTTGTTTATTACTTGAGGAATATGAATATGTATTGTGATCCTATGAAGGGTGGTGTCCTAAAATACTAGGTTCTTCAACAAGGTGATCATCATGACAAATATGTACACACTCATACATCTCATGCATGAATATATAGGTAACATGTTCATAATGTCAAGTTAATGAACGAAAGTATGAAGATGCATCTTAACTACGATGACTTGATAGGTGTACTAGTTCAGGTAGTGATATGAGACTTTACCTATACATTGCACATGTGCATCTTGATAGGATAGTTCCTAAGGTGATTTGTTTATGTACATGAGTATGAATATATGCCTAATCTATGAGCATGATGAATATTAGATGATAATAATTGTATGATTATGAGGGATTATAAGTGATCTCTTGTGCATCCTAGTACTATGTTATGATGTAATGAATATGATTAATAAAGTATGGACATGTTGTGTTTAAATGTGTTTATATGAAATGTTTTCTCATATATTGACACCTACGCACACATGAATGTATTAATGAAGCATGTTATGGTAATCTAGTAAAAGAGGGTCTTTTGGAAAGTGTTTACTCAATTGTACTCAAAACTAGACTACAATGTGAATGTGTATGATTATGTTAAAAGATATTCTCACACGAGTTAGGTTTTGATGAAAGGACATTCTCATCACTTATCTATTAGTTTTGTATTATATAATGGGTTAATTACCTAAAACCTATTTTATGAAGAAATGTTAATAAAGACTTAAAGGCTTTTCAAAAAGGGAAAGTTTGCTTAGCACTGAGTGAACTTGACAATGAGAGGTGTCCCTTCCAAAAGGGAAGGTAGGTTCACCAATGTGGTGTTCCTTCCCAAAAAGGAAGGTACGTTCACCAATGTCTTATGAGGTGAAAACTACAATGCTATTTACCATAAAGAGAGTTTCTAGTAACTACCTCCTAGTTCCTTAACCATGTTCCCCCATAGGAACCTTTGCAAGTGGATCCCCCTAGATGCTATATTAACTATATTTTCTTATCTTGGCAAGTAAGTTCCCTCCTTTCGATGTGAGGGGATGACACTGAATTCCATGTTTAGCTCACATCATATAATGTCAAGTAAGGAAAATTTCCCTAATGTAAAATGAACAATGGAAGTATGATGATCAACCCTAACTAGGACTACCTAAGGTATGTTGATTAGTGTAGGTGAGGGAATTGGAATTTACCTATACATTGCACAAGTAACTCTTAAAGGGAATTCTATAAAGAAGTTCTATATGTATATGTATATGTATATTATGCATGACATTGTATTTTTGACCTATTTGTATGATGATATGCATGATGTTACTTTAGGGTAAAAGAGTTAGGGTAAAGGAAAGGTAAGGTTAGGAAATGATGCATGTCTCTCAAATGTGATATGTGACTTTGTATGATGTTATGACTATTGTGCATGTCTATGTTTATCATGAGTATGTGAACTATATTATGATTATTGTATCAATGTTCATGAAGTTTCACTCAAAGACATTATGCATGATTGCTAACTAAATGTCCTCTTTAAATGAGTTTTTTTGCATATAATACCATTCACCTTCATCTTTTATACAAAGTGTAGGTTGTCATGGCTAGAGGATGTTCCCTAAAGTTAAGAGGTTGATAGATGTTCTCCAAGATCAAGTCAGGATCATGAAGATTGAGGGATACCCATGTCAAAGATGTTATTCAAAATTATGTAATTGTATAGATTATTATTTTATGTTGTTTAACATCATGTACATTCTATTCTGTTGATGTTGAGTCTAAGATGTAAAAGGAGACTTAAAGTCTAACTATGTACTTATGATATTTTATATGTCTAAAGTGATGTTCTAACATTATGTTATGTTATGAAAAGTTTTAAATTTTCCGCTAAATTTCTATGACAATGAATGAATGATGCTATGGGATTGCATAGGACCTCTGAGAAGTCAAGTATGTCATGTTACTTCTACGGAGTGCTCCCCGGGCTTGACCATTATGATGTAGATACAAGTAGTCATTATCAGCATCCAGTGCCTCGTTGATCTAGTTGAGCATCTCTGAGTTAGTTTATGTGCCTCCTTTCTTTCCAAAGGATTTCCTATTTATCGCTTTAGTAGTTTTACATATCATAGGATGATAAAGGGTTTTGTCCCAACATCTTCATACACAGTTAGTAGTAAGGCTGGCGGCGGTACCGAAACTGGGACTACCGGACCGGGATTAGCAGAAATTGACATCAAAATAGGGAATCACCACCCGAAACCGTATTGGAACCGGGACGAATCAGTACCGGTAGCTTCGGATATGAATGGATCTACCTGTCCCGGTCTGTTAGTGAACAGGTATGGAACCGGATGGAATCGAATCGGATTCCGAACTGGGCGGGAATTCCATTAATTTTTTCTTTAAAAAAATTAATCACGCAAGTCCAGAACTTTTACTAGTTTTAAAATTTAAGCAATGGATATTTTTCTTTCAAACTTTTAAGTTAAATAATTAATATACTTTTTAACTCAAAGTTGAAAGTTTGTAAAATTTAAAGTTTAAAGTGTGAAGATGTGTAAAATTCGCAAAAATTTCAACTATAAATGTCTAACAATTTAAACTATTATGGTTGAATTTAAATTTAAAATTTTATATTTCTAGTTAAATTTTTAACTTTAACAAGTTTAAAAATTTAAATTTCCAACCTTAAAAAGTTTGAAAATTTAATTCCAACCTTTGACGGTTTATAAAAGTTTAAATTTTAAACTATAAAAAGTATAAAAGTTTAAATTCAATAACATACAATTAAAATTTAAGACAATAATACAAAAATAAAGGCGATATCCTAGTTTATTATATTAATTTTTGATAGTCACTTTGATCTACAAAAATATTACAGTAGATTATTAAAAAAAGAAATCTAGTCTCCACCCTGTGGATGGTCCTGTTTGAATTAGACCTCGAATTATCATACTCATACTAATAGACAATTACACATTTAATAGTTCATGCTAATATAGAGATCTTTTCTTAAATCATTTAACATTTCTCGTGTAACATGACCGGGAATTGGTTGAATAGATAAATCCTCTTTTTGCTTCAATGTCGTCGTCACTATAATCTTGCATTATTTCATCAATGACATCTTGAAACTCGGTCGGTAGTGGTTCACAACCAAAATTTCTTCTTTCGACATTAATTTAATATCTAAATAATACCAATATCTCAAAGCTATCTGCTGTTAATTAAGTCTATTCTCTCTTATTTAAAACCTTTCTACACTAAAAATGCCTTCTAAAGCTACAGAAGATGCTTGAATAACGAATACATCTTGAGCCATCGTTTGAGGTTTTGGAAATCCTTTGTCGTGATTTTTCACCACTCTAGAACATCTTCAGTTTGTTTTGTGTTTTGATTAACATATATTTGAAGTTCTTGATTACTTGATACATTTATATTAGAATTATATAAGTCATATAATTTTCTATCTTCAATTTTTATAATATTTTTAACTTCTTGACAACTAGGTATTTCATCTTTTCCCCTATCAATATTCAAGCTAAAATATATTTTATCAACCATCTTAGATGTACCTATGTCTTTCTTATGAGGGTTTAACAAACAAGCGGTTAAATTAATTTGAGGAATAGGAATAATTTTTTTTTTTTAAATTTTCAATAATTTTGTTAATAGATTCTTCAAATCTTAGTATATTTTTAAATTTATAAATTGTACCGACCCATTTTGTCGTTTTAAATACTAGAACTTGTTATTCAAAAATACTTTCCGGTAGATTTAATGGGTGTTTTGTTATTCCTAATTATAATTATAAATTAGTGGGGTAATTTTAATAATTTTTAGTTGTGGTTAAAGAGAAGTACTAGTGCAATAAATATTGGTTACACTTTTATCACTTCTTAATAATTAGTCATATAATACATTAGGGTAAAAATAATCTGAAGAAAGAACATAAAGTAGGTCATGGTTACAAGAAGCCATAGAATGCGTCCCACCGATATGATTAGAACTAGCAGCAACCGAAGAATGCCCGTAAATTGGGTAACAAAGAGTAAGTCCTGTAATTGTAATAATGGTCATAATATTATTAATATTATTATAATATTGTAGGGTGAAGTTGAGGGGGAAAAGAAAGGGTAAATTGCAAATTTTAATGTTGTTGGTATGTGTGACTATGTTGCTGCAATCATTGGTAGTGATTACCATAATGATTAAAGCAGCAAATTGTTAGTAATGTGGGTATTGAAATATATATATATATTCTGTAGGCCGTAGGATCTTAGGTGATCGAAAATTTTCTAGAATGTAGTCGTGAGTTCATGTATTATAATTTTGATATCATAAAACAAATCAAGTTTTGATATATTGAGATAGATAATTAAATGTTAGGGGTATTATAATATGAATACCATTAGAATAAGTTAGTTGGAGGTATATAGACTTAACATTAGGCCTAAAATTAAAGCCATGAGACTTGATGAATTAGTGGGTATCAATGTTTAGGAATTTGACTATAGATTTCGGTGAGTTTTTGGGTCTAGGATAAATATATAGTAATATGGGTGTCAATGAACTCGTTAACTTACGAATATTATATTTTATAGATTGAAAATATTTGGAAATACTGAAGACATAAATAACACTGAGGAATTAGCTTGCTTGACTTCAACTCTTCGGTGGAGGTAGGTTATGGTTTATGCTATTTGATAGTAAACTCTTAATAGTGATTGATATGCATTGAATGATATTGTGAAGTTTTCTATGTACTTGATTGTGTGATTGTGTGGCTTGGTCGTGTATTTTGTGATTGTTCTGAAATCCCAAGACTGTGGAATGTATAATCTTAAACCATCTCTCTCGAAGTAAGGCCTTGAATAAAGAAGGCTAGATGAAAGATGATTAACGAAGAAAAGTTTTGATACTAAATTATAAACGATGATTTATGACGATCGGAGTGTCAACGTTCCGAGCACATATTCTTAAGATCGGAGTGTCCACGTTCCTACCAAAAATTCTTGGATCAGAGTGGTCACATTCCGACCACTATTAGTTCAAAGAAAACATGTTGAAGTTTAAATGGAAGAATATCTATCTCAAGAACGCAACTCCCAAAATTTTTTGGTTTGGAGGCATAGTCCTCAGTGTGATCTTGATATCATTGACTTATTACGAGCTTACTTATATATGTTATTGATGACTTGTTCATGTTGTTTGTTGTTTTATTCACCTGTTAAGTGCCTATAGTTGAGTTCATACTATGTATTTATTGTATATTAGTTTTCCTATTTTGTGTGGCCGATGATATCTACACATACATGTTGCCCCCGTACTGAGTCTACTTTTGTTTTTCTTTGTTTTTCCTTTTATGACATGCAGCGCGAGTGTACCTATGACTCAGATTTCTAGGGTCCTCAGCTCTAGCCACCCTCCCCCGCATGTCAATTTTGCAAGGTGAGCCTATTCATTTATGCTCGTGTTGGATTCTTTCGTCATGACATGATGTCCTATCTTTTCTGACACATACCCTTTTATTCATTTATTTTGGGTCTTTGATACTCTTAGCACTTATATTTAGAGATTAGATGTTCTTTCTTGTTGTGATGACTTCGTAGTTTAGGAAATGATAGTTGATAAATTTTTGTAGTTCGCAATATTTTTTTATTCACAATTGAATTAGTTTGGTACATGTTGGATTTGAATTTCTGTGGTTCGTCCACCTAGGGTATTTAGTGTGGATGCCACTCACGACATCCTTTGGTTGTGTGTCGGTGAAAAAATGGTATCAGAAGAGTTAGGTTCGTTATCCATCACACAGGACAATCCATAGATTCTTGCAAACGGTAAGGGTGACTCCTTTACTTTTCTTCGAGAAGCTATAGGACGTTGGAAGCTCATTCTTTCTTCTTTCGTGCTACTACTTGAATCCAATGGGTATCTAGGTAATACAAATTGGTATACTGACTTCTTCAATTTATTCAAATATGGTTTACTACTAGAGTATTTGAATTGAAACAGCAACAACAGAAAAAAAATGCTCCTTAGAGATGATATATTTTCTCGATCGCAAATGTGGTGGTAATCTCCTGTCGATTGTCCGGTTAATAAGACCTACTATGGGACTTCTAGAGTGAGGCTATATTAGTAGAAACTCATTGACGTGCTATCTTTTTTGTGATATATGTTCTGGATTTGACGGATGATAGCAGAAAAAAGGTTTGGCCAGGGAAGCCGTGCAGAAGTCTCTCTATCTATCATCAGATTAAACACATCTTGCTTCTTTACTTGTGTAAGGTCCTTGTTAACCTTAGAAGCCAAGTGGTACAGTTTAATGGTGGGTGCATTAGCATCTCACTTCTGATGTGAAGTGTTTTCTCTCTGATCATGTAAGAGCAAAATGTGGGCATCGTGATCTTTATCCTTGCTCGTTATGTCGGAAACTGCAGGGATGCACTACACGGAACTCCTGAAAGTGTATAATGTAGATGGGCCTATTTGCAAAATAAGGTTGATATGTCTCTGGTGCCGACCAAGCTGTTGGAATATTAGAGTAATGTCAAGCCTGTCACCAAATCTAAAAAATAAAAGTCACAAGGAGGTAACTTTTCCGCGTTCACCAATGGCTATAAATGGAGGCTGCCGTGCTTACATCGGTTTTCAACACGGGGTCAGGAAGCATCTTCCAGACGATAGTACGAAACAGGACCTTGTGCTTTCATCCTTGAATATGAATGACTTGGAGTGGATGTTCAAATGGCTTACAGTGCAGTGGGATAGAATGGAAAGTTTTTTTTTTTTATTTTTTTTTTGTTTTTTTTTTTTTGTGTTGTTTCTGTTTTGCAAGATTTCCATCATCATCCGTGTGCTTTCTAGGCTTATGGTGCTCATGGTTGTCTCGAATATTGGTTGGCTAATAAGGATGGTACATGTCCTGGATCTTGTAAGGGAACTTATGTAGCTAATTGGGTTGCTCATAGGGTTAGAGGGGGAGGCTCCGCGATGTAGAAATAAGGTTGGGGGGAAAAGGGAGGGGGGGTAGGGGGGGGGTCGATCTGAGAGGGGGGGGGGGTTGTGGTGGGGGGTTGGGGGAATAGTAGGCGGTGAGAGGGTTTGGGGGGAGGTTGGGGGAAGGTGAGGCGGGGGTAAGTGGGGGGGGGGGGGATGGAGGGAGGATTAAGAAATGGGGGGGGATGGCGGGTGGGGTGGGGGGGAGTAGGAGGAGAGGGGGTGATGAGGGCCGGGGGCAGGGGGGGGGGTGGTGGTAGGGGGTTGGGGGTGTTGGGGAGTTGAAGGGGGGGTGTTAGAAAGCCCTGATCCGTTCCTTAACCAATGCACTTGGTGGTGATTATGTTTTTAGCTTGGCTAATCCGGGAGTATACGTGGATGGACCCTCGCCACTCCACGACCTATGATCAGATATTGGCACTCAGAAAGAGCTTACAAAAGACAAGACATTTATACCCATACAAAATTTAAAGATTCTGGTTGGCAACTGGAATGGTGTTTGCTGAAGCGAAAAACCTCACAGAAGCACTTGCAACTTGGTTGAATTCTGCAATTTTGGTGTTGAAATTGTAGTAATGGGTTGCAGAAGTAGAAATGGGAGCGGTTTTCTTGCAATGTCTGCAGCAACAGAAACTGTAAGCTATCAAATTACCACCCCTTATATCTTGTAAATAGACTGACCGCTTGCATCTAACTCAATTAAAAAAAAAAAACTAGCTCATGAAGTGATGATTCTCCAACACCCTTAATATAAGAAAACTACAGTAACATTACCTCGACGATGTAGAAAATTCTATCCCCTGCATGCCAGGGCTAGACTTGGGCGTGGACAATATAACATAAGAGTCCACTATACTAAGAGTTTGAGATGATTTAGCTCTAAATACTATAAGTAGAAGATTGGGCTCTCTCTAACCTTTAGAGTTCTTAGATGATATGGTCCCACATTCAACGGGATATCTTTGACGATTGAGGGATACTTATATTTTTTGAACCTATGGGATCGTGACCCCTTTATCTATCTGATCTTGTCTACTGTGAGCTGTAGGTAGGACTAGAAGGAACATCCATGGACAATGGTGCTGGACATGAAATATGGGACAGACTTGGGATTAAGATCAAGTTTTGAAAAGGTAGTATCAAGCAACTAGCTGGCTTGCTTATTGCTATCTGGGTGAGAAAAACCCTCGAGTACATGTGGGGGACCTTGACGTTTGCAGCATGTGCATGGGTTTAGGAAATGCCATTGGTAATAAGGCAAGTTTTCTTACTGTTAAGAGGTATAAACAAACAATGCTGTCATTAGCATTCATCAAGCTATTAAGTGTTCAAATGGAATAAAGATTTATTTCGATCAAGTTGGGTTATTAGCTGATTGAGATGATAAAACATATATAAGGGCTTCAACTTCTAATCTAAATTATTGTACATTTTTTGAAAATGGAATGAAACTGCCGACACATTTCAAGGTTGTACGTAATTTATATTTATATTTCTATTTTCTTGAGTTTTGATATGACGTGTGAGGTTTGAACTAGTTTAGTAGAGAATTGACTAGGAATTTGTCCATCGACTTTTATGAAGATTGAATTTTGTGATTTGGTCGTTGACAACAGTGAGGTATGAAAAATTTAAAATTACGTGGGGTTAGATTGTTTAACTTGAGATAGATAGTTTAAGATGGATGAATTATGTGGAGTATATATGTGCTACATGGTTTATTCTAATTTAGAGTTGAATTAATACTACTCCTATTGAGGGTACTCATCTAAAGTTAGGATGTGATACATAGATATTTGATGGTGAATAGCGGTTTATGAGCTTATATTATACACAATATTTTGAGTGATAAACATTTTGCCTAAGTGTTGGCATGAGGTATGCCGATGACTTAAAATGGTATCTAAAGCATTATATGTGGTGGTGTTGAGTTGACTTTGAGTGTGATTTAATAGTTTTATCTCGATAAAAAGTCACTATCAGTTTGAAATTGGTGCTATTACCTTGTTGATCCACTATTTTCATGCATGCGTAAATAGAAAGAGAATAGACTATTTGAACAGTATTTTAGTAACAATACTTTGATACGATGATGGTTGGATGATTTATTGTGGTTAGATGTTTGTGTGATATTAAAGTTTTGACTTTAGTGGATGTGTGGTTCATAAATCAAGTGCGGCGAATTATAAAAGGGACTAAATTGGGTGATTGTGGATATCTAAAATTCAAAAAACAAGTTAGTTGAATGAAATGTTTGATGGACACTATGGAAGGAGTATTTAGAGTTATTCTACCTTGGTTATTTTCGATATACATATTTAGTGTTTACCTTGTGTAATTGAAGTATTTGAGACGGTTCTACATGTACCAATTTGGCTTTAAGAACTTATGGGTGACTACCATGAAATTTATAATTTTTCGATAGACTTAATAATTTATCTCATATCGATATATGTTTTGGTATGTGTGGCTGGAATGTGAGGGCCATTGTATTTGTCCATTCTAATGTGTCTATGAGTAGCTACTGATCTTGCATGTATCATAGTATGTTATACGTTCTGGTATGCTTGGGTGTTTGCGCGATGGATTGTTACTGATCATTTTCTTCTTGATGGTTGAAAGTTTAATTTTCCTGATAAGAACCTTATGTCCAAGTCATTTTTTTTGTACATAAGCGACGTGGAAAATTTTATGTTGTGAGAATGAAATCATTAATATGATCTATGAGGATTTGTGCATTTGAGTGTGTGGGCGGTTGATTAGTTCACTTCTGATTGTAGTCACGTTGATTCAGATTTTATCATGGTTATGTTAAATTATATTTGTCCTGATGGTTTTGTGTCAAGGTTAAGTTGAGAATGGGTCAGTTGAAGATTCATTATTGAATAGTTTTATTATTAGTCTTGAGTTTACACACAACCTGAATTAGCAGTATGAGTAGTGAGATAGATCCATTTGAAGCATGTGGGAGTAGGTGTATATCTCCAATTGGGTTGGCTTGATACTTTTTATATGAACTTTGGGTCCTAAATATTGGAGTAAAGAGAGACAACGACCCTTTGTTGACATTGCTTCTTTTGATCTTTGAGGACGAACGATGGGTAAATTGGTATCTATGTTACGACCCTTTTGGTCCGTTTAAATACTAGAACTGTTTTATGTCAAAAAACTTTCCGATAGATTTTAACTGGGTATTTTGTGACTATTCAAATTATAATTATGAAATTAAGTGGGGTACTTTTATAAATTTATTTAGTTGGTGGTTAAAGAAGATAACAGTGAAATAAATAGTGGGTTACTTTTATCACTTCTTATAATTAGTCATATAATAATTAGGGTAAAAATAATCTGAAGAAAAGAAAATAAAGTAGGTCATGGTTACAGAAAGACACAGAAGCGGCTTCCCCACCGATATGATAGAGAACTAGCAGCAACCGGAAGAATGCACGTAGAATTGGGTAACAAAGAGTAAGTCCTGGTAATTTTATAATGGTCATAATATTATTAATATTATTATTATATTGTAGGGTGAAGTTGAGGGGAAAAAGAAAGGGTAAATTGCCAATTTTAATGTTGTTGGTATGTGTGACTGTGTTGCTGCAATCATTGGTAGTGATTACCATAATGATTAAAGTAGCAAATTGTTAGTAATGTGGGTATTGGAATAGAATAATAGTATATATATAATATATATATATATATATAATATCATATCTATATATTATTCTGTAGGCCGTAGTATCTTAGGTGATCGAAATTTTTCTAGAATGTAGTCGTGAGTTCATGTATTATAATTTTGATATCATAAAACAAATCAAGTTTTGATATATTGAGATAGATAATTAAATGTTAGGGTTATTATAATATGAATACCATTAGAATAAGTTAGTTGGAGGAATATAGACTTAACATTAGGCCTAAAATTAAAGCCATGAGACTTGATGAATTAGTGGGTATAAAAGTTTAGGAATTTGACTATAGATTTCGGTGAGTTTTTGGGTCTAGGCTAAAAATATAGTAATATGGGTGTCAATGAAGTCGTTAACTTACGAATATTATATTTGATAGATTGAAAATATTCGGAAATACTGAAGACAGGAATAACACTGAGGAATTAGCTTGCTTGGCTTCAACTCTTCGGTGGAGGTAAGGTTTATGGTTTATCACTGTTGAATAGTACACTCTTAAGAGTGATTGATATCATTGAATGATATGGTGAAGTTTTCCTATGTACGTGATTGTGTGATTTGTGTGTCTGGTCGTCAGTTTGTGAATGGTCTGAATCCCGAACCGTGGAATGTATACATCTTAAACCATCTCTATCGATGTAAAGGCCTTGATACATAAGGCTAGAGGACAGATTATTAACGAATGGAAAAGTGTGATACAATGATAAACCTAATGACATTATAGTATCGGAGTGTCACTCCGACACATATTTTTTGGTCGGAGTGTCCACGTTCCGACACGGTATTCTTGGATCGGAGTGTCACGTTCCGACACGATATTCTTGTATCGTAGTGTCACGTTCTTACCATAATATTAAATGAAAACAGTTTGAATTAATGAAGATACTCATCTCAAAGAACCAACTCCTAAAATGGTTTGGTTTGGTGGCTGAGTCCTCATGTGTTGATCTTGATATCCTTGACTTATTACGAGCTACTTTAATGTTTGTTTATACTTTTTTCATGTTGTTTTTTATTATCCACCTGTTTAAGTGCTATAGTTGAGTTTCATACTATTACTTTATTGTATATTGTTCTTATTTTGGGGTGGCCGATGATATCTCACAATGATGTTGCCCCCGTACTGAGTCCTACTTGTGTTTTTCTTTTGTTTCCTTTATGAATGCAGTGCGAGTGTACCTATTAACTTCAGATTTCCTCAGCTCTAAGCAGCCTCGACCGCATGTCAGTTTCAGGGTGAGCTATTCATTATGCGCGTGTTGGATTCTATTCGACCTCATGACATGATGTCCTACTACTTCGGACACATACCATTTTATTCATTTATTTTGGTGTCGTTAGATACTCTTAGATTAGGTAGTTAGAGATTAGATGTGCCTTTGTGATGACTTTCAGGTTTTGGGAAACGATAGTTATAAATTTTGTAGCTTCCGCAATCTTTTGTTATTCACATTTTTGTAGTTTTTTTTTTTTTAGTTGAAGTATTTGTACATGTTTTGGGATTGAAATTTCTTGTGGTTCGCCCGCGAGGTAGTTAAGTGTGGATGCCACTCACGACTCATTTTGGGTCGTGACAAAAATTTAGATGAAATCAAACAAATATTAGATAAAATAAATCAAATGGTTGGATAATAGAGATCATACAAATAAAGTGCAGATTTTTTTTTATTTAATTAAAAAACTTTTAAAAAAGCTATGAGTTCATGTATGTCGTTCCAATCACTATAATCAAGTCTATATGACACATCTAAATTATAAGCATTGCAAACCATTTGTAAAGGTTTTCTATACTAATAACTGACTACAATCATTTCATATAAAGAATTCCATCTAGTAGCCACTGTTTTTGGAATTTTTCTAGGTGGAAGATTACATTCAAAACATCAATTTTGAAAATCTCTATGCCTAGATTCAACTAGACATTTAAATATAAAATGACATGCATTTTCAGCTTTCGTGCAACCGTTATCATACATTTTTACACCATCACTAACAATCATATTATATATGTGGGCAGCACACCTAATATGAAAATCATTACCATAAACAGGGCAAAGAGAAGGTTTTAGCATTTCAATAGCAACTGAATTATTTGAAGCATTATCTAAGGTGATACTACTTATTTTATGATAAATTCCATAATTTTCTAAAATATCTAAAAACTTTTGAGCTATATTAGAAACGGTTTTTTTTGCATTTGACAATATTTATAATGTAACATTCTTTTTTGCATACTCCTGTTTTCATCTATCCAATGTGCACTAACATTCAAATAATCATTCCCTTTTACACTACACCCCATATCAGAAGTAGTTGCTATTTTACAATTATTATTATAAAATAAACAACGAAGATATTGAAAATATTGAGCTTGATAATCAAATAAAAACTTTTTATTTGTATTTCTAGGAAAACCTTTAAAATGTAGATTATACACAATTTAAATATAATGTATAAATCTAGGATCTTCAGCAAAACTAAATGGAAAATCCATAACAACAATCATTTTAGCTAATTCTTCAAGAACTTTTTCTCTACTATATGACTGTGTTATACTATAGCCAGAAACATTAGAAGGATTTAATTGTGTTTGGACCATGTTAAAGCCGCCTACTCCTACAGTTTCAGGAAGGGGGTTACCATTCTTTTTAGCTTTAACTACCGCTTTAGCATGCAAAAAATTATTTTTACAACATGACATTAAACGATTACTCAAATGTCCCATTCGACCTTGTTTCCTATAGTTTTACGATTTAATCTATGTTTACATTTATTACAAATAGCTTGAGTTTTATCTTCATTTTGTGTCATAAATTGCCACATAACTCAGTTTTTAGCACAATCTACCTTAGGCATAGGATGTACGGGGGAACGGGAGTAGGACAATGAAATGGAGCGGGACTAGGAGTAATAGTAGCCATAGGTGGCTCAGTTTCATCATCATCAAAATTAGGTGTATCAATATAATCATCAACATTATGATGTCTAGGCAATTCCTCATCAAAATTACCAAACCTTCTTTGTAAATGTTAATGAAAAGGGTCTAATCAAGAATTACTATCAATATCAAAAATAGTATCATTAACATGTGTGTAATCATCTGTATTCAATCTTATTATAATAGATTTTTGAGTTGTGGATTTAGAAGAACTATCATTTTTTTTAATTATTGGTGGATCTAAAGTTTGTCATATTTTTAACCCTCTGAACTATGCTTCTTTTATTACCTTTTTCAACAACCTTTTTACCAATAATCCATATTGAAATATTAAACGTGAGTAAATTATATATATTACGAAAATGTTATGCAAACAAATAACTAATCACAAAATATATAAATAATTATCGCAAAAAAAAAGAGATGTAAGTTGGAACGAATGTACCGAACGTCTACTTAAAAAAGTAGATGTGTTTGACTGCCGAAACCAAAAGAGAAAAGTGAAAAGTTGAATTTTGAAGCTCCTAATCCAATTTCCATAGAACAAATTCATAGTTTCAACATGAATAAGACATTAGAGACTAGAGAGTAGAGAGTACAGAAGATGATTTTGTGAATTTGTGAGTTAAAAGAATGAAAGTTTAGGGTTTTTATAGGTGATAAAAAGGGTTAAAATGTATTTTTTAAAAGTTTGGGTATTAAAAGAAGTTGAGGGGGGGGGGGTTAGGGGTGTGTCATATGGAGTTAATTGGGTCAACGAGTCTTTTGTGGACCCCACTAGACGTTACCCAACAACTCTCCAACGGATACTTCAACATATTAAAAATATATATTTAAACTGGACCAGACCGGGACTGGGACAGGGAATCAATGGTTATTACCGGTTTCCGTCTCGTTACCTATCCTGGACCCCGTAACTACCGATTCGAACTGGGACTATATGTAACGGGATCATACCAGTAAAGGACCTGGACAGAACGAGATAGGTACCAGTAAGTCCCACTTTCATTGCCAAACTTAGTTAGTAGTTTATTTTGTCTTTACATTGTTATTTCATATGTTAAGACTTGATTGTTTATTTTGGCTAAGTTGAATATTTATCCTTATACATTCTAAGATTATTTTGAGAAAGTTGTTTAAAGTCCATTTGAATCCTTGCATTAATTCTTTAAATATTCCGCTAATAGTTAATGCAGGACAAGGGTTTGCTATGGGTCAATAATAGTTCTTGAGTGCTAGCCAATTCCAAGATGTCCGTTCGGGGTGTGAAAACTTTGTATCAAAAAACAAAGTTCAAAAGAGTCTATAAAGCTCTTTCTATAGAGTCCGCGTCACATTAATAATTAGAATGCTGCAACATTTTAGGAATTCTTTTACTTTTTTCATTTTCATTTAGTGCGTTAGAGTTAATCTCTACAAAGTTTCCTTACAAATCATGCTTGCACATGTCTTTCGAATTAAGCCTCAAGAAAAAGCTGCCAGAGGTTATCCAGTTTGGATAAATGTTGAGCCACAGGAACAAGGGATACCTAATACACTAGAAGTTCTACCCCAAGGAGAGTCCAACAACGTTAAATATATTGGAATGTATTCGAATGCTGATTCAAGAAGGGACCAACCAAGTGGCACAAATAGGAGTTAGATAGGATATTGTTATACTTCAAGGATGCGAGAGTTTATAAGGATGAATCCTCCAAGTTTCATCGGTTCAAGCACTACTAAGGATTCAAAGAACTTTGTAGAATAACTGCAAAAAGTTTTTATGGTCATGGATGTTACTGATGTGGAGAGAGTAGAACAAGATACCTACGCACAAAAGAATCTTTTTATGACTTAGTTTGACTAATGAAAAAAGAGTAGGGCTCAGGGTGCACCGATTATGAGTTGGTCTTGTTTTGAGGAAGCCTTCTTGGGGCGTTTGTTTCCTCTAGAACTAAGAGAAGACAAAGTACGAGAATTCCTTACCCTTCAATAGGAATCACCAAATGTTCATGAGTGTAGTGTAAAGTTCACCCAACTCTACTGTTATGCTCCATATTTGGTTGCGGATATGAGGAGAAGGAAGAGTTATTTCTTGATGGTTTGTATCGTTTGCGAGAGAGCTAAGGTTCCGATGCTAATCCTCAATATGGACATACCAAGGCTGATGATTCATCTCTAGTAGGTTGTGGAGGATAAACTGAGACATAGGGAGGTGTTTAGGAATAAAAAGTCAAAGACATTTGAGAATGAGTTCGAGCAACAGATGAGTAATGTGAACCAATCTTTATTCCAACTAAATCAAAAGGGACCTGCTCCATTATATTCTAGTACATCTCCACAATGGAAGAAAGTCAGTACTATATTCAAAATTCCTAACATTTCAAAGCTAGACCTGCACAGTTTCAGGGAAGTGTAGCACAAGAAAGTAACTGGACTCTTGCATGTCCTTAGTGTGGTATGAACCACCTGAGTAAGTGTCATGATGGATCCACAGATTGTTTTAACTGTGGCAAAGAGGGTCTTTTTATGAAAGAGTTCCATAAGAATTGATAAGGTAACGAAAGTCAGGGCAATCGAGTCCAATCTTCTTCGGTTTCTCCACCAAACATGGTTGCACCTAGAGGAGATAATTCATGTACTAACAGAGCAACAAAATACCTATATGCTATCCCTACTTATAAAGAGCAAGAATATTTTGCCAGATGTTATCATTGCTATGATTCAAGTCTTTAACTTTTTTGTTTTTGCTTTGGTAGATCTATGAGCGAGTTTATCTTTTGTAACTTTTTATGTTGCAATAAATTT
The DNA here is from genome assembly GCA_027704765.1 of Solanum habrochaites. Lineage (NCBI taxonomy): Eukaryota > Viridiplantae > Streptophyta > Magnoliopsida > Solanales > Solanaceae > Solanum > Solanum habrochaites. Next base: position 42,475,524 of record JAKWJA010002500.1, read on the forward strand.
TGGTGTTCTTCCTGAGAAACTTCTTGAGCCCTTCAGTGTTTCTACACACATTGGTGAGTCTATTCTAGCTAAGATAGTCTATCATGATTGTATAATTTTCGTCAATCACAAGAGAACCATCACTGGCTTAGTTTAGTAGGACATGGTATATTTTGATGTCATTCTAGGTATGGAATGTCTTCACCCTAGTTATGCATTAATAGATTGTAAAACTCGAGTAATGAAGTTCAATTTTTGAAATGATCTAGTAATAGAGTGGATGAGTAGTTTAGTAGTGCGTAAGGGTTAATTTATTTTGTACCTTAAGGCGAGAAAGTTAATTTCTCAGGGGTGTGTCTATCACTTAGTCCGGGTTAATGATTTTAGTGTTGAGAAACATCCTATTAAGTCAGTTCTTGTTGTGAGAGAGTTTCCAAAAAAAAATTTCTGATGATCTACCCAGAGTCTCTTTTGATAGAGAAATAGACTTCAACATAGACATTTTCCCGATAATCGTCCTAGATCTATTCCACCATATAGAATTGCACCAACAGAGTTGAAAGAGTAGCAGAAAGATCTTTTAGAGAAAGGTTTTATTCAACCAAGTGTATCTCCTTGGAGGCGATCTGGTCCTATTTTTGAGAAAGAAAGATTGTTCCCTTAGAATGTGTATAAATTACAGACAGTTGAACAAGGTGACCATCAAGAATACGTATCGTCTTATGAGAATTGATAAATTTTTGATCAGTTTCAGGATGTACTAGACCTCACATCAGGCTACCACCAGTTTAAAGTAAGGGAATGTGATATTTTAAAGACGACATTTAGGACCTGTTATGTTCATTATGAGTTTCTGGTCATGTTGTTCAGTTCAACTAATGAACCTACATTGTTCATTGACCTTATGAATAGAGTATTCAAACCTTATTCAGTCATATTTTTGATTGTGTTCATTTATGACATTCTAATCTATTCTAGGAATGAAGAATATTATGCTAACCATCACATAATAGTCCTCCAACCTCTAAAGGATAGGGAGTTTTTTCCTAATTTCTCTCAATGTGAGTCTTGGTTTCAGTCTATGGAATTCTTAGATCATATTGTTAACTTTAAAGACAATTAAGTTCTAAAGGTCTGAAGCTTGTGAGAAAAACATTCAACAATTTAAAAAGTTGTTGACTGCTGCACAAATATTGACCTTACCAAAAGATACACAAGGCTTTGTTCTATAATGTGATGACACTAAAGTTTTTTTGGGTTCTGTTAATGCAAAATGGAATATTTATAGTTTATGCATCAAAACAACTTAAGGTTCACGAGAAGAACTACTTTAACCGTGACATAGAGTTGGTTTCCATAGTATTTGCCTAGAAAATATGGTGTCACTATATTCTGCTCATGTAGATGTGTTCACCGATCACAAGAGCCTTCAGTATGTGTTTAGTTAGAAAGAGGTTAACCTCGGACATAGAAAGTGGTAAGAGTTACTCAAGGATTATTACATGAGTATTATTTATAACCCACATAAGGCTAATGTTGTTGTGGATGCCTTGAGTAGATTGTCTATGGGTAGTACCACCCATTTTGAGAAAGATAAGAAAGAGTTAGCGAAAGATGTGCTTAGACTTGCACAATTGGAAGTTGGATAATTGATTCCCCTTAGAAAGGAGTAGTGGTGATGAATGTATATGAATCATCATCAGTATCAGAAGTTAAAGAGAAGCAAGACCAAGACCCTATTTTGCTTGAATTTATGGTAAATTTTCAGTACCAACAGTAATGAATTTTGAACAAGGCAGAGATAGTGTGCCGAGGTATCAAGGTAGGTTGTGTGTACTGATGATGGATGAACATCTAGAAAGGATTATAGAGGAAGCTCATAACTTCAGATTAAATATCCATTCGGGGTTTCCACAAAGATGTACCATGACTTAAGAGAAGTCTATTAGTAGAGTAGTATGAAGAAAGGCAATGCATAATTTGTTGTTAAATTTCTGAATTGCCAACAAGTTAAAGTAGAGCACTAGAGGTACGGTGTTATGGCTAAGAATATAGAAATTGGGGAATGGAAGTTGGAGATGATTAATATGGATTTCATCACAAGATTACTAAGGTCTCACATGCAACATGACCCTATTTGTGTGATTGTGGATCGAATGACCAAACCAACCAACTTTTTTCTGGGAAAGACTACCTATTCAGTAGAGTATTATGCTTAGTTTTACATTCAATAGGTATTAATACTTTATAGAGTTAATTTTTTGATTATATAAGATAGAGGTACACAATTTACTACAAAGTTCTAGAAATCCTTTAAGAAAGGTTCGGGTTTGAAAGTGAACTTGAAAACTGCTTTCAATCCTCAGAGAAATTGTCAAACAGAGCATACAATACATAACCCGAAGGCATGTTGAGTTATCGTGTGGTTGAATTAAAGGGTAATTGTGATGATCACCTACCTTTCATTGAGTTTTCTTAAAACAATAATTACAACTATAGCCCCCAAACGACTCATTATGAAGCTTTTTATGTGAGAAGATGAAAATCTCCTATTGGATGGTTTGAAGTTGGTGAAGCTTAGTTGAAAGGACAAGACCTAGTTTATCATGCTATGGAGAAAGTAAAGGTTATTCAAAACAATTTCAAAATAGAGTAGAATCATCAAAAATCCTACACCGATGTTAGGAGAAGGGAGTTAGTGTTTCAAGTATATGATTGGGTATACTTGAAATTTTCACCCAAGAAAGGTGTTACGAGATTCGCTAAGAAGGGGAAACTTAGTCCCCAATATATTGGCTCTTATAGAATATTCAAAAGGGTTGGTAATGTTGCTTATGAGTTAGAGCTACCCTAAGAGTTAGCAATAATCTATTCGGTTTGTCATGGTTCCATGTTGAAGAAGTGTATGGGAGATCCTTCGCTGATCATTCCAAATGAATATATTTGTATCAAAGATACCTTGTCTTATGAGGATATCCCTTTTCAGAGTCTAGATCGTCAGGTTTGCAAGTTAAAGACTAAGGAAGTAGCATTAGTTAAATTTTTTTGGAGAAACTAGTTTTGTTGATTAAGATACTTGGAAAGTTGAGGAGGATATGAAGACAACATATCCACATATCTTTGAGACAAGAGAAATTCCAGATCAAGGTACTAATTCTCTTCGCATTTCTCTTTAATTTATATAATGGATGTGTTTGATTTGGTTGTTGGGTGTCTGAATAGAATATTCAATGTTATAAACTTAGCTTACTAAGAGTAGTATGATTCGAGGAAGAATACTTCCAAGGGATAGATATTATAACATCTCTCTAATTGAAACAACTAGAAAAAGATAAGATTAGAAAGTGTCATTTTTGGAAAGAACGAAAAATTTAGAAAATTGGTTGAGTTATTTTAAGTTTGAGTTTTTGGTCAACTTCAAACAAATATAACTCCTACTTTATGATGATTTATGTGTTCTGAATATAATTTAGTAAATATATTTGAACTATCTTTCAACAGTGCCGAGTTTGTGCGATTTCGAGTTCGTATGAGGAAGATATGCCCATTTAAAGTTGGGTTGTTTAAATAAGAAAAGTCAAAACTAGATTTGAGAAGCGAAATGTAGTCTTTTATATACCCTATTATTTTAATTTAGTTTTTGATAATCAAGATGGGGTCTAAACTTATAGGGTTCAGTTTACTCTATTGAAAAATACATATGGTTTTGAGAGAATAGAAAAAAAGAGGAGAACATAGGAGAAGAAGCAAAGATTCGTCGATTCCTTAGAGAATTTCTTGAGTATTTCGCCGAGGGGTGATCCATTCTAGGTATTTGGAATCACATAGCGTTGGTTTCCATATTGTACTATTTTTTCACCCACACGTCAATCATGTTAATTTCACCTTTAAATTCATACTAGAAAGTTGAAGGTTTAATGCTCTTGAATTGTGTTCTTTAAACTGGCTTTTGTTCTTGAGATTAGATGAGATTGATGAGTTCTTGAGGAAATCATGTCGATTTAATAGTTGTGTTTGATTTGTTTCTTGCGTACATATACTCAATATCTAAATCAAAAGAGGAGTTGTGGAAAAGAATTGAATTTATTCAAATTGGGTTGGAAAAAGAAGAAGGGAAAAGTCGGGCAGAATCTGGTACTCCACTGAACTTCGCGGACTTGCACTCCCATGCGCAAAATATTTATGCGTGCTGCGATGTTGTCGCGGACCCCTCTACCTCAAAAATTATTTTGTGAGGAAATATTAAAATGCATCTCCGCATCATAGACTTGCTTCACGATAGTGATTTCGTGGTTGTTTCTTAGGTTTAACTAAGTAAAATCACTCCTAATCATCATGATACATTTCCTATCATAAATCATAAGCTTGAATTCATGATCCGAATTCAATGTTAATTAAGATTCAACTCCTGAGATTTATTTTGAGCCTTTTAAGAAAGTCACTCTGAATGTTTTGAGGAGTCTTGTACAAATTTAAGTAACTTATTTCAAGAATCAAGTAAGTAAGTGTAAAAATTAGAAGAATGTATTCATGGGTCTACTTTACTATCAACGATATCCTTTATATCATAAACCATAACTCTTGAATTCATAATTCACATTCAAGAGAGAGAGATAAAAGTAGAGTTCAAGAAAGTCTTTGAGTTCAATTGTGGATCCTTTGAGATCAATTATAGATGTGAGTTAAGTTTAGAGGAAGTAAGTATGAGAACTAGAAAAGTCATATACATGAGTTGGAAGGGTAATTTGGTATTTTTATAAAAAAATTACTTTATTACCATTTTAGGACTTTGAATGGAGTCTAAACTGAGCTCGGTCAGTTTACTATTTGAAAACTAAGTTAGGGTTTTGAGAAGAGAGAAAAAATGTGAAGAAAGGAGGATATGGAGCAAAAATCGTCAAGTTATTCCAGAATCGCTTGTGGATTTCATCAATTGGTGATCCCTACGAGGTATGTGAAATCACATAACATTGGATTAATTCACACATGCGCCAATCATGATTTATTAAGCGAAATTATGTTCTTGGAAGCATTCAAATTTGTAACATCCGTAACTCGTAATAACCAAGAATAAGTTAAGAAACTAAAATTTTTCACTTTTACAAAGAAAAGGGAAATCTGGAAAATTTCCTTGAGTTAAGAAAGTGAGCTTATGGTCATTTCCAAAGAGACATAACTTCTAGCTCAAGATGAGTTAGAGTAATTTTTTATATGGTTGGAAAGCCCTTGGAAAAATCTATACAGTGGCGTAGAGCTTGCACAATTTCGATATTGCACAAGGGAGATCGACCTTTCAAAAGTTGGGCTGTTAAATTAAAGAAAATCCAATCCGGATTTTAAGAAGGGTAAACTAGTCTTTTTACCCATTTATTTCCTAATTCATTTTAAGAGTTTATTGGAGTAAAACACATTTTCGTTCAGATAAGAAAATTTATTTCACGCATAGGGCTTTTGAGAAAAGAGAAGAGATGAAAGAGACAGGTGAAATGTCAAGGTTTCACCAAGAACGCAAAGGAATTTTTTGTGGAATTCGTTGGGGGTGAGCCCTAGCAAGGTATGTGAGATCTTTGATGTTGGATTGATTCAACTGCACACAATCTTGCTTCAGTTAGTTTTGGAGTTGTTTACATGATTACAAGTGAGTACTTGATAAATATTGTTGAATCCCTTTTTGTTTAATTGATTGAATACCCACTGCTGTAGATTAGTAGTTTCTGATGTTTTTTTTGAGTTATATCCATAGGGTATTAATAGTATTGATGATCCGAAGGTTTTAGGAGTAGAACTATGGAGGTTTAGGCGAATTAAAACCTGAAAACAAAGAGAGAAGGTCGTCATCCAGACCGGGGCAGCACCTGGTTTGACACGCCCCATCTGCGTTGGGAGCGTAGGGAGACAAGCCTGCAGTGCGCTAAGATGGGGCCTCTGACCAAGAGGCCTAGCGCAATGTTCCCCAAACGCGCCCAACCCAATTTTTTTGTCTAGTTTTTGTAATAGTCCTTTTAAGTCCTTCCAAGGTACGATAACACATTCTAATGATTGTAATTAAATCTAATGATCTCTAAGCACCTAGAAATCACTAAAGAGCTCAAATCATAACCTGGAATCCATAATTCAATTCAAGGAATGTTAAGATAAAACTCAAGGAAGTTAAGAGTTAAGTTAAAGTTAAAAAGTAAGTCAAAATAAAGTACTCAAAAGTTTTGAAGAGTTATTTAAAAATTGTAACTTTGTTTTAAGACTGAAGTTTCAAGCTAAGTAAAGAGTTAAGTTGAATTTGTTTTCTTCAAATGTATTTGGGAACTAAGTATTTAACAAAGAAACTTTAAAATGCTTTTTCACATTTAAATAAGAAAGGAAACTTTGATTTCCAAAGAGCCTTACGGTGAGTTTTCAAAAAAGAACTATAGCTTTCTAAAAGAAGCAAGTAGGGAAACTAAGATTTCAAGATAGCTTTTGAGATAATTAATTTGAGCACTAATCTCAAACCACACAGTCAATATGTTTTCAAAAGACAAGAGCCATCATATTTTTTTTAGTAGTATTGAGCACCGATATGGGGGAGGTATCAGACAACTCACAACGCCCATAAACCATGTAACCACCATGGGTAGAAAAGGGTCATACTTTCTAGAGGAACCTTTTTCACAGTAGACTAGTGGATCCATTTGGCAGTTCATGTCCTATACCTTTGACCGGGTATAGGATGCGTTGGTAGCGTAAGGTAGATCGTTGTATCATCACTGTAGCTCTTAAGTGATGGTTGTAGTGTAGAGAAACTCCCACATAATTTAGTGTATTCTTATATACATCAGTTTACTTGTATTTGTATATACTGAGTTAATTGTATCCTAGTATACCTCCATAGGTTTAAACATGTTTCACATAGCTTTTGTTTATATTGTTTTTTGCTTTAAATTTGTGTTATATTGAAATGATTTAGTTATTCATGAGTTTAGCAGAGCCAGGGTAAGTGAACCTTCTTACTCCTTTTCAATCTTAAGTTGTTCTCTAGCATTAAAACTCGCATACTCATACATTCTATGTATTGATTCTAGTTGACATGCATTGTATCAAGATGTAGATGTAGGTAACTAGGATCAACATTTGGCATACCATTTATGCAGTGAGAAGCTCAGAGTCAGTTGGTGAGCCTCTCTTCAATCAGGAGGACATCTTTATCTTAACGTTAACTCTTGAGTTATCTTTTGTATATAAGTCTTCCGCTGATTTAAGTAAACAAGGACAAGGGTTTGTTCAAGGACAACAATGATCATTGGGTGCTGGTCACGTCCAGGGTTTAGGCTTGGGGCATGACAAAATTGAGTTCTTAATGGATTTGTTTGATTTTTTTTATGTTCTTGATTGTTGAGGTTCTCAAGAAGTTCTTGATTTTAATTTATGAAATTAGATGTAGTTACGAGAAGATTCTTGTATATTTTTGTTATGTAGTCAAATCTTAGTGTTTGGGAATATACCAAATAGAGTTTAGAGGGTTTATACATGAAAAACGATCATAGGAGTTCGTCAATAATTTGGGAATGAGGGTGGGGTACCACGCCTCTCAGCACTTCCCAAAGAGTTATTTGAAATTTTGACCCTTGGGCGCCGCGCCGGCCAGTGCCCCAATTTTTAGCTCTAAATTTTTTTGCTTGGCGCCCCACGCCACTCAGAGCGCCAATCACGCCATGCCTCTACTTCTTTCCCATTCTTTCCGTACTATTTCCTTAGAGATGTACCTATGTTTCCTAGGATATTTCTACACTCTAAGGTAAGTTTAAAGAACATGAAATCATCCATAATATGAGATCATAAGCCTTGAGTACATAATTCAATATAAAGAACGTTATGATCAAAGTCAAGGAAAGTAGGAGTCAAGCCAATAAAAATTCTTAGAGTTCTCCAAAAGTCTTTTTCAAATGTATTAACTTTGTTTTAAGACTTAAATTTTAATGTGAGTAAACAATAAAGAGTAAATATTGAACTTCATTTCTGCAAAATTAAATGGGAACTATTTATTTCAAAATATTTTTAAAAAATTCACATTTAAACTAAAAAAGTAATCTTGATTTACAGAGACCCTTTGAGGTAGTTTTCATAAAAGAGTATATGCTTTTACAATTAAGAAAGAGAAAAAACCTTGATTTCGAATATACCCAACTCATATCTTTAAAAACAAAACTTTATCTCTACGGTTTTAGGTTATTACTCAAAAATCTTATCTCTTCAAAAGATGAAACTCAAAACTATTCATGAAAACTCATTTGGAAATCGGTGTTTCCTGTCATTTTATTTGAAAACATTTGATTTTAGGAAATACTTAGTCCCCATATATCATTTTAAAACAATAAATCATATCTACTCTTTCTCAACCTCAATATTTAAGTCTTTAAATTAAGTTTAAAATGATTGGAAAAGATTTTTGAAAAGGCTCTATAAAACTCTCTTGACTTGACCCTTAGCTCTATATTGAATTTTGATTATGGATTCAAGGGTTTTGATCTCATGTTATGGATGATGTCTTGATGTTTAACAACAAGGAAACATAGGTACGATTTGAGGAAACTCAAACGAAAAGAAGTGGGGAAGGGTAAAGGACCTGGCGACCCTAGCTTACTCAGTGGCTTAGGGCGTCAAACCTTGAATTGCAGATTCTAGGTTGGGCAGCACAGAGTTGTGCGGTGACCAAGTTTCCAACCTACAGATTTGTCTTGGCGCACATAGAGAGGCGCAACGCCTCATACATCTACCCAGAAAATCCACTAATCTTCTTGCTCATTTTGCAACCCTAAATCATCTAGATTCGATTAGTTTCTTTCCAAACACTATAATTCAAATACCCAACCAAAGTATTCAAGTAACTACTCCAAAACAACCTTAAATATCATAAGAATAATCTTAAGAACTCTTTAAAAACCCAACAATCAAGATTCAAACAAAACATCAAAAAGAACTCATGAAGAACTCATATACTCTACTTTCAAGAACGTAAATATGCTAAATTTTATCATGATTGGCGTGTGGGTGACCGAACCCAACGCTATTTGATCTCACATACCTCATAGGGATTAACAAATTTGTGAAATATCCAAGCAAAATCTCAAGAACACGATGAACTTTGGCTTTTAATTCCTTTCTATTCTTTTCTTGTCTCTCAAAGCCCTAACATGATTTGTTATTGTGTAAAATGAACCAAATGAGTTTATACCTCAAATAAATTATTAAAAAAAAGTTTAATTAATTAGGTAGGGGAAAGACAAAAATACCCCTCTTAAATTCGGGTGACTCTCCTTAACTTGACAACCCAATCAAACGCGAAAATCTCCCACATACAAGCTACAAAATTAGCAAACTCGGTGGTGTTTTAAAGATAATTCAACGAAATTTCATTTGATATATTGTATCCTACCTAAATGATCATGTACTAAGAGTGATGGTTGTTTTAAGGTGACCCAAAACTCATACTTAACCTAACTTGCAAAAATTTCCAACTTGTCATTCCTTAAGAAAATGGCTCTTTCTAATTTTAGCTCTTTCAAATCGCAAGGTGTTACAACATACCCCCCTTGAAAACATTTGTCCTTACATGCTAATTACACTATGGGTGTACATCTTACATTCAAATCAAACACCAACAACAAAAATATAAATAAAACATGCCAACTTAATAACAAATTCCAAGAAAAGGATTAATACCCTAATTTGAGATTTCTCCAGATTCAAAGAGATGTGTGTATCTCTTATTCATATCCTCCTCCACTTCCCAAGTATATTCCTCAACGAACTGATTTCTCCACTGAACTTTGAGTGATGCTACTTCCATGGTCTTCAACTTGTGAATTCGACAATCTAGAATTTGAACATAAATATCCGCATAAGAAAAGTTATCCTTAATACTAATATAATAAGTAGGTATTATAAGTGAAGGATCATCCATAAAATTCTTCAACATGGAAATCTGAAATACCAAATGAACCGTTGCTAACTCTTGGGGTAGCAACTCATAAGCTACATTTCCAATCCTCTTGGATATTCTGTTAGGACCAATATATCGGGGATTAAGCTTACCCTTCATACCAAATCTCATAACACCCTCCATGGGTGTAACCTTTAAAGAAACCCAATCATCTACAACAAACTATAAGTCTTTTATCCTAACATTTGTATAAGATTTCTGACGACTCTTGTGCTATATTTTATCTCTCTTGAATAAGCTTCACCTTAAATATATCTTGATGAACTGAATCTAGTTCTGTCAACCTAGCTTCACCAACTTCAAACAGTCCAATAGGAGATATGCACCGTCTCCCATAAAGATCGTCATAAGGTGACATCTTGATGCTAGAGTTGTAACTATTATTATTAGCAAACTGAATGATTGGTTGGTGATCATACCAATCAACCTTGAAATAAATCACACAATCCCTCAACATATCTTTTAAAGTATTAATAGCATGCTCTGCTTCTAAAATTGTGCAGTAAATTGCGCTCCTCTATCTGAAATAATGGACACTGGAACTCCATGAATTCTGACTACCTATTGAATATATAACTTAGAATAATTTTCCATTGAATGCTTAATCTTTATTGGTAATAAATGAATTGATTTAGTAATTCAATCTGCAACCAACCAAATAGAATCATGTTGCGTGCGAGACTGCAATAAGCCTATGATAAAGTTCATATTGATCATCTCCTAGTTCCATTATGGATTCTAAATATTCTAAGCCATAACACTTGGCCTTTTGTGCTCTACATTTACTTGTTAACAATTCGGGACCCTAGAAACAAATTGTGCAATGCCTTACTTCATACTGCTCAACCAATAGACTTATCTCAAATCACAATACATTTTTGTGGAACCCGGTGGATAGAACATCTCGAACTATGAAATCCCTCCATTATCCTCTCTTCAAGTTCATCCACCCTTCGCACACGCAATCTACCTGGATACCTCAATACACCATCTCCCCATTGTTCAAAATCCATCACTTTTTCTTAAAAACATTTGCCTTCAATTAAACCAAAACAATATTTTGGTCTTGTTTCTCTTTAACTTCCGACACTAATGATGATCTAACCCCATTAATCACCATCACTCACCCTTCATTGAAATCACTTAGTCAAACTCCTAGTCGTGCAAATATATGCACATATTTTGCTAAATCTTTCTTGTGTTTCTAACAACAGGTGGTCCTACCTGTAGAAAATCTGCTCAAAGCATCAACAACAACATCATCCTTACCTAGGTGATAGAGAATACTTATGTCATAATTCTTGAGTAACTCCAACCACCCCATATGTATGAGATTAAGCTCCTTCTAACTAAACACAGAATAAAGACTTTTATGACTTGTGAACACATTTACATGAACACCATAAAGGGAATGACGTCATACTTTCACAGCAAATATTGCGGCAAACAACTCTATATCATGGTTTGGGTAATTCTTCTTGTAGATCATAAGATGTCTGAAGACATAAGCTATAAATTTGTCATTTTACGTTAATACACAACCCAATCCAACTCTGGATGCATCACAATATACCAGAAAACCTTGCATACCCTTTAGTAAGGTTAATAGTGGGGGAAATAGTTAACCGCTTTTTTAATTCGTGAAAGTTGTTCTCACAAGAATCAAACAATTGAAACTTAACTATTTTCTGAGTCAACTTGGTCAAACTAGAACCCTTCGACGAACCTTCTATAATAGTTTGATTTCCTCTATCTTTTGTGTATCAACTCTTATTCCACTACCAAAACCAATATAGCCTAAGAATGCCACAGGCTTAAGACAAACTTCACACTTTTAAAACATAGCATATAACTCTTTATCCTTTAGAGTGTGAAGGACTATTTTGAGATGACTACCAAGATCGTGCTTATTTCTAAAATAAATTAGAATGTCATCAAAAAGTAAGATAACAAACAAATCTAAATAGTGCATAATAATATATTTATAAGGTCCATGAATGTTGTAGGAGCATTTGTCAAACCAAAGGACATAACTAGGAACTCATAATGACCATAGCGGACCTTGCAAGCTGTCTTAAGGATATCACTTTCTCTTAATCATAGCTGGTAATAACTAAATCTGTGGTCTATATTATAAAAACAAGTGAAATCCATAAGTTGGTAGAAAAGATCATCAGTTCTCTTAAGAGGATACTTATTCTTGATAGTAACATTTTCTAGTTGACGGTAATCAATGTAATTTCTAAGAGAGCCATCTTTCTTTCTCAGAAATAAGACCGGTCCTCCCTAAGGTGAGACTATTAATAGAATAATATCTTTTTCAAGGAGATCTTTCAAGTGTTCTTTGAACTCTTTCAACTATATTGGATCTACTCTATATGGAAGAATAGAGATAGGACGAGAATCGGGAAGAATATCTATAACGAGTCTATTTCACTCGCAGAAGGGACTCCGTGAAAATCATTTGGGAAGACCTCTAGAGACTCACTTACAACTAGAAATGACTTAATAGGAGGTGTCTCAACACTAGAGTCATTATATTTGAATAGGTGATATACACAACCGTTAGAAACTAACTTTCCCTCCATAAGGTAGAAAATAAAACGACCCTTAGGTACTACTGAACTACTCCTCCACTCAATTACTTCTCATTAAGAAATTAGAACTCAACAACTCGAGTTCTACAATCAACTGAGTGATAAAAGGCATGAAGCCAGTACGTACCTGTCACAACCCAAAACGAGCCGCGAGTGGCACCCACACTTACCCTACTATGTGAGCGAACCAACCAATCCAATCCCAACATTTCAACCATAACAAACAGAAAATAATGCGGAAGACTTAAAGCTCATTAACGAAATCAATTAAATAACTTCTAAAATTTATCAATTACTATCCCCAAAACCTGGAAGTCATCATCACAAGACATTTATCCTCAAATTACTAAATCTAAGAGTATCTAAGAAAACTAAAATAAGTAAAAGAGATGGTCCATTTCCGACCTTTCAGACATCAAGACGCTAAGGAAAGAATCCAGTCCGAGCGTAGGCAACATAGCTCACCCTGAAATCTATTAGGCTGAAGTCTGGCGAGAGTTGCGGTTGTCGAAGTCGATGGTACGTTTCTGCACTCCACAAATAACAAGAAAGAAACATGAAGTAGGGTTAATACAAACACAAGATGAGTAGGTATCATCGGCCAACTCAAAATAGAAAGCAATCTATTCAGATAATAACATAAATTGACTACCATACTCACAGATACAACACCAAGTAACATAACCATTTGCCCCCACCAAGCACACTATGAGGACTCATGCCTCCACACCATACTCATTTGGGAATAGGTCATTAAAACTGAGTTATAACATGATTCAAGATTCTCTTTTTAACTCTCCTGGTGTCGTAACTGAAATCCGATCCTCTACTATCCTGGTATCGGAACGTGACACCCAATCTACTACTACTATCCTTGTGTCGGAACGTGACACCCGATCCATTACTACTATCCTGGTGTTGGAACGTGACACCCGATCCATTCTACTATCATGGTGTCAGAACGTGCACCCGATCCACTACTACTATCCTTTTTTTTTTTTTTTTTTTGGTTTTTTTTTTTTAGATTTTTGGGGTTTTTGGTTTGTTTTTTTTTTTTGGGTTTTGGATTTTTTTTTTTTGAGTGGTGGTCGAACGTGACACCCGATCCCTAACCTCATTCTTTTAGTTCATCAAGCCTTCTTTTATACCAAGGCACATCATTAACACAAGGGTTTAGGTTAAGATTCCTCAGCCCTTATCTTCCAACCAATTTACACTTCATAATCACATCATGCAAGCATATAATTAAGCATCTAGAAGACTTTACACTACTACCCAATACATATCATTCGCTAGTAAGATTTACTATGAAATAGCCTAACCTAACCGACCTCACCGAAAATCGTGATCAAGTCAAGCTACTCCTCAAGTTCTTTTGCTTTCCCCTTCGTTCTCTCTCTTCTCTCGCTCTGTTTGTCCCTCTCTTGGTTTCTATTTTTCTTATTCAAACCTTTTTCTTTTACCTAATGGTCAGATAATTAAGTAAAAGAAATGATAAAAATTAACCCACTTTTTATTTCAAGTATCTCCTTAACCCACACGTATTTAATTATTACCAGTAATCCACAAACTTTATAATATAATCATGAATAGTCCCAACCGCCCCTTATACCTTTTACAGAAATCCAACCCAGTCAGGGTACGTAGCCTTGACGGTCCGTACTGCATATCCGTCACAAAGTCATAGAGTTTTAATTTTGTGGAAAAGATTGTGGATCGGTCCGTCGTGCCAACGACGGTTCAATCTTGCCTTCTGTCTGACGTTTAAGAGAGTCGATCTCAGTACTCAATTGGGGGGGGGGGGTTTTTCAGGGTCTAAGTTTTTGAACGAGACGCCCTCGACGTCCCGTCGCTGCCCCTGTCGTCCTTCATGGGATCCTTCGACCCAGACAGTTATTAGAGCAATAACTCTACTGCTCAAACGACTAAACAGGTCCGTTACAATAGATACCAATTTACCCATCGTTCGTCCTTAAACAATTCACAAGAAGAAAAACAACGGCGAAGAGGGAGTACCTGAATCTTAAACAGGTGCGGGTATTTTTCTTCTTGCATTCAGCCTCCTTCTCCCAAGTGGACTCTTCAACTGGTCGATTCTTCCATTGAAGTTTGATGGCTGCAATCTTCCTTGATCTCAACTTGTGGATTTCTCTATGCCGAATGGCAACAGGTTCCCTCATCATAAACAAAATCTCATCAAGAGAACTGAATCCCAACGAATAATGTAGTTTCCATCCCCATGGTATCTTTTAAGTATATACACATGAAATACCAGTGCACCCCTGACAGTCCTGGGGGCAAGGCTACTTCATCATGCTACCTCCCCCACGCGCTTCAGAACTTCAAATGGCCCAATATACCTCGGACTATGCTTACCTCGCTTACCAACGCATCACCCCTTCATGGGTGAAACCTCAGTAAGACTTTTTTCACCCTCCCCTAAACGCCAAGTCTCTAACTTTTCGCTCTGATATTTTTTTCTGCCTACTTTGAGCCGCTAAAGCTTTTCTTGAATGCATTTCACTTTATCTAACGATTCCCTCAGAAAAGGTCATTACCCAGGTCCTAACCTCAAATGCATCAAAACCACCCAATGGGAGACCTTCACTTCTCCCCTATAGTGCCTCAAATGGGGCATATCATACTTGAGTGATAGCTATTGTGTATGAGAACTCCTGCCAAGGGTAACATTTATCAATAACACCAAATTCTATCACAGCAGCAACGAAGCATATCCTCCAACCTGAATCGTTCGCTCAGACTGACCATCAGTCTGCGGGTGAAATTCGGTACTAAGATCCACCTAGTCCTAATTCGGCAATGCAATGTTTTTCCAAACTTGCAGTACACTGCGTACCTCTAATATATATAAATCGGAAAGTGGAAACTCCATGCAATCGAACAATTTCTGAGATGTAATGTTTGGCTAACTTCTCTGCAGTATAGTCACCTTGACCCGGAATGAAATTAGCAGACTTAGTAATCTGTCACATTACCCAAATGGAGTCATACTTACCCATTGGTCTTTGGAAGACCAACCACGAATTCCATTGACATTCTCGCCTCACTTCCATTCAAGAATTGGCATTCTCTGAAGTGTCCCTCCAGGCTCTGATGTTCATACTTACCTGCTGACAATTCGGGCATTGAGCACAAATCAACCAATGTCACGCTTCATCCTACTCCACCAAAAATGTTTGCTTTAGTTTCAGATACATCCTTGGTTGCACCAGGATGTATAGAATACCTTGAACTTGAGCCCTCTGTAAGACTAGTGTGAATCAAATCATCGCCACGGGTACACATTCCCTTCCCTTAAGTCTCAAAACACCTTCCTCATCGATTTTTGCTTCTTTAGCCTCCCCTCGCAACACCTTATCTCGGATCGTTCAGTTCTCACTGGTAAACTGCTTTCCTTTAATCTGATCAGAAAGGAAGATCTTGCCTCCACACAGGCCAAAAATCCTCCCTTCTCATTAACTTCTAGCCTTCATAAAGTCCCCTTGTCCAAATTCTGAACCCTCTATCCAATGGGCGTCTAGAACCCTGGCAAATGCTAGACTTTCCCATGTCCCTGCCTTTCTACTTAAAGCATCTGCTACAACATTAGCTTTTTTCCCGGATGATACAAGATATGATATCATAGCCTTCAGTGTTCCATCCATCTTCCTCTGTCTCAAATTCAAATCTTTCTAAGTAAAGACATACTTGTAAACTCGATAATCCGTATAGACTTCACATTAACCCCATATAATAATGTCCTCCATTGCTTAAACAAACACTACTGTCAGCCCAACTCCAAATTGTGGGTCGGATAATTACTTTCATGCACCTTTAATGTCCGCGAGGCATAAGCAATTCATTCTTCTCTTGCATAAGCACGCCCCCAAACCGAATAGTAATGCATCACAAATAAAAAATGAAATTTTACCTTCCCTGGCAAGGTAAGAATTGGTGCAGTAGTCAACCAGGTCCTTGAGTTGCTGAAAACTTCTCCACATTTCGTCCGACCAACCAATAGAACACTCTGCTTAGTCAAATTTGTCATCGGGAAAAAAAGGCAACGGAAGAAAATCCCTTGACAAATTGGACGGTAGGTAGCTAGCTAAACCAACGAAGCTCCTTACCTTTGTAACATTAAGTAGGTCTTACCCATTCTTCACTGCTTCAATCTTGGAGGATCCACCATCACTCCATCCGTGGTAGAACACATGCCCCAAGAAGAAACTGAATCTAGACAAAACTCACACTTACAGAATTGGCATATAGCTTTTTCTCCCTCAACATTTCATACCATTCTCAAGTGCTCCTCATGTTCTTTCCTTGCTTTTTGAGTATACCAGTTGTCTCAATGATACAATGACAAGAGGATCCAGGTTGGCTTAAAATCCCATTCATCAAGCTATGAAAGCACAGGTGCATTCGTAGCCCAAAAGACATTACTAAGAACGCATAATGCCCATACCTGGTCCAAAAGCAGTCTTAGCACGTCCATTGCCCGTATTTTCAATTGACGGATACCCAGACCTCAAACGATTTTTGAGAGAGGTACAAGCACTTGTAACTGATCGACAAATCATCGATGCGAGGAAGAGGATACTTGTTCTTAACAGTTACTTATTCGTTGTCTTAGTCAATACCATCCGAAACTCTCATCCTTCTTCTCACAATAAAACCGGAGCCACCCCAAGGGAATGCACTTGGTCTAATAAAGCCTTTCCCTAACAACTCTGAAGTTGGGCTTTACCTCTTACTCAGCGGGAGCCATCCTATAAGGGGGTATGGAAATGGGGCGAGTACCCGGCTCAGATCAATGCAAAAGTCAATATCTCTATCTGGTGCATCCAGGAAGGTCTGCGGAAACACATCCAGAACTCACGGACTTATCGAAACTGACTCAATTGAACGGTACTTGGGTAGAATCGTCCCTGAGTGGTGCCAAGAAGCTAAAACCTTTACTAACCATTCTCTTTGCACGAAGAAGGAGATGATACGAACTGGAGTGGAATGTGTGACCCTCCCACACTACAGATCTGTCCATGGCTTGGGGTAACGTTACAGTTTTAGCATTACAATCTAAGATTGAAACTTCGGAGAAGCCCAGTCATCCCAGATTAACATCAAAATCAACCATTTCTAAGATAACCAAGTCTACATAGTATTGCTCCACACAAAAGTCACCAGACAAGACCTATATTACCCTTTCAACTATCACAAACTCACCACGAGTAAAACACGAACATGCAGGTCAAGCCTTTCACAATGTAAATTAAGGCGTAGCATGAGGAATATACATATGAAAATGTGGAGCCAGGATCCAAATAATACAGAAGCCATGCAATCCAAAACCAAAGAGATTATTGTGATAACACATCAGATGTCTCCCGCTTCCTACCGCCCAGGGAAGCGTAACAATGGGCCCTATCCCGCCCCCCCCTGTCTGCCCTTGCCCCACTATGGTTGTGCTTCAGTCGTTCCGGCTTTCCGCCACCCCAGTTGGTTTGGTGCCACAATTTATCATTGACCACCACGTCCTCCAGACTGGCGGCCTCTTCCATGACCACCTCTACCTCTACCGATTGGGGTCTGTTAACTCTGTTGGGACAATATCTCTTAATATGTCAAATTTCCCCACATCCATAACACCTTGGTTCAAGCATATTTATCTGTAGAACGACGGGTCTGGGATAACCTCAACTAAAGAACTATTGACCGGTCCTGCGGTGACCCCCAGCTACAACCTGTAGCGAAGACTGAATAGTCGGGCTGGATAACCTCCTGAACCTGCCCTCTGGAGTAAGAACCTAAACTCCCTCCCTTACGAGACTTCTTAGTTGCGGATGTCATGGTGAAGTCATATGGCTTCACTCCCTCCACCTCTATCACAATTCTCCACTTCCTGAAAGGATTTTGCTCAGTAGAATACCTGTAAGGTTGGAATCTGGCAAATCTGACCTCAATCCCTTCACAAAACGGAGAATCGCTCTTGTGGACCTTAAGCAAAGCTGGGTGGCATACCTATCATGCACGAAACTTACCTCATACGCATCCAGGCCGACATCCTGCCTTGCTCTATGCTCAGGAACTCAATCTCTCCTCCTATCCCTTAAAGTCCTGGGTATATACTTCTCCATAACAGCTAGAGAATGATGCCGAAGTCAAAGGTGGTGCTTGTGCGGTTGACACTCACATATGATCGCCACCACATTTTGGCGTCCCTGCAATTATAGGTCCAAATTCAACGCCAATCGTTCTAACTATGCCCTATTGTGGTAGTATTCATGTCCAATCGACCAGAAAATCAGCGGCCTCCTCAGATTCCGCACCCTTGAAGACGGAGGTTTCAATTTTCAAAACTTACTGAAAAGTTCGTGCTGATCACTTGTTATTATAGACCTTGTAGTCAATCGAGGAAACGTGCCTATTTCCGATGAGGCATCCATGCGGGGAGCCACAACAGCTGCATGCTGTACTCCCGGAACCTGAGGGTGCTGGTGTAGAAACACTGGAGGTGTCTGGCCCTGAGCATATAACGCCGCTAAATAAGAAAGAACCTAAGAATCACTCTGGGTTAGGGTTGGGGGTGGTAATTCCTCATTCCCACTGCTCATTTCTCCCGTTTCCTCACCTCTCTTACTACTTCCTCAGTCGGTGGGGGAGTCACCGCCCTAGTAATAGATGGGCCAGTGCTGTCCTCTTCCTCTAGAGGACGTCGCCCACACCTCACCACGGCTCTCGCTACTGCTCCTCTTCGAGACACAGCCCCAGTGGCTGGCTCAGACGCCTATTGTCTTACCGGTGTTGGTGTTGGCGCTGTTGTTGCTCTAGTTCTAACCATCTGCGAATAGCGTGAAGATGGTCAGATACCAATTTTATCACCTAGGATACCAATTCGATCCGTAATAGCACAAAAAAGAAGAATGGAATTTTTCCTAAAGTCCTATAGCCTCTCAAAGAAAAGTAAAGGCGTCCCCCTACCGTCCTCAAGACTCTACTAGACCTCGTTCTGTGGTGATTAGACCAACTAAACCAAATGCCTGATACGCTTTGTCACGTCCAAAACGAGCTGCTAGTGGCACCTATTACCCTACTATGTGAGCGAACCAACCAATCCATCCCAACATTTTCACCCATAACAAACAGAAAATAATGCGGAAGAGTTTAAAACTCATAACGCAATCAATTAAATAACTTCTAAGTTTATCAAAATACTATCCCCAAAACCTGGAGTCCATCATACAAGAACATCTATCCTCAAATTACTAATCTAAGAGTATCTAAGAAAACTAAACATAAGTAAAGATATGGTCATGTCCCGAACTTCAAGATATCAAGACGCGAAGGAAATAATCCATCCGAGCTAGGACAATAGCTCACCCTGAAATCTGATTAGGCCTGAAGTCTGTCTAATTGCGGTTGAGTCAAAGTCGATGGTACGTTGCTGCACTCACAATAACAATAAAGAAACATGCCAAGTAGGGGTCAGTACAAAACACACTTACTGGTCGGTATCATCGACCAACTCAAATAGAAAGCAATATATATCAGATCTAACATAAATCAACTATATACTCAACAGATAAACACAACAAGTCCCATACCCATGGCCACCACCCAAGCACAACTATGAGGACTCATGCCTCCACACCATACTCATTTGGGAAATAGGTCTTTTAAATCTGAGTATATTAACTGATTCAAGATTCATTTCTTTTTACTATCCGGGTCGGAACGTGAACTCCGATCCTCCTACTATCTTGGTGTCGGAACGTGACACCCGATCTACTCTACTATCCTGGTCGGAACCGTGACACCCGATCCATTTACTACTATCCTGTGTCGGAATGTGACACCCGACCATTACTACTATCCTTGTGTCGGAACGTGAGCCGATCCATTACTACTATCCTGGTTCGAACGTGACAACCTATCCACTACTACTATCCTGGTGTCGGAACTGACACCCGATCCACTAACCATTCTTTTGTTCATCACGCCTCTTTTATACCAATGGCATCATCATTAACAAGAGGTTTAGGTAAGATTTCTAGCCTCATCTTTCCACCCATTACAATTAACTATCACATCATGCAGCATACATTAAGCATATAGAAGACTTTAAAAATACTACCCAATACATATCATTTTGCTATTAAGAGTTAACTATGAAATAGCATAAACCATAACCTACCCCATCGAAGAATCGTGATCAAGCACCTACTCCTCAATGTTGCTTTCCTCTTCGTTCTCTCTCTTCAACTCGCCGTTTCGTCCCTCTCTTCTTTCTATTTTTCTTATTCAAACCCTTTTTTTTTAACCTAATTGTTCAGATAATTAAGTATAAAAGATGATAAAATAACCCAACTTTTTATTTCAAGGTATCTCCTTTTAACCCCCACGTAATTGGAATTATTAAACATAATCCACTAACTTTATAATTATAGCTGAATATCCAAAATGCCCCTTAAAAACTTTAACAGAAATCCGACCCAACATGGGTTACGCAGTCTATGACGGTCCGTCACGACTGTGACGGTCCGGACTGCATCATTCCGTCCACAAATTTCAGAGAGTTAATTCGTGGAAGATTTGTGAGGTCCGTCGGACAACGACGGTCCGTCCTGCATTCCGTCGGACGTTCAAGAGGTGATCTCAGTAACTCAATTTTCAGGTTCTAAGTGTTTTGGAACGAGACACCTCGACGTCCGTCCGCGCCATTACTTCGTCATGGGATCCGTCGACCCAGACAGTTATTACAAGAAATAAACTTTACTGCTCAAAACGACTAAACAGGTCGTTACAGTACCATATCTAACTCAGCTAACCCAACCATGGTGTTCTTAAAATTAATGGAATTGGTACAATCAAGATAAACTATCTGAGCTAGAATGGATGCACAACCATGTGTAGAAACATTGAAGGGCTCAAGAATTCGCTCAGAAAGGATAATAAAATTCATAGAATCATAAGGAGTTACAAAAGATTCACTCGCTCCTCGATCTAGCGAAGCATAAACATCAGCAGTAAAGACTTTGATCATATCAGTTACAACATCTAGAGAATTCTCTTGCTCTTGGTGACTAGTAATGTAGACGGTTTGCTCCTCCACAAGTCCCTAAAGTAGCTTCTCTTGGTGCAGCTTTGTCTGATGGACAAAATCAAGAAGATTCGGATCTATTTCCCCTATTTTTGCTGCCCTACATGTTCTAGGCACTCTTTCATGATTTATCCCTTTTGACCATACTTGAAGCAACCAGCGGAGCCATCAAGACATGATCCTAGGTGTTTCCTACCACACTTAGCATATGTAGGATCCCAATTAACTCCTTGTGTTACACTACCTTATTACTCTGCAGGTCTGGGTCAAAATTTCTATGAGTTCTGGTTCTTGAACTCACTTCTGTTCCTTGGTGCAGGTGCACTAGAAGGTGATGGAGTAGTTCCCTTTGGCTTAAGTCAGAAAGATGACTGGTTCACATTACTCTTCTATTGTGCAAACTCATTACCTGATTTCTTAGACTTCTTTTTTATAAGATGCTCTCTATCTTAAACTTATCCTTCTCAAGTTGTTACAAATGAATCATCAAACCTTCTATCGATATCTCCTATCAGCATAGTTTCCTTGCCCTCTTTGTTTGACAGACAAGAAAACTCGACAACAAATAGACTCATCCTACTCTTCATTTCTGCAACAATCTTCGGAGTATAACCGGAATGTTAGGTGAACTTAAGGCTATACTCACGCACACTCAAAACTACTCATGAAAACTAATTACGAATTCAGTGTATTCTCTCATCTTCAATGTGAAAACATTTTATCTTTGGGAGTACTTAGTCTATATAATTCATTTTAAATAATGAACTATCACACCCCAAGCTTATACCCTGGGCGGGACCGATACTCGAAGACCATTGCTAACCCTCAAGCGAACCCCTGGCTCGATTAGTTAAATCACCGAAAGACAAAACCTCAACTCTGATTTGAGTAAAATAGAATAAAAAGGGAAATACGTCATGTCATAACTTTGGCCAAAATGGCAATTGAGTATTAATTACTGAAAACAACTCAAAAGTGAAATGCTTTAGTCTACGAACCCTCTAAACTTTCTAGAGAGGGATGTTGCGATAGACCCCAAAAAATCCTAAAAAGTACGCTAATATAAAAATGAAAATGATTCCCTCTAGAATGCAAGGAGGCTTACAACAAACTCTGAAGCTCAATCAAAAATAAACGAAGTGCTGCGTGCTGATCCTGGGTACCTGCGCCTACATCATGAAATAATGCAAGCCAACTGGCATCAGTACATTGAATGTATGAGTATGCGAGTTGGAGAGATAAAGAACGACTTAAGCTTGAGGGTATTAGATGAACTTACCTCGTCTCTACCGAACTCAATAGTATACTTAACTAAAATGATATACATCATAAGTAATTTATATATATCTATAAATATATATAGCGATATATCTATATATTATAATTATATTATATATATATGTATTATATAAGGAAAACCTTAGTTCTTTAAGGAAATGCACTAACAAACTCAACTTTATTATATAGAAATAATCGCCTCTCTAGGCATTTCTCTGACGCAACAACCACCACTATAGCCTAGGTGATGGATACAAATCTTACTTACGGTTGCAAGATGCCATCCTACACCTTGCCATCAGTAAGACCTTACTCAACTTAGTTTAATCCACTATCGTCTATTGATAATCTAAAAGTATGACACGTCGATTTCTATGGTTGGCTACCATTGTTTACACATTATACTTGAGTTTCATATGAACTCTCATCTCCACATCGGTGATCAACAATACTCCCACAATGTAATTTAGCTCATACTTTTAATAAAACTTCCTTCCTTTGGATTGAGATAATTTACTGAACCCATTAGCTTTAAAAAAAATCCATATGGAATTAATGTTCTCCTTTTACTTTAAAAAACTTTTGGAAAATCTAACACCCCTCTTCACTCAAATGTGAAACATTTGTAAACCTTTAGGAAATACTTAGTTCCCTTATATATTTTTGTGAAATTAACTCAACTTTTGCTCTTTACTTAACTTGAAACTTTTAACTCTTAGGGAATTACATTGTTCTTTTATATCTTTTGAGAAACGAACTCAACTCTTGCTTTTTACTTAACTTGAAACTTTTACTCTTAGGGAATACTTAGTTCCCTTACAACTTTTGAGAAATGAACTCAACTCTTTACTTGGATTTAACTTTAAGTCTTTAAAACAAAGTGAAAATATTTGTGAAAGACTACAGAAAAAACTTTACCTTTCCTTGCTTCTTAACTTCTAGACTTGGCTATTAACTTCTTTGACTTTGACCTTACATTCCTTGAATTGAATTATTGATTTAAGGATCATGATCACCTGTTTATTGATTATTTCATGATGTTTGCATGTACCTTAGAGTTTTGGGGAACAACTAGAAATGAGGGGTAAATCACTTAGGAACTAGTATGAAAAGATAGGTAAAGAACGGGGTCTCCAAGGGGTCCTGCCGCTCTGAGAGGGGCAAAGCACCATAGACTGACGGACGGAGGCTGTCCTCAGGCGTTCTGAGAGGCATGGAGTGCTAGAGTTTGAAGGACATACTCTGTCCTGAGGGGCTTTGGAGGCGCGACGCCCAAGCATTTCCCCAATGTGTTTTCCGACTTTCTTCTTCATTTTTCATCACTAAACCTTCCCAAACACCCATGAATCCCACCCCAAACACTTAGAATGCATAATTAACTTATTACCAATGATTTAGACCCAAAATAATCCTAAAACATTGATTACAAATAACAATTATCAACAACAATCGAATTAACAAGAACATCAAACTTTCATTCGAGATTTCTACCTTTAACATGAGTTTATTCATGAACTTGACTTATAAGAATGAATTTCGTGTGTGGGAAAAGTAACCCAATACAAAAGATTCCACACCTTGTTAGGGATCATCCCCGACAAAAATCCACGAAGCTAATTTTGGTGTTCCCGTGTCTTCTTCTTCCTTCTCCTCTTTTCTTCTTGCTTTCAGAACCCTAGTCTATTTTCTAAGTGTGTAAACTAAATAGGATTTTAGACCCGAACATATTACTCCAATATGAAATAATTAATTAACTTAAGGAAAATACCGAAATACCCTTAGTAGATCCTGTTTTGGAACTTTCCTTTCTCAACAACTCATTTTCCGAAGGTCATATGTCACTCATACGATCTTGGAAACTCTCAAACTTGTGTCGTTGGAAATATCTTCCAACTACATTTCCATACATATAAAGAACTTACCCAAACTTCTTCGGAGCTTGAAGTTTTGGTCGTTTAAAAATGGAAAAAACTCACTTTGGAAATCTAGAATTTTTCAAGATTTTCCCTTTTTTTCAAAATTTGTTTCTCCTTGTTTTTTTTCTTAACTAATTTTTGTGCGCCTAGAATACGAGCTGTTACATGAAATCCGCTCTACTATTTCTCAAACTCAATTCTTAAGTCTTTAAAACAAGTTTAAAACGATTGCAAAAGACTTTTGAAATGACTCAAAGAACTCTCTTTATTTGAATCTTAGCTCTATCTTGAATTTGAATTATGGATTAAAGAGTTATGGTATCATGTTATGGATGATCTATAGATGTATAAATGTAAATTAGAGTGTATAAAACTAAAAGAAAATGTAGGTATAATTCGAGGAAATTCAAACGGAAAGAAGTTGGAAAAGGTAGAGGACCTGTAGACCTAGTTTACTAGTGGCGCAGGGTGCAAGACCTTGAAATGAAGAGTATGGGTTGGGAACACTTAGAGGTGCGAAGCCTCAGTGCCTAACTGACATACTCTGTCTTGGGGCATACTAAGTGTCGCGGCGCTGCATGCCCCTGCCCAAAACATCCTCAAATTTTCTTGCTCATGTTTCAACCCTAAATCGTCTAGATTCAATTAGTTTCTTTCCCAAACACTTAGATTCGAATACCCAACCAAAGCATGAAATAATCTACTAAAAAAACCTTTAATCTCATTAAAATCATCTCAAGGACCCCTCTAAAACCCAATAATCAAGATTCAAACAAAACATCAACAATATTTCATCGAGAACTCACATACTCTACTCTTAAGAACGTAAATACACAAAATTTTATCATGATTGGTGTGTGGGTGAATGAAACCAATGATATGTGATTTGACATACCTTTTAGTGATTAACACTATGCGAAATCAGCAAGCGAAATCTAAAAAATGCGACGAAATTTGGCTTTTCTCTTCTTTTCTCCCTTTTCTCCTCTCTCAAGACCTACTGTGATTTGTAATTTTTTAAAATGAATCAAATTAGTTCAGAACCCAAATAAATTACTGAAAATTAATCTAATTAATTGAGTAGGGAAAATACCAAAATTCCCCTTTACAATCCGGGAGACTTTTCTTAACCGGACAGACATACTTCAAATGGGATTATTTCTGTCATACAAGCGTCAAAAGTAGCAATATTGGTGGCATTGGAAATATAATTCATATAACTTTCATTTGATATATTTTAGCCCACCTAACTCTTTTTAGACAAAGAGTTATAATTGTTTGAAGTTGATCCAAAAAGATATACTTAACCTAACGTGCCAAAAATTCAAAATTTTCATTCTTTTAAAAAATGGTTCTTTCTAATTCTAGCTCTTTAAATGAGAGAGGTTTGACACCAACATTTGATAAATATTAGGGAACTTTTGGGGGAGTTAGAGGATTGATATGATCAGGCCAATGGATGAAACTTGTACGAAGTTCAAAAGGAAACAAAAGATCTGGTGCAAGGAACTCTAAATATCGTTAATGTTACACAAAAATGAAGAAGTTGTGGGAGGAGATGAACAAAATCGACATTACTTCTCAATGCACTTGTGTGTGTACCTTTGGTGGAAAAACAAATATGCACAAGGTTTAACAAGATAGGAGGCTTATACACTTCCTAATGGGATTGAATGAGATGTACAAAGTGAGGGGAAATATCCTGATGATGACAATTTTTTCTTATATGACTCTAGCTTTTGCTATCCTATCCTAAGAGGAGAATCAACGAGAAGTGAGGCCCCATAACAAGTTTTTTTTGGATTCCATATCCCTGAGTGCATCTGCATCACCCCACACCAGTAGAGAATTCAAGAAAAACTACGATTCATACAGAGGAGTTCCAGATACCTTTGGAAATACCAACAACAATTACTTCAAAAGTAGTACTTGTATTGGTAATTCCCATGCACAAAACAAGTCACACTTGATTTATGACTTTTGCATGTGACTTTGCAAAAGATATGGACATACCAAACACATCTGTTATAAAATCAATGTCAATCCATCCAACTCTAGATTTCTCAAAGTAGAAGGTTCAACCTCTTCAACAAAGGCTTCACTATGAAGGAAGGAAAAATGTAGGGTGTCGGGAAATCTGTAGGCTTAGGAGCGAGAAATTACCACTGAATCTATCTATAGGTGTGTGAGAGATTTGCAGAACCTCTTGGGATTGCAGGCTGAACAAAGCGATGATGATTTAGGCATGTTAAGTGGAGCTGTGAACCTTACAGGTATCCTTGGTTGTGATTCTTCAATGACTGAGATAGATAACTTGTCATGTATTGAATTCTGGACATTAGATCATAAACTCAGGAGCATCACACCATATGACCTATGATAAAACTGTCCTAAAAACATTAGACCACTACCATATCCTTTTTGTAACACTTTTAAAAATGGATACAAGGTTTAAGTAAATGAAATTAAATTAAGTTTTACTTTTACCTAGTTCCTAATTCAATTTAATATGTGTCCTTTGCTTAGAATTATGACTCAAAGGAATAGTTAACAGTTGATAAAGGCACTCACACATGAATTGTACCTTTTTGTTTTGAGGAAGCAATGTTGAATATTTCCTGGCAAATGGTAATAACACAAGACTACAAGCAAAACTGATATTCGATGCAAATGGGTGTACAAAATCAAGCATAAGGCAGATGAAAGTGTGTAAAGGTCCAAAGTTGGATCGGTAATCAAAGGATTCACACAACAAGCTGGAGTTGATTAGACTTCTAACATTGTCAAGTTTAGGTAGAGTACGATAACTCACAATCTTTTTGAAGATATACAAATCTCTTTATAGGGTATTATAGTTGTACACTCATAGTACCATAGGAATAAGGAGAGTTTATAAGAGTCCATTTTCCGCGAAAGACAATATAATACATAAAAGTAAAGATGACTAAGCAACTATACTACATTGATACCCTAAACTAAAACACTAAAAAGGTTTCCAACTCATTTCATAAACGGTTGGCTTTCAATGGATCCTGCTAACTTATATTAATGATGTGGTTAGTGGTGGTAGACGCCGTATTTTGAAAGAAAGAAATGTGCTAAAACTCTTGCTTCAATTTCACTATCCCTTCCCATATTATGCTTACCGACAAAAAACAATATAACTTTTGTACTAAATTGTGATGATCCGAGTCTCTACACTGGACGTGCTCGGCTTTCGAGAACCATTTCTACTCCCAAGAGAACCCTTATCCTAGCTGGCTAGAAGCAGAATACTAATTGAAACATACATAAGCTTAAAATAATAATAAAAATAAAAATCTATGTATGTATAATCGGAGAAGAAAGTGTCACGTGTCACCACCACAAAAAATGGCTGTAAAAGAATATTAAAATGATATTTATATGATTTGATTGCATATTAAAAATAAAAGATTATTTATTTTAAATTGTAAGTTTTATTTCAATTTTTGAAAAGTTAGGGTAGTTACTGGTTTTACTTTTTTTGCAAAAAAAAAAAAAAACTATACACCACGTTAATTATTGGAAAATTTTAAGGAGTGTGTTTTAGTGGATAATTATTGGACATCAATAAATTTTAATTTTATATGTAGATAAAGTTTACTAACAAAATAATGGATTATGATTTTTTTAAATAGTCATATTGAGACATAAAGTATCAAAAATAAAAATGTGATATGACAAGTTGTTAAAATTGAATTTTACGTAATGATAGATTTAACAATGAAGTTTGAAATTCTGATTTTTGAATGGGAAGTTACTATTCATCTTCTATTTTAGATAAAGCCGAATCTCAATGTCTTATTTTCTATATAAACTAATTTTTGAGTCAAACTTTTTATTTTCTTCTGTAAATTTATTTTGCACCTATTCTTCAATTAGTTTTTTTTGTTCAATCTTCAATATTGTTTGTTCTTTTGTTATACATTATTCATAGAGACGACACTTACATAAATATATATGTGATAAATTACCTCACCAATCAAAAATAGACTTTAAGATGATTTGATATGATTATGATCTATCAATAGTGTGTGTTAGTTTAGAAAGCTTTTTATGTACGGTAAATTTTTTTTTGGGACTAATGATTGTTATGAAATGATTTTATGTATATATATGGATACTACTTTGCTTTTTCTGATTGTGCTAGATTGCTTAGTTGAACAAATAACTTCTACAATGAGATTAAAAGTTTACTTCGAGATAAATTTATTTCTGAACAATCAATAAACTTTGAAGACGATCGTCTGAAATCAAACAATTGAAGAAGCATAAGGTAATTATGTAGCGAGGTTTCATATATTGTAGATAGTTATTAGTCTTATAAACTGAATCTTATAATCCATCTATTCAAATTCACATGAGTATACTAAGGCCTCAACTTTATAACTATTGTTCATTATTTTAAAATTTATAAGTCGTCTTTCTCATTAGTTAATTTGAATTTGAAGGTATTACAGGATAAGTGATATACCACTTTAAAATGGATTAAGTTAACGAGTTGGAGTTCTAAGATAACACTCAACAAGAGGGTTTATCGCTTTCTTCAGTGTGGATTTCTTAGGAATAATTATGTATTCAATCATCTATTATGCGCAAAATTATAAACTTGATAAAAAACTTCCATATAATTATTTGAACCTTAAAATTTTCATTTGCGCGAAATATACAAGAAAAAAGCAAATTATTTATAATTGTTATAAATCAAGCTCATGGCATATAAATATAAAGGATGAAGATAAAGAGAGTAAGATGGAAATAAGACTTTCTTCTATTCAAGTGTTTACTATCAAATGTTAGTGATGTCTTATTATAGTGTTGAGATAGACTACCCCTTCTCATAAGGTACCAAATTAATAATACCTGTTATCCATAGGGATCATATCACCTTGTGAAAGTATACATACATGAATACAAGTAATTATGAATATCCAATGGACAATCCACTTAAAGTAGTAATGATTGTAAAACTCCCTCATGGATGTCCATGATAATGGTGCTCATTAAAACCTTATTACGAAAAAAATGTGGGAAAAAATTCAGTGACGGAAATAAGAGACACATGTTATTTTGGATACGCATATTTGTGGCCACATTAAAAAACCTTTGCAGGAAAACCTAGTGGAAAAAACCTCGTCAGGGAAAAAGAGGCAACGCGTTATTATTACGTCCCCCTGATTAAAACATTAACTTAATTTTGGATGATATGTCTCCAATCTTTGTACAGTGTGGTTGGTATTCTTTTCAAGAAAAAACCACACATTTGTTGAATATGGTGTGTCATTGATCTCATACAGACGTACTTCGGACTTGCTTTCAGGGACGACTTTTATTGCGCATAGCAACATTTGCTCATGATCGCTCGGATATTATTGTGCCTCCACATGTCAACACATAGCGGATTGAGTATAGTGTTTATTGCGTATTAGAAAATATTCTATATATGCCTAACCCAAACAATTTATTGGGATTCCTCGGATAGAATCAACCATAAGTATGGCCGGCGAGGATATTCAATCATGTGCTCAACCCCCATTTCATGTCCTTTTATCGGGGAGAAATGAATCTTGCCATGAAAAATTTACTGCAAAACAATTATCAGGTCAAATATTATTAGTTAAGATGACATCCAGGCCAAAATATGGAGTTATCACCGAACAGTTTTCAAGACCCACCTTCCTGGCGATCAAACTAATCATCGATTTATGCAAGTAATCTCAACTCAATGGTGGGGGTACTCAATGAATGTTATTTATCCATATAACTGACACACAAACTATGTGTCAGCTGTAAGACAAATATTTCATTGTCAATTATCAATTGTTTATAGGTCACGCTAAATTCTGGCTTACCACGACATATTTCATAAAATCAAAGACAATTAGGCGTCATTCGTTTTGTACCCTTTCTCCTTGACTATTTAATCCATATAAGATCTTGAGGCTATATATTGAACAAACGTTTCTTTCAAACTCTTATATTGAAAAACAGCTCGATTGTTTCAAGGATTTTTCATATAACCTTTATTGTCAAGCTCGACATTACATTAGTTCATTACAGGGCATTCCAGTTTTTCATATGTTGCTAGAGCCAAAACAAACCTGCATTTGCACGACAAAGGAGGAAAACTCTCCAAATAATTGTACAGGATTTTTGCGACAAACCTTTAGACCCCAAGGCACAAACCGTATTGATATCTACGGATAATATCGCATTAATGATTTATTTGTAACCCATGACATTAACCTTGATTTATGGACACCAGTCCAAAAATGTCACTTCTAGTGAAACAAATATACTTGAAATGTGCATTGACTGGCCAACCATTATCTTTCCACACTATAATGACAATTTGAATTCAAGAAAATCCTCGTCAACCCCCCCCCAATTGATATCATTGAAGCACTAGTCATAGTCAAATAACCGTCGGAACGATTATTGATATAGGTTCCAAACAAGACCATAACTTATCGAGATCTCTTCATTTTCCTTATTTTAGGTAACTGAACCTTTCATGATTTAGGAAGTTTATGTCAATGTGCTCGTTATAGTGCTGCCTCATTTTCGATGATCATATGATCGATGCTCCTGCCTCTTCAAGCATTTATATTTGGATGGTGGATCTTTCGCTTCCGATGTATCATAGACTTGTCTCAAGGACATCACATTGGAGCATTTGCAGTGAATAATATCAGTAGGGGTCGTGCATTCACTGTCATCTGATTTGCAACATTATGGAACTGAATTGTCCTTGAACTTAAGTTCACATTTTATTTAAACGGGGGATTAGATCATTCAGAATTAACCTCCAACATAATTCAGCTGTGGTCAATCATCTCTCCTCCTATGTTAGAAAATCTAACATTAATCCAAACCTATTTGGAAATTCATCCGTTGTGCGTGGGGGAGCAACTAAAATCATAACCGCACATTCACTATTTAGATGAAAATTATATGGTTTCCTTACCAGAACAATTTATGGGAAACCTTGTTGGTGGTGCATACTGTCTCATACAAATATTTTTACGTTTTGTTTCCTAACCCTGATTTACCTATATGGGAGGAATACAATTTCTGCAAAATAAACAGCATTATCAATTAAGTGGATAGTTTGGAAACTGGTTATCTTACACAACCAATTTGCAGTGACAAACAAAATTACATGTGATCATCGCATAGATGCATCAATCAATAGGTGACAAAGGTCCACAGACAGGAAATGGGCCCAGATTCACCCTTTCTTTGTTCAAAAATTTTTGGGATTACAATCCCACCTTAGTGGTACAATGACTCATTTTATCAAGAGAACAGGCACCACGAGAATCTTGAAGAATCTGTTGTTTTCTTAATCAAATAAATCACCAAATTGCGATCACGTTTAATTCAACATGTAATCGGAATGGTAACAGTCATGCCAAATGATATTTATTTTAGTACTACTTTATACATTTACTTTTACATGTGATTTCATCAAGCAATGTGTACCTGTTTGGTCTGGAACAAAACAAGAGCAAAAACAAGTGGGTTCATCCTTTTCTATTAACCATTTCTCACCCTCTTCGGGTTGTAGTGATTTAGAGTTCAATATTTATTTTCAATCATCAAAACTTCAAAATTTCTTTGAGACTTACTACAACCCCAATATTAGCTTCTGATAATAGCACAACGCATAGAGCTTTGCAATTAATTTGTGTACTATCATATATTGCATGAACCACCCTATGTTGAGCATCTCCTTCAAGGAGGGAAATTTATTATTATGTCAGGTCAACTTCATTACGAGCAAGACATCTTTTTGCTTTACTTTTGAATGTTACAATAGGAACACAACCAATTGACAAAGTTGTTTGCCCACACAATAATTACACAACCTTTATAGGCAAGAAACTAATTCTTATTTTGGCCCTTCGGTGCTCATACCATAGTGACGTAGAAAAAGACATATTTTTTGTAAAAATAGCCATTTCGCCAAAAAATTTATTTCCTCTCAACGCTCCGTAGATATGAGAAGTTACATGTATCATTTTTTCTCAACACCTTCCTAGGGGGTGAGTTTGTGGCATATATCCAACCCATAATGATTTTATCACATCTGGACCCATTTTATAAATGGTCGAGCATTCACGAACGCATCAAAAGTCAAATTCTCTTCAAGTTTGACCATGACTAATTATTATATGTATTCATAATTTGCATTATGGCACATTGTCATGTCTTTTAAAAATTATCATATTTCCAGGACACACTAAATCACTTTGCAAGATAACCTGAACATCACTTATCTTTTGTATCATGATAGAGGGATTTATAAGAGTGTCAAATTATGGGCGGACACATTCAAAAAGTCCAATGTCCTTTCATTACCATTGAGATAATGAAAATGCTGCACATTTCGACGGACTATTGGAAACCACCATAGTGTTCTTCCTTTTATAATTACCACAATAATGATAGTATAATTGCTCCCATATAGGCTCTTTTCATATTAGTTAATCATTTCATCTTTCAGACTAACTATTTACTGCTACCACCTTAATATGATAGAACGGAGCCCAGTTGAACATGCGATTTAAAATTATCATGTTTGCTACCACTTCTTTCAAAGGAATGGCAGCAAATTCAATAGGACGAAATATCAAGAATTTTCATAAAAAGCCTTAGTCATCATTATATAAGCACTATGTGCATTGACTCAAATCAATGTATTATCGATAGGAAGGCGTGTGATGCAATAGTCTATGGACTTGAACCCAAATCACGTGCATCAAAACCTCAATTGATGTCTTACTCTTTTGGTGTGATAGAACTTAAATCCTATCGTCTGATCCTCAAATATTTTTATTTGGGTGCATCCAGACTTTTAACTCATGTTCTTAACCTTTCGGTGCGATGAAACTTGAATCCATCGTCTTAAATAACAAAGGTATAATAAACCGAAGTACAACATGACTCAGCCCTTTGAGGATTTCAAAAAACATCAAAATACATTCAAAAATCCTGCTATTAAAAATTTTATATCTGATTTTCTATTAGAAAATTTTGGATACATGTCATATTCAACCCATTTAGGATATGTTTATGTTCCTGATAATTGTAGTGACTCATACTAATTTTTTCAAATCATGAAAATATCTCGAAATGCATACCTGATTTTAGGACATATAATACCTTGATTCTATAACGAATCAATCAAAAATGATTTAAAGAAAAACTAAAACTCAATCTTAATGACTAGGAGTCATGCTGATACGTGTTATAAAAATCAAGCTCTGGCAAAAATATAAATATAAAGAGATGAAGACAAGATGAAGTAAGATGGAAGATTTATGACTTTCTCTTATCAAGGAGTGACTTCAAATGGTGGAGTGATGTCTCTATGTATGTGTTGAGAATCGACTCCCAAAGGTCACCACATTAATGATACATGTTTTCCATAGTGGATTCATATCACCTTTGGAATATCACATACATGAATACAAGAATTTCATGATCTCCAAATGCGAATAATCCACTAATAGTTCAATGGATTGTACATAATGTAAATGGATACAAATGTGAGTAAAAGGAACTTACTTTATATACTGGATTGTTTTTATATAGAGGTATTTATTTAGCAGAGAAGTATTTCAATTAGTTATTTATATAATCTATCAAGATTATGATACAACCCGTGCAATCCGCGAGCGTGTATAGTATTTATATACATACACGGTCAGCAATACCCAAAGACTACCCACAATTGACAACAAACAGCAATACCAAAGACTCACAAAAGAAATATACCATCAACCATACCAAATTTTTTTTACAACAATCTATTACGACCCACTAGCAACTTACAATTCTACAAAAAGAAAAAAATCACAACAAATGGCAACACACAAACGCATACCAACAACTAAAAAATACCTAGGAGAAAGACATTCCAAGAATTCAAGTTGGATATTTGAGGTCTCAATTGTGTTTCGAATTCTTGGTTCTTAGTTGTAGTTTTTTCATCTCGTGAAATAATTTTCACAAGCGGTAACACTTTATTTAATTATATTTTGCATAGTTTATTTTATGATTATATATGACTTGATTCCAGTGTTATGAACTTGCTTAAATTTTATGTGTGTTGAACTTCGATGGTATAATAGTAAAATATTTAATCTTTATTTCATTTTATGTTATATTCTATCGTGTACCATATGCTACTATCAACTAACGGTCTTTTATATGCAATCAAATGCGTGAAAGGATTATTGTAATAGTTTGTTTAGTCAAGTTTATCCAAATTTCTAGTTTGCTGGCTAAAAAAAAAGAGTCAATTCCTTTTGGTTGAGGATTAAAAATAAAAGGTGAATTGAAACACCATAACTCAATTTTAAGTGGCCGCTCCGAAAAATAAAAATAATCCCTATTCAATATCATCACTTCAATTAAAAGAACATTGCACGACTGTCCAAAAAGGGGGGTGCCATCTCTCGTGACTCTATTGGGACTAAGCACATTTCGAACTTTGTAATAACGATTTTTACTTGATTTTATTATTTTATTTTATTGGATATATTGTGTATGATGGTTTAATGTGCTACTTTCTGCTCATTTAATATTTTTATATTGTTGAATTATTTTAAAGTATCTTCTTTTGCGCAACCATTTTAAGTCTTTGAAAACATTTCACACATGATCACATGAATGCAGTTACACTGTCATGACCTGATTCTACACCTTGGACGTGACCGTCACTTGAAGATCATTATTAGCCTCCACGCGAACCCTCATACTGGCTGACTACAAGCGGAAGACTAACTCGAGCATACAAAGATTAAAAATGAATAAAAATTCATAAAACTAAAACATAAAACTGTAACTCAAATGAAAAACTCTGAATAAAATAAATGATACAAACTTCTCAACTATATTGACTATCTATGAAGCCTCTAGATAAACAAAGAAGGAAGTTGAGAATAGACCCACGACATCCTGACTAAATTGAGAATTGAATGAAATCCTCTAGAAGCAAGGTGGCTCACCATAGCTTACTCAAACTCTCTGATGTATCAACGTATATCCTTTTTTATGATCCTAAATACTTGTGTCTGCATCATCAAAGGATGCAGACCAAATGTCTTAGTAGGTGGAGTGTACGAGCATGTAAGGAGAACTCTTAAGCATAAACATAAACTTGAACTGGTAAACGGAAATATACTTACCTCTTTTCAACTTACTTAACCCAAGGAATACTCAAGGTTACAAGATATCTCAAATCAAAGATTAGATACTCTACTCAAAGACATCATACTCGAGTCTGGGTACAAAACTCTTGCTACTTAACTCAATATAGAACACAATACACATGCACTATAATTAAAGCTATGTAAAACATTAAACGCAACGTAGTTCGTTAAAGAAAATGTAATACAAACTCAACTTTACTCATATAATAAAGTAATATAATTTTTGTGGGAGATTCTCTAACTTACAATCACCACATGTGCCTAAGTGATGATACTTCATTTTACCTCATGCTTCCAAGGACCGCCCTATACCTTGCCGGGGGTATAGAACCTAAATCACTAAGTGGATCCACTAGACTATGCTAAAAGTATCTCGATAAATCATCTAAAAAATATGATCCTTTACTACCCATGATGGCTACGTGGTTTATGGGGATGTGAGTTATCTGAATTCAAGTTCATGTCCATATAGGTGCTCAATATTACTCCCAAAATATATTTAGCTCATTCGTTTGTTAAAACAAAACTCTATCTTTGGTTTGAGATAATTACTCAAAACTTAGCTTAAAAGCTCTCTTGGAAATCCCAATTTCCTCTTTACCGAAAAACTACCTCATAGGCTCTATTGGAAATCAAAGTTTCCTCTTTAATGAAAAATTAGCACAAAGTCTCTTTTTTAAATCTCGGTTTCCTTTCTTGTTTAAATGTAAAAACATTTAATCTATGGGAATACATAGTCCCCATATACTATTTTGAATAAATGACTTCAATATTTACTCTATATTCAACTCAACTTGAGTCTTAAAACAAATTTTATTCCTTTGTAAAAGACTTCTTCAAATATGGTTCATGTTGAATTATCGTCTTGAACGACTCAATGCAAGGTATTCAACAATCATAGATATAGAACTCAATATTTGGAACTCAATACCTTCAATTATACTACTCACTTCAAGAATTCTCAATTTAGAGGATTCACGCGGAAATATGAGCCTGAACTACACAATTTAAGGACTCTAGGATACGTGTCATCTCAAGATTGTTTGACTTATAGGGTTCATGCGGAATTATAATCATGAACGATTCAACTCAAGGACTTCATGGGTAACATGTACTAGTCCCATGATTAGAAATATTAACTCAAACATGAATAGGAATTCTATATTCAATACTTAGAACTTGAATATACTACTCCTCTGAAAGGTACTCAGTTGTTGGAGTCATGCGAAAGTTATGGGAATGAACGACTCAATTCAGGATTCAAAATATCAGTAAGGAACTCATGTATACAAATATTCTCATTATCATACTTCCTCTAAACTTAGTTCAAATAGATAGCTCATCTCAAAGGATTCACAATTGAACTCAATGATTTTCTTGAACTCTACTCCTAACTCTCTCTTTAATGTGTGAAATTATGGTTCATGATATCAATGATTTTGTGATGAAAAAGTAGATTCATTTACTTGAGTCTTGAAAATAAATATTAGAAATTGTATAAGACTCATAAAAAGGACTCAAAGCGACTCTCTCAAAATGTTCGGAAGAACTCTCAAGACTTAGCTCTTAACTTAACCTTGAATTTTAATTATTAATTCAAGGATATGATTCATGTTATAAATGATTTCTAGGTGTTTAGAAGTAGTTTAAAGTAATTAGAATCAAATGGAGTGAAGATACACTTGAAATGTGCTCAAATGGGACAAATGACATAAAAAAAAGTGGAGGCACGCGAACCTGGCGTTGTGGGTGCGGGGAGCCAGACCCTAACTTCAGATACGATATATGGTGACACTGCAGGGGCTTTTCCCAACCCCTTAGGCGCATCTGGGGGGTGCCGCCAGACTATTCCCAAGCAAGTTCGACTAATTTTGATCTCTTATTTTATGATCCTAACATCGCTTTTAATAATTATCCTTTGATTCAATTACCCACCCTAAGTACACCCTAATCCACTAAAAAACAATAAATTTCATCTCAAGAAATCATCAACACCCCAACAAAACTAGATTTAGAATAAACTTCATGAATACCAATTAAGAACTTAAATCCTTCAACTTTTGAGAGTGAAATTAGCTGAAAATAACATGTTTAACATATGGGAAAACAAACCCCACACAGTAGAATCTTATATACCTTCTAGGGATTAAACCTATGGTGAAATTCTGCAACAAGACTCAAGAATCTCGACGAACGCTTGATCCTCTCCTTTTTTTCTCCTTTTTTCTCTGCTTGAACTCTCAACTAAAACCTAGGATATATTAGAATTATAAAGATAACATAATAGGACTATACCCTTAAAATATTACTAAAATTGATGAAAAGACCAAAATACCCCTTACTCGTTTCAGGTAACATTTCATAATTGGTCAACCTAACTTTAAAAGGTCATATCTCACTCATACGAACTCAAAACTTAGATAATTCTATGGCGTTGGAAATATAATTCAAAGACATTTCCTAAGGTATCTTGTAGCACACCCAAATCATCCTGTGCTAAGAGTTATGATCGTCTTAAGTTCACCCAAAATTAATACTTAATTAAACTCTCAAAATTATTGATTTTTGTCATTCCCAATTTAGTTCTTTTAGAACTCAAGGTGCTACATCTAGTGAACTGAGTTAAAACTCAAGAAATATTTAATTCTTGGTAAAATCTCCTTCACTACAAAGAACGGTTTGAGTCATAGTTCGATAATTATCTAAGGTGTTACACACACCGTACTTTTGGTTGAGAGAAAATTAGTGTATTTTAGCACACGATGAAGGAATAATAGTAACATGTGTTAGGAATGATTGGACAAGCAATGGAGTCAGAATAAAAGTTCTACCATTAAGTTATCCCTCCATGGCTCGAGTTATCCATTCACGTAAGCCGGTCTAGATATTTAACTTGTTCAAGTTTGAACCTCGTAAAATTGGAATATTTACAAGGTTATCCTGAACGACTTTTTTGCTTATTTTCATAATTTCTATTTGACTGTGAGCTTGAGAACAAGAGTTGGGTCCTTATAGGACAATTATTCTTCTCTTAATTGACCACGTAGATAATTTACTACATGAAAATGTATTTATTTATAAAGTATTTATAAGTTGAACCATTTAAGTGTGATTAGTGCAATAAAAAAATATATCTTGCAGTTTGTGTTTTAAGAAATGTATAATAACTTTTAAAAGAAGAAATATTTGTGTATTTCTCCGCTGAACCCATTTGGAAAATCACCGAGTAGATTTGCACTCATTTAAGGTCCATTAGCTTAATAATTAGTTCCCTTTGTGCCTATATGTGTCGTATTTTGATAGAATGTTGTTGATTTGTAGCTTTAAAGGTAATTGGATAATGCAAGAACTAATGTTTGAAAGAATGGCCGAAAAATACAAAAAGAAGTGCAAAGTAAACATTGTTGATCACCTAATAAGAAGGACAATCACTAACCCAGTAAAACCTCACCCAAATTGATAGTGAATAGAACTTGCTTCTATCAAAGAAGGTTGGTGGAATCTAATAGAGACAATGATGCACAAAATGAAAATGTGATCCTGATGCTCATCGCCCAAAGCGACAGTGTGCAGTGCAAAAATTTAATGTTCAAAAGGCAAACCAAAGTGGTATTCGATAATTCAAAGATCATGAATGGCTGACTAAATCAAGTTCACCAATTGAGGTTCAAACACCTAAATCCTAGAGCATCACAAGGCGAACTACGATAGAAAGAAGATTCACCAAGCAGGTTAGACAAGCCCAACTTATATTATCGAGTAAGTGGCAAAGTGTATTTTGGACAAATTTATGGGAAAGTATAAATAAATCAAAAGGATACAATTTTCATATTGTTCATAATATATTTCAAAAAGTTTTTTTTTTGAGTGGTTTAGAGAGTTTAAGAATACTTTACATCTAAAGAACACTTTTCTAGTTTTTGGGGTTTTACAACTTGGAGTTTCAATTTTATAAATTGAAGTTGAATCTAAAGTGGGTTCACTCTTAACTTATTGATTTCTAGTTACTATTGCTACTTGAATGAAAGGTATTATTTATTTACTTTTTAAGATGGGTGACTAAAACTCTAAGATCTAGGGTATCTCAAATTAGATTGGGTGTTGATTTAATGTAGTAGGTATTGTTCTATACTCTGTTTTGTTGTTGTTCATACATTATTTTGGTCTAACTACCATGGTGTTAACTTAAGAGTTAAGGTTACGAACTTAATTTCGACATTTTTGTCTTCTATTAATGCTTGAAAGAGATTAATTAGAGTTTATAATTAGTTAAATACAAGAAATTTAGGTTTGATGTTTGTGACTTACTTGAAAAAGAAGTTATTGATCGGATCTATATTCCTTGTTCTTGAAAAAGAGAATGGAGTAAGGTATTGTGTCGTTTAGTATTAACATTTAGATGAGATTTGCCACGCCATGAGCTAAACCCCAGGACTTGGAAGCGGGACCTAGGATCATGAGTGACCCCAACCTAACCCTAGAGGCATATCATAATCAACTATAGAAAAGTGAAGTATTCAATTTATACTGTGCAAAATCTAATCATGAGATAATCCAAAATGATAGGGAATACCCATATACAAAATTTGAAAAAATGAAAATCGAGAATTTGAAATATAACAGAAAAGTCAACCTCTAAGACTAAATTTTAAACTAACTATGCTTGAAATAAACCTCTACTAACTAGAAATTCTGGGACATGCCCCATCCAGATCTTGCAAATACTGAAATTAAAGACTAAAAGCAAAAGGGAAATTCATGTCACTTGTCCTCAAAGAATGATGACTCACCACTATAGTTGCTGAACTGAATATTGGGAACTTATCTAAGCATGTTCTGGAAGATGAGAACCTTAACCTACATCACGAGAAGATGTAGAACATAGTATGTTCAATACTTGAAAGATACTAAACATGCATGATAAAGTAAAGATGAATAGAAACATAAATGAATAGAGGCATAAAGTAATAATATGATCTGAACATGATAAGAATAATGACTATACCAAACATGAGATAAATAAATGCAATGACCAAGTTCATAACATGCTGAGATGGGATATTGTGTTGATAACATGGTCAATGCAATAGAATGTGACTAAACTTTGGGAGCTACTAATGAGCGGCATAAAACTAGATCTAAATATGGAGACTGATGTATACGCTCCATCAAGAGGACCCAATATCGCTTGAAAAGTTATAGCGACATGATTGTCGTGATCATTACAATGATTCCCACAAACGGGACTTACAACATACGAGGGCACATAATTATGGGATTTGAGGGTGACTGAACCTAGTCCAACTCGCTATTAAGTCTACTCCCAATTTATTATGTAAATAAGCAATATTATCACTGAAATGTTGTAATACTGGATAGCTCAAAATACATACATGCAAACCAAGAGTACAACAATTATGTTGATATTGTGACATTCTTAACCTCAAGCATGTAGGTATATACTTGAATTTACTGAGATAGCATATGCAATTTATGACCTAAAATAATGACATAGGTAGGGTTCTGAGCTTCATGCAAGAAACTGAGCAACACTGTGATAATCTAATTTGGATCAAACTTATAGATAAAACTCAATAATTTCTAGCATTCAAGAAACCCTAGGTCTACATAATATCAAGGGAATCAAGAAACTGACTAAAATCAAAGGACCTTATGGGCAAAAGGAACCCACTAGTGAAATACCACATATTGGGTAACGAATTACACAGAGAAACCTATTGATTTTGGGGCATAAACTAATGTAAACCTTGTTGCATTTTAGAACTAGGGTTCATCAATTTCTCCTCATCTATTTATCTAGTTTGATCAATTTAGTGCGAAAAGATTTGAGTAGGGTTGGTTCATATTTGTTTACTAGGCTAAAATTGAACAAACCCCAAAATTTTAGGAATTAAATGACGTAGTTTAAGTGCCTAACATAGGGGAAAGGAACAAAATAACCCCCTTAAAAATCTAATGGGCCAACCAAGACCACTTTCACGGACTGTAGAAGGGACCATGACCGTGGGACCGGTTCTGGTCCTTGTCTAGTGCCTATTTGTTATAGGGGTTCTTAATAATGAACCTTAACACGACCTCTGTGTAGGACCTCAACATGTGAAGGTCCTCTTGGTCCTCAATTGGGCTAAGGTCGGTCTCTCATGTTTCCCGGACCATTCCACAGACCGTGTGGAGGACCATAGACCGTGAATGTCCCTGTGGTCCTCACTTAGGCGTGGAAGTCTGAGTTATAGTGTTGGCTAAAGTCTGAACAACTATTAGTTGGCCTTCAATGGATGCCACCAAGGTCCGTCATCAAGACCACGGCCCGTGAAGGGTACCGTAGTTTGATGTCTGGGTTTGGTGGAGTCTAAATATCTACTGCGGGCAGGTCAATGGACCATGGACCCTATCATAATCCATTAACCCTACTATGGTTCACTTTTTCATGTGGTTTTATACAATTTTTTTCTAGCTCTAGTATTAAACGTGTTAAAATATCCCCCCCCCATTTTTCCTCGAATGAAGACTAAACTCGCTAAAATAGAGGGAAAGATCCAAACCCTAACACTAAATACTGGAAGTGGATTTCTAATTAAACAAACTTCCAAGAACATGCAAATATGCTTAAAATGCAAGTATTTCCTTTCGTCACGCACATGAATGTATGAATGACACATGTTAATGATAATTTAGTAAATGAGAATTTATTTGATGGTTTCCTTAATGGTACTCCAAACTAGACTATGTTACAATTATGTGAAAGGATATACTCACATGATGGAGGTTTTGATGAAAGGACATCTCATTATATAACATATAATTTATGTACATTTTATATAAAGGGTTAATCTCTTAAGGCCTATCTTATACTCTAATGTTTAATAAAGACTTGAAGGCTTTTTTAAAAGGGAAAGTTAGCTTAGCACCGAGTGAACTTGAAAATGATAGGTGTCACTTCCCAAAAATAAGGTAAGTTCACCAAATGTGGTGTCCCTTCCAAAAATAAAGGTAGGTTCACCCAATGTTCTCATGAAATTGCAATTCTAATAAGCATAAATAGGATTTCTGGAAATAACCACATAGTTACTTAACTATGTGCACTATATAGGAATCTTATCAAGTAGATCCTAAGAGAAGTTGCTTAGTGTAGGTGAGGGAATGTAACTTTACTTATACATTGCACAAGTAGATTTTGAAGTGAATTCTAAAGAGAGTTCTATCAGTATATGTATATGTATATATCTTATGCATGACATTATGATGTTAATATACTTGTTATAATGATATACATAGTGTTGGTCTTGTTGTGTCTACATGATAAAAGTCTCACTTAGTATGCATGTTGTGTTTATACTTGTCATGTTAATGTATGAAGTTTAAGCGAAAGAACAAACTCAGTACAACCAGGGGCCAACCACCGGAACGAGCGCAAGAGACGGGGGGAAGGCGACGCACAGCCCGGGGCGATAGCGGGGTGGACTAGGGCGCAGTCGCGTGCCTTACCCGACTTAGAGGCAAGCGAAAACCTCGCCGTTTACCTGGAGATCCCAAAGACCCCACCACCGAATGTACGCAAACCGACGCAAAATATAGACGAAATCGGCCCGCACTCATCAAACCCGGCGAACGAAGATCAGCTCCACCTAGCGAATACTCCAGCGGGAACGCGGGCGGACAAAACATAACCCACCGGCACAACTAAAGACACTCTGGCGTACCACACACAACCCAAGGCCAACGAGTGAATCACAACTTACCAGCTACGAACCACAAAAAACGCAGATGGCACCTCCCACCTCGAGCGCTGACCATCTCTCCCACACGATCCCTTACACGCTAACATCTCAACAGAATGAACCGGCCCTGATCAACTCCTTCTAATCGC
This sequence comes from Solanum habrochaites, assembly GCA_027704765.1. Taxonomy (NCBI): domain Eukaryota; kingdom Viridiplantae; phylum Streptophyta; class Magnoliopsida; order Solanales; family Solanaceae; genus Solanum; species Solanum habrochaites. The sequence goes on from JAKWJA010002500.1 coordinate 42,519,498, forward strand.
ACTACTATCTCCTACCCCCCAAGCTAGTGACATGAAAATCGCCACGACCCTACCACCGGGTCCCGTCGGAAAACCACCCCCCGCAGCTACTCCCCCACCACAGACTAAAAGCCCGGGAAGGAATGCCCAGAGCCAAACGACCCGGAGTAAACGTCACCAAACCGCCCACAGAGACCAAACCCCTTTCCTCTCCATCTCACCAGGGCTCCTACCCCGAACCTGACCGCTCCCGAGGAGCAACGGAAGCAAAGTGGCACCCGACACCGAGGGAACGCCGGTCGGAGCCGGCGCGCATCGGCAGAACTCAACAAACCTTGGTTTCCGACCTCCCATAACCCACCAGCCCAGGATACCTTACGCACCCACAACCACGCGCCCGCGCGTCAGAAACAGACCAGACCTATGCCGCATCTCCCACTAAAAGGCTGTCCGCCACCACAGGCCGGATGAAATTTCCCGCAGAGACTTCACTCATAACATCCCCCACACGCGGAAACATGGACGTGCTAAGACAATCCAGAACCCATGGAACAATTGAGCACCGGACTCGCACATACGCGGCGAACACACACGTCAGAAGGAAGACCCTACGAAGAATACGACAACCTAACAACTTCAAACTGTCCACCCGCAGAGGACACACCCCATCCCCCACAAGCAGGTACGCAAACGGGAACACCACCCAAATCTCCCTCCAGCGGAGTAACCGGGATAAATTCACCCACAAACTCCTCCTCCTCGCCCTCGACCACACTCATACTGGAAACAGCGAGGCCTCCAGTCAACATCCCCACCCCAACAAGCACTCACCCAATCACAACACTGCTCTACTGACGACTCATACCTACCCCCACAGCACCCATCCTAAACACCTCATCACCTACTATAAGGAAAGGATAAAACGCCTCCTCGACCCTGCCCGATAGACGCGACAATCACACTACGACCATGTACCGATGACACATACGCGAAGACCCAAATCTCGGGCTAGAACTCAGTTGGCAAACAGAACACAGAAGTGAACAGGAGGGACCAGGAGGCGTGCAAACCGCTCCAACTACCTAGATCCCCGTTCCTAAAATATACAAAAACAACAACCCATCGCGCTCCAGGAGCGACCCTCACGCACACAGGGAAAAGAGCCCGGGGCACCACCCCCTCAAAGCCCTGACGGCTGAGAATAGTCCGGAACAAGCGGGCGACGCACGAACCCACTCCCGCAACAATCCCAGTCCCACACATCGAGTGAGTTTAAAAACCACATACACACCAGGCGAGGTTCGGGCGCGATACCTATGCGCTCGTCTAAGCACCAGGGTTGTAAAAAAGTGAATGACGCTACGGCGACAGAAGAAGAAGAAAGGACAGCCGTTCAACCTTATCGACACTCCTCGCAGAACTGCCCCTCCACAATCCCCATACAACTGGCACCATACACAAGCAGCCAGGGCTAACAGGCCGAGCCACCCCCAACGGAGGTTTTCCTACGTCCGAGGAACCCAGCAAACACTCACGACTCAGAGCTCACTAATACCTCCCCGCTCATTCACAGATCTACCTCTCGCACATGCTCCGATACCCGTTCCGACTATCCCCCCCGAATAACCCCCGATAAGCCTGGCAACCGCGCCCTCCTAGACTAACCGCTCTTAAACACATTACAGTCGGCAAACCCCTCACAACCTCCCGAGTAGGAGAGCTCTACCCCTCACACTAGAGGGATTCCCTCACCACCACTCACCCCCACGAAAAATCACGCAAAGGAGCGTGACCTCGCTACCACCAATACTACCCATCGGTGGGAAGACTCCCAAGCGCAGTGGGGGAAGGAGAGAAGCACGACTACCGCGAGCCGGACGACCGGAACGCGAAAAGCGCAAGAGGAATACCCCAGCTGGATACAGAGAGACGGGAAATTCGAGGCAGGGCATGGAAGAACCTGAGGCAAAGAGAGGTTTGCAGACAGGCCCCTGCAACAAACGGAAAGGATAGGGTCCAGCCCTCGTGGTTGAGATGGTGGCATAAGGGGAGACACAATTATTAATGAATGCAATAAATACTACTAAAGGTTGCTTAGGAAAGTGAGTTTAGTTATTAATAAGGTAATGTTATAAAGTGCCTAAAGGACCCACGCAACCCCGAGCGCGCGAGCCCCAAAACGGGAAAGAGAGGGCTCACAGAGAACCACTCAGCAACGAAAACATATAGGGACGCAGGACGCGAGAGGCGCACGCCGATACAACGCTGACAAGGGATACAGCCGGGTGACGAACTCAGGCAGACCCGCGGAGACCGGTAGAACCGTCGAGAGTAGTAGAGGATAATGCAGGGGCGAGGGAATGAAGGTGGCGGCGAGGAAAGGACATAAATATTGAAGTTGGGAATATGAAAAGACATGATTGCCTGCACTGGTTTCGAACCAAATATCCTCTGTTTAAGTGCAGGTTTTGCCAGTTATAATACTTAGTGGCATTCTTGTACAAAAAATATCATTCTGCAATCTTTTAACACAAAAACTAGATGGTTCGAAGAAGCTGCCCGTCTGCTTTAGAGGGAGAAACTTTCCTAGAAAGATGAAGAGCTTGGATTCTATTTCCCAGTTCAACACATCAGGCTGAGCGCCGTTTTCCCCCGGACTTAGTAATCCAGGGGCACACGGAACTCCAGATAGACGGCCGAAAGCCGTAGCACCCGCGATTAGCGCGACCAAAAACCGGGGGCCGACCCAGCGAGCTATTAGCACGGGGGACGTCCCAGGGAACTGGTTGCTTATACGAGTAGTAGAACGGGGAAGGAATGGCGGGGTACAAGAACGTGGAGGGGTAAATCTTAGGAGAGGGGAGGGTGAAGGTGAGTCAAAGATGGACACAGAAGAGCTTGTTTTTTTTTTTTTTTTTTGGGCTTAAATATGTACTTATGAATTTATAAATGAAGTGATGTTTTAGCATTGTGTTGTTCTAAGAAAAGTATGAATTTTCTACTAAATTTTATGATAATGGAGAAGAATGAATTATAAAAGGCTTGTACAAGACCTCTGAGTACGCGAGTTACCTCTAGAGGGTGCTCCCTAGTCGTGACAAAATTGGTATCGGAGCATGTGGTAATAAGAAAAAGTGCTTTTAAGGTCCAAAGTCTCATAATGTCACGTCAAGTAGTATCTTGTTCATTGGTGTGAGTCACGACACATCTCTGAGCGAGAGGCTATAGTATAATAGAAGTTTCCCTTTCTTCATTACTCTTTTATTGTGCCATAGATCTTAACTCTTTATAATCTCTCTCTTATTTCCCTTGTTCATTGGTCTTTTAGATGTGATCGCTTTGAACGATGATGTCTCAAGGCTTGAGGGAGAAAAGGTGAGTTTTGAAGTTTATTATGGATATTGTGACTAGATGATTATATGTGACGGTGGATTAGGAAGATATTGTTGTGATGCCAATTATGGTTATATGTGACCTATGAAATTTTATATGCTATGTTCAGAAGTTATATTGTGATGTAGTTCTAGCCTTATAAGAGTTGTTATGGTTGAATGAAGTCTTTTTTGGAATGATGAGTTACTTTATGTTTATGTGAAATGATAGTATAATGTTATGTTATAGGCTTGAAATGTTTTGGAGAAATGTGGTAAATAGTGAAAGTTGATGTTTTCCTTTTTATATGAGTAATGCTTCATGATTGTCCTTGTGAGGACTAGAGTCTTTTGTATAGGCTTACTCCTAAGAAGGTAAGATAGTGTGTTGAACCTTGGAAGGTGATTGTGAACTATGCTAGTTAATGGGATAATCCATATGACTAAATGATTAGTCCCTTTTGAACCTGTCATAAAAATGGTGAAAAGGGAAGAAGGGGTTTTATTTCATAAGTTGGGATTGTGTCTTACTTTAAGGTTGACTTAGAGAGATGTATGTAGACCTTAGTTCATAGGGAAAGGAAGATACTTGATGTTGACCTACTTTAAAGTGGTTAGTTTTCTTTTAAGATTGGTGTTAAGTATGGTCCTTTAAAGAGACTTTTTAGATGATACCTAGGCATGGTTTGTTGATAGATTCCACCAAAGGTGATGTTATTGGTTGAAGTTGTTACAATCCTCATAATGAACTAGGCTGAAATAGAGTTTCACTAGTATTTTAAGGGATTCTAATTACTTAATTTAATGTGTACATGAGTTTATAAGTCAGTCCGATTGAATTTTAAGTCTAACGTCAAGGAACGGTCAAGACGTTCAACGACTAGTCACATATGTGGTTGTGCGTGTTCTAGTATGCCTTTGCATGTTTCATGAGTTGTTTGGTGTCGAAATTGATAAGAGACGACCCTAATACCTATATGATCATGTTTAGTGGTCAAATGTTCGGGTACAAGAACTCCACCTAGGACCCATGAGGGGCCCTAGAAGAGGACCCCATCTCAAAGGAATGATGTTGCCAGGCAGCGATAAACGATGACCAGTCATTCAAACGACGGGCCGTTGAACTTGGTAATCGATTGAATATGTAAGATTTGCAAAGCCTGCACAACTTCGGTCTTTGAACCAAAAAAGGGAGCCCATTTATTTAATGGGAGTTGTTTGTGCCTGTTTTACGTGCAACATTTCAGCCAACCTTGGGGTGATTTGATAAATTAACCCCAAGTCTTTTAAAGGGTGAAGACGGTTATTTTAGTCGTATTTGGGTATTTTAAGAGAATTAAAGTGATTAAACCCGCTTTTATACCGTAACACCTAAATCAAAACCCTTTCCTCCCAAAGTTTTTTCCAAAAACCTGCACGGAAGCTCAAGGTCAAGATGGAGCTAGGATGGTGGATTTCTAATGGAACTATTCTTCAATTATCTTGGGTATTATTCTAATAAGGTATGGGATTTCTTTATCTGAGGTTATCTATCACCTTAGATCCAATCTCAAAGTGATTTCCAAAGATTTCAAAGTTAATGAAAAAGTCCAATTTAACTCTAAGTCATGGGTTCTTGGATGAAATGATTTCAAAGGTATTTAGATAGAGATATGATTACAAATGGATGTTTTCCACGAAAATCTACTATGAACCTCGTGATCTGCTTAATCTCTTAAATTTGGCTATAAAGTGGGTCTATTTATTATGATATAATGATGATAGAATTGAGTTTCAATTATGTTGTAATATTGGTTTTTTTGGCTAATTATGAAATTTAATTGTGAATTGTTGGAGATTTTAAGGAATGGTTATCTTAGATATTCGAAAAAGGTAAATTGACCTAATTTCCTTAATTAACTTAGAATTGATATAGAATTGCAATTGATTTGTATGGTCCACTTATGGTGGAGGTGCTTATGTGTTGAATATGATGCTGATCATGGCCTTGTCAGAATGATTATGTGAATTGAGTAGTATCATGTTAGGGTTCATGTGAAGTTAATATGTAAAGTTTGGTATATGAAGTAATGTGATAGGTATAAAGTGTTATGGGTTAGATGAATGTATATAGTGAAGGATGATGTGATATATGTGTGATCTTGTATAAGGTGAATGTACTCTGGTAATGTCTATGTGATCTTGTATGAGTTCTAATGTTATGATTATATTTAAGTGATGGTATATGGTGATGGAGGACTAAGAAGATCCTTATATGATAATGTTGTATCTTGTGTGGCAGACTTAGTGTTCCTACTAAGTACTTGAATTATAATGAATACGTGATATGAAGAATGTTGTTTCTTGATTGGTATAATAGATCCCTCTTCTTGATACATGAAACTTATGTGAATATGTGATCTCTTGACTTGGTAGACTTAGCCATCCTTGTCATATACTTGTAAGAATAAATAAATAAATGAATAAAATTCTAGGATCGGTAGACCTAAGATGGTGACTTTTTAAGCATGAAAAATATGTGTGACCTTGAATATTAAATGAAGGTTAAGTTATGTGTAACCTTGAACATGAAAATAAGGTTAAAGAATAAGCTATGCATGAAAAGTATTATGAGTTGGTAGGGCGAAGTGATGGTACCTTCTCTAATACACCTAAAGAATGATTACTCTATGATAAATAAGGATAAGCACCGAGTGGATATGTTTGTGGCAGTGTCTCTACTTTAGGATGAGACTAGAGTACAAAATGCCCTTGATATCCCAAAATGATGTGCCAACATGGGATGAGTCCTAGTTCTACCGTTGGCAAGTAGAACACCTCCCATGGTGTGGGGTCCTTTGACACTGGATTCCATACCTAGCTAGTATGGTCTATGTAGATTAATTCCTATTCTCATCATATGGGATGTACAGTCTAGTTATTGGATAAGTTCTACAACGTGTGGGTAGTAGAATGTGACGCTATCTACACATTGCATGAGTAGGCTTTGAAGAGGCGAGTTCCCTAGTTCTTTCAAGACTGTTATGTGAAGACTTCTAATTGGTTACTTATCTCTCAAAATGGCTTTAAATAAATTTTGTTCTCTTAATGAAGTATGTTGAATAGAAAGGTTCTTATCTAAGATAGCTTTGAGGATTGCTTAGGTAGGTTTTGTGAGGGTGTATGGGTGGTCTCTTCATGTCATACATAGGTGATACTTTGAGTAACCTTTGATAGAGAGTATAAATGATGATAATGCTTATTGGATGAATATTGAACTAAGTGTTATGTGATGGAAAGAGATATCCTTACATTGGAAGTCTTAAGGATTACTTAGATGTGCTTGAATAGGGTGTATCGGCGGTCTCTTCTTATCTTATTTCAGTGAGTCTTAGGATAACCTTTAGTAGGGGGCAAATGAATGTGGTCAGATTATTTATGTTACTTGAAGATGTTCTATATGCGATTATTGACTTGTATTATGTCTCTAAAATTCTCATACTAAAGGTTTTATCAAAATGTCATGAAAGCATGTTTCTATACTAAATGTCCCTTTTTCATGGTTTTTGCATGGCTTCTATACATAGTGTATAAATTGTGGTAACCCCTTATTTTCCCTTTTGACTAAAGTTTAGGGATTAAAAGTCATGATATTCCATGGATGATACATAGGTTTCTAAGGGATGGGGATGATGTTTGGTGAATCCTTATAGATTCGAGGACAAGCACCATATGTTCCTTTTATGTCTTTAGTCTTTATTTCAATTCTTGTATGGTCTTAGTCCCAAATGTTGTACATTCAAAATATTAGATGGTTTAATGAGGCATTGCAAAGTTTAGGGATTGAAAGTCATGATATGCCATGGATGATACATAGGTTTCTAAGGGTTGGGGATGAAGTTTGGTGAGTCCTCATAGATTCGAGGACAAGACCCATATGTTCTTTTTATGTATTTTGTCTTTATTTCAATTCTTGTATGGGCTTAGTCCCAAATATTCTACATTCAAAGTCTTCCGATTGCGTATTAATGAAAGTATTGTTCGTGTGTTGAGAAAGTTTTAGGTTCTTACATATTTTGGAAGTATATTATGCAACGATTAATACGAGAGGTTTGTGTTATACTTCTCAGAGTTTCATATGTCTATAACTTCCAAGGGGTACCTTTAAATCGTTACAAAATGGTTTAGAAGCTATCTTACTCTAGTATTGGAAAGAAACGAAAGAGGCCTCTAAGGCCAAATCTTCTAAGTTCCCCTAAGAATTTACCTAGAGATTATGGTTACCCCTAAATCCCTAGAAATGTGTTTGTGGATCTTAAAAGACCCAACATGTGTGTTACGTTTTGGCTAGAATCTGGGATTTCTACAGGCTTAAGTTTGGGGAAGATTCTCTTTGTATTCATGGAGTAAATCTCGAACTACAACCTTTTTATGGTTAGCATAGAATTTGATGAAATATAGAGCAACCCTTTGTATTCATGGAGTAGTTAAGGTCTCATGTGGTTTGGTAGTATGAACTAACTTGATTTTTATGATTTTCCTTAATGTTTTCGACTTGGAGGAATAGTGGTTCTTGAGTAGTTCCTATTGATTATTGAATTGGTAAAATTCTTTTGAGGATAGGATTGAAATCCTAAATGGTGTAGATTCACATTATGAGAGGATCATGGAGGCTTAGATTTGACTAAGCTCACCCCAAGTGGGGGATATTGTGTCTAGATGGTAAGACTTTGAGTTCCCATAATGTTCCTACTTTGAGCTTCCATTAACTTCTCTATTTTGAGAATCACTTTGAGTGATGGACATGAAGTAAGTTATTTAAATACTCATTTTGTATCTCTTGAAATTCTCACCAAGTGGAGTGTGAGTAGGGAAATAGTAAGAAATCGTTCCTTCCTAAGAGCGGAATGAGGTGATATTATGAAGGGTTTGCATAAACATGATTCGAAGAGAGAGATGTTGTGCATGATTAGTAAGGTTAGTAAGTTAAAGTTCACTTGGATGAGATGAATTACTCATAAATGGTTTACCCTACATGGGGGATGATTATATGATTAGCGAGGTTGATTATATCCCTATATTTTCCTTCTATTCTTACTCAAGTTTGAAATCAAAGACTTCCTAGTAGCTTTTTCATGTTATCGAGTCTTGCATATGAATAAGTTGCATTTTTTCCTTATGTTATACATGTCTTAGATGACACTATGTTATGCATGTTTTGAAAGATTCTTATTGCATGAAAAGAAATTTTTGATAAATTTCATGTTTCTCATGTTGTTATTCATCTTGATATGGTAAGTGTGTATTTGACTTTATGATATGGTTTTATTAACATGCTTGATTACACTTTGAATGTGAGGGTATTTTTGGCCCCACAATGAGGTTGTTGAGATTTCTTGAAATAAGAAAAGATAAATTTCTTTTAAGAATATGTGACTTTATGATTCGGGAAGTGTTAAAATAGGCTCACTCTTGAGAAGTGACGGTGTCTCTAGCAAATATCATTAATGTTGCCTATGGTAATAATTTCCCTAAAGTATGCATGTTCATAAAAACTAATGCTATTCTTGAAATTGAAATTTTGTGAAATAACTTCCTCATCTTGTGATGTATTTGGTGTGTTCTACCATTTTGACTTCATGAGGAAGGGAGTATGAGCATGTTTTGGTTAGATGTTGACAATTTCTCCTTAAAATGAATTGGCCTTTGTGAAATGCTTGTGTATGAACTTCAATTAAGTATGTTAAGGAGAAGGAATTCCTCCTTGAACATAACAAAACATGGTGATGTTATGTATGTTCTTGACTGTATTATTTCCAAGTGATAAAGAATTTGTTGATCTACCTTAGTCGTGATCTATGTGTATTTAGTATGAGTTACTTATTTTGATCTTGAATGATAATGTTTAACATGCGTACTTGTGGCCTTAAGGTTATTACATATTGAGATTTTGATGAAATTAAAAGTAAAGGTCCTGTAATGATTGGGATAAGAAAGTTCCTCCTATGAACATGAAAAATGTCTATGTGTTTGATACATTAGGGGTGAGTGAATGAAGGTTCTACAAACTTGATTTGAATTAAGTGCATAATGGTATGAAGTTGGTGTTCGTTGTAACATTGGTGCATTGACTATCAGGTTATACCATGTTTAATGTTGTGAGCTCTATATGGGTAATTGAGTTCTTGAAAAATGATTAAAAGTGTTCCAAAGTGTCATTCGAGGAACAATGTTCCCAACTAGGGGATATTGTTAGGACCCTCAGAATGATCTAGGATAATTTAGAGCCTCACATGTTCCTTCATATTGTAATTGTTTGTTTTATAGGGTTTGAGATCAAATTTCAAAGGACAACCAAGACCCGGAAACTAGTCGTTTGCGTCCTAGTGTGCCTTTGTATGTTTGCCTTGTGTTGAAGTGTTGTTTAGAGTCTAAAATGATAGCCGGTACCCTAATATGCTTATGGTCATGTTTAGAGTTTTAAGTTCCGGGAAATACTCCCCAAGGACCACCCTAAAGGTCCTTTAGGAGGACCCAAAGTTTGGCAAGAGGCTTGTAAAACAGTGTCAAACCATGATCTTGGTCAACGCCTAGTAGACTAATTGACGCCCTGTCAAATGGGGGCATGGATCCACACTTTGTCATGGTAGCTTAGACCCTAAAAATAAGGGGCCTTTATCAAAAACCACTATGTGGAGGACAACCCCGTCAACCCATGCACGGTCAATGGATGGGCAACTGACTGTTAAACACAACTAAGTGAGGGGTGAATTGGGAAATTCACCCTACAGTCCAATTAAAGGGTGGACGAATATTTTACCTATTTTGGGGTATTTTAAGTTAGTTAAATTCATGAAACCCCAAATTAGAATTCATTCTTAAAATAAACCTTTCCCTCTTAAATATTATTCTCTCAAAACCTCCATTGGAGACCAAGATCAAGATCAATCTAGGAGTATGGATTCCAAGTGTTTTATTCTCCAAATTTCGTGGCTTTTCTTGTATTAAGGTATGGTAACTCTTGATATTTTGTTAACATTTCATGTAAAGAGTTCTATCCAAGATTTTTCAATGTGATTCTAAGATCAAATTTCCAAGTTTCTAATTCTAAACATGGGTTCATTGTCAAATGGTTTTAAAAATCATTATAATGATGAATTTATGATTAATAAACTTTTTAATATTATTTTCAATATAATATCTTCAAGAACCCATGATGTCCCTAGTCTCTCAAATTAGCCTATAAAGTGGATCTTGTGATCTTGATTAGATCTTAATTGGATTATTTAAATTTTGATGTATTATATAATGTTATTGATATCTATATCAATTGATTGTGAATTGTTGAGGATTTATCTATGATGATCATGGTTTTGAGTAATTGTAGATCAACCTACTTTCTAGTTTATAGTCTTGGATTTGATGTTGTATAGTATGGTTCATCATGGTGGCACTGTTTATTGGCTATATATACATGTTGTAATCATGGCATTGAGGGAAATAGATGTAATGTGAATTCAGGTTATGATTATCATGAGTATGAAGGTATGCCATGATGGTTTTGTGTAGTCTTAAATACTAGTATCATGATTAGGGTATAATGATAATGTGAAGTGTAATGTGGATAGGTATATCAGGTTAAGATATGGTCTTCATGCTATATTATGATAAGGTTTATTTTACCCCATACAAATGTAACCTTATATGAATGTGTGATATTATGCATGTAAAGAGTCTTCTATCCAAATTTTCAATGTGTTCTTATCTCTTATGATGTATTGTGGGTGTGTGGTCTATAGTCCCTAATGCTCTATATATGAGTTTTTCATGACTTGAGAGATGATTTATATGTGTTATAATCCTTGGAGGATGGTTTACTCAATAAATAGGTTGTTTTTCTTATGTGATCATGATGACCAACATGTACATACACACACTCTATGCATAACTATGAGTATAATATGTTATGTTATCAAATGAAAGGATAATTCTCATATGCACCTTTATCTGTTATTATGCACATAAATCATATGATTAATGGAGTATAACCACACATTTTCTAAATGTTTTTATGTGAAAGACTCTCATTTATGTACACATGTACACATATGAATATATGAATGAAACATGTTAATGATAATCTAGTAAATGAGTGTTTCTTGGATGATTTCCTTAATGGTACTCTAAACTAGACTATGTTATGATTATGTGAAATGATATGCTCACATGATGTAAGTTTTGATGAAAGGACATTCTTATTATATTACCTATGAGCTATTTACTTGTTCTATAAGGGGTTAATCTCTTAAAGACTATCTTATACTCTAATGTTTAATAAAGACTCGAACGCTTTTCAAAAGGGGAAAGTTAGCTAAGCACCGAGTGAACTTGACAATCAGAGGTGTCCCTTCCCAAAACGGAAGTAGGTTCACCAAATATGGTGTCCCTTCAAAAAAAAAAGGTAGGTTCACCCAATGTTCTCATGATGTGGAAATTCCAATGTTAATGAGCATAAAGAGGTTTCTAGTAACAATCTCTTAGTTTCATAACTATGTGCCCCATAAGAACTTTATCAAGTGGATCCACCTAGATTCTATTATAATGTATATGTCTTAACTTGGCAAGTAGGATGCCCTCCTTTCGGTGAGAGGGGTTGACATCGGATTCTATATTTAGCTCACATGGTCTAATGTTGGTTACGATGAAGTTTCCCTAATGTAAAATAACAACGGAAATAAGATGACGAACCCTAACTAGGAATGAATACCTAAGATATGCTTCTTAGTATAGGTGAGGAAATGGGACTTTATCTATACATTGCATAAGTAGCTCTTGAAAGGAATTCGAGGAAGAGTTCTATATGTATAAGTATATTGGTGTGATGCGATTTGACAACATTTCTAATGCATTTCATTTAAGAATTGTGTGTGTCTTAACCCTTTTTGTAGTGTTTTTACCAAGTATTGTGTCTTATTTTGCAGGAAAGCTGTTCAGGTGACAATACAAGAATCCAACTGAAAATAGTGCAGAACCAGAAGGCAATCGATGGTCCGTCGTTCAATCGGTGGACAGTAGGTGGTAACTGTAGATGAGAAGCTCACGACATTGAAGGAAAATCAAAGTATTCCGACAAAGGTGGAACCACGAGAGGAAATGATGGTCCGTCGCTTAATCGATGGACTATACTTGTGAATCGTTGTTTGGTTCAGAGAAGGTTCCAATACCCAATTTTGAAAGATTCTATGTATGGAGCTACAGAGGAGCATCGACGGTTCGTAGATGGATCGACCGACCATACTGTTGGTCTGTATTTTGATTCATAGAGGGTGTTATTCGGGGGAGAAAAAAATATTCTAAGTTCTGACTGACGGAAGAAATCTAATAAGGGCCGATTTATTGACAATCTGTCAGTTGGTTGGTCGATTGATGTCGCGTTACCTGAAAAAAAGTTTCCTTATTTTTGTTCCTTTTTATTTAGGAATTTTTTTCTATATATAGTGTATTAAAACCTCGTTTTTGGGGTTAACTACTCCTATTTTTGTTATAGTTTGTATATTGGAGATTGAATTATTGCAACTTTAACAATTAATGAAGTTCTTGATATGGTTTGAACAATTGTTCTTGCAGTTTCAAGTGAAGATTTATTTACTCTTCTTGTTAAAGTAAGTTCATGATTTCTTCCTATAAACTTATGAAATGTGATTTTGCTAACATGGGTAACTAAATCCACAACTAGGGGTGTGGGAACCATGGTTAATTAACAAAGTATAACAAGCAATTAAGCAATACAAATAATAGTGTTTTTACATGCATTAATAATTCATTCTCTTAGAAGTATTTTTAACGACTGTATCCATTAAAACTCGCCTTGTTGCTACTTGTCAAACCAAGGAGGTAGTTAATTATAAAAGAGTTATCAAGATAGATTTAGTGGGATACTATCTAATAGGCTAGTATCAATTGGGGCAAAGTAATAACTAAGTCATACATCGATTATGATGTCTAATATGAGATAATAGTAAGGGTTAGTAAAGTATACACACTTAGCCAAACCAAGGTGTGTGGTGAAATTCTCTAGATATTGGACCAAGGATTTTGATATATCTAACTTATCGCTTTGCATGTAATACACTAGGAAAGGAATGCTATTGCTAGGAATTCTGTTTTATGAACCTGTGGGGAAACACAAATACCCTACTTACTCACTCCTCTTGATAAAGTATCAACATTTACTTTTTATAGTTGATAACCCCACGGTTTACGAAATTTGTTTCACAAATCCTCCATTTTATTTACCGGTTTGAGAAAGACATTGACTAAATAGATATAATCCTGCATTGAAGTTACATTTGAACCATTTTTCTTTAGGGAGGTGTAATTTGTGCATATCAATTTTTGGCGTTGCTGCTGGGGAATCTGGCTTTTAGATTACATTTAATTACATTACTGAAATTTAGTCAAGTATTTCCTAATTTTACTTTTTCTTATTCGTTTTGTTTCTCTCAAGTCTAGCTCTAGTGTATGCCAAGTACACGGAGCCAAGGTTAACCACTCACTCCACACGATCTAGAACTGAATTCAACCTTGAGAATAATGGAAAAACAAGGGGCTCTATTTCAACCTAAAAGAGGGAATCTAAGTGATAGAGCAGGCAAAAAACCTCCATTACCAATTGAGGCACATGGTGAGAATTATTTAGGTGAGGCTCTAAGTATGTAACCTCTAGCATCCCCACGACTTCAGGATTACTATAGGGCCAACATGAATATCCCAGAATCTGATGGACCTCTTGTCCTAACCCCTCTACCACCTGGGCACACATTCGCGGTGACGAGTATCTTTATGCAAATACTCACCGCGAGGTGCATGTCGCAGGACTTCCATCGGAGGACCCACATGCTCATAGAGATAAACTGAGGTTTGTGTGCAAAAGTTGTGTGGGGAGACCAGACATGGATATGAATGTCAACATATTACGAGTGTTTTCTTTATCACTAACACGAGATGCTGCTATATGGTTCACTGAACTTCCCTACAACTTTATCTATACTTGGGATCAGTTGAGAGATGTGTTCTTGGAGATATAATGTCCAGTATTCAAGAAGCTCAACCACAAGTATAAGGTGAATAACTTTGTGGCACTACCTAGAGAGTCAGTGAGTAGCTCTTGGGACATATTTAATACGTTTGTAATGGGCGTCCGAAACCACCGCATGATTGTAAGTCACTAAAAGATTACTTCTACAGAGGTCAAGATGATAACAACAAAGCAGTGCTTGATACTATTGCAGGTGGTTCCTACGGAGAATGCATTTATGTTTAGATTGCATAGAGTTAGAGAAGATATCTCGCAACGATAAAGCTTGGAGAACTACAAAGTTGGACACTTGTGAAACACCCTCATGTACAGTCTACAAACAACCCAATAATAGATGAGACACATGAAGATATGGCGTAGATGAGAAGTGAATTCGGGTTGATGTTGAAGCATTTGAGCGGAGGAGTAGAGAACGTGAGTGCGGTGAACTATCAGACTAAACCACCACCACAACCAGATGAGTATTATTATGATGAAGATGCATATACATTTAATGATCATACGGGTGGTTTTCAACCGAAAACCGAAGGTTCCAATCAGGATAATTGGAGAACATGTCAAGGAAATCAAGGTCAAAACTCTTGTAATTAAAACCGAGAGGGTCAATTTGTCTTATATAGGAACTATAATCGCAACAACTACTTCAACCAGAACAACTATGATAACATGAATGATCGGGGTGGGCCATATATTTCCCGTTAAAATCGGAAAGCTTATCCTAAGAATGGTTGAGGTAGTATGGTGCAGGTTAAGGATATGCTGCAAAAGATGATGAGGAGGTTTGATGCGACATATGAGAATGTCAAGGAGATGAGAGGTGACCTACCTGGCATTGGACAAAAGGTGGATACACATGTGGTCTCGATAAAGCATTTTGAGCTATAGATGAATTAGTTGTCTACTAATGTGAACCCACGCCAACCTGGCACCCTCCCAAGAAACAACATCCAAAACCTAAAAAATGATGGACATTGCATGACAGTCACTACTTGAGGAGGTAAGTAGACCATTGATCCGCCTATGCCATCTTTAAACAAAGATGATACGAGAAAGGAAGAAGATGTAAAAGAAACTAGTAGAGAGTTGGTGGACAATAAAACGAAAGAAGCCGATGTATATAAGAAAGTTGTCCCCATCCCTAAACCTCCACCACCATTCCCACATAGATTGGTGAAGAAAAAGGTATATTTCCAATTTTTCACTATGTTGAAACCAATTTTCCATCAATGTTCCATTGATAGAAGTTTTGGAGCAAATGCCCGGACATGCTAAGTTTATGAATGATATGGTGACAAAGAAGAGATCTGTGAGTTTTGAAGATGATGACAGAATACAACACTGCAATGCTATTGTTAAAAGGTCACTATTTCATGTACTATAGGGTTGGTACACTATGCTAAGTCACTATGTAATCTTGGTGCGAACATAAACCTCATGCCTCTATCCATTTAGAAGAAGTTATTCTTGGGATATCTACAACCTACTACGATGCGGTTACTGATGGCCGACTGAACTGTGAAGAGTCCCATAGGTATCCTCCATGATGTACTTGTGAAAGTGGAGTTGTTCATCTTTCCGTTCGATTTTGTAATTCTTGACTATGAGGTTGATTTTAAGGTCCCCATTATTTTAGGAGAACATTCATTGCCATAGGGCATGCACTGGTTAATATGGAAAAAGTGCAAATGAAACTTTGTTTTAACAATGAAGAAACAACTTTCAATATCTGTAGGTCCATGAAGTAGAATGGTGAGCTTCAAACAGTACCTCCTATATCCTATAGGGTTGAGAGTGTAGTGAAAGTAAAATTGAAGAGCGACTCGCGTGGAGACTCTTACAACGTTCATCATGAAATTTGATAGTGATGGTGTTGAAAAGTAAGATTCTTTTGTCACTACACTTGAACGAAAAGAATATTGGTTAAAGCCGAAGAAATTGGAGTTAGATATGAAGCATCACGAGTCTCCACCTGCAAGCCCATCTATGCTTTAGAACCCAAAATTAAAGTTTAAGGCTCTACCACCTCATATGAGGTATGTTTTATTGGGTAGATATGACACTTTGGCGGTAATAATTGCAATAGAGCTAAATGGGCAACAAGTAGAGTGCTTCATAGTGGTGTTGACGAGGTTCAAGCGAGCCATTGGTTGGATTATTACAGATATTATTGGGATCCATCCCAGTATTTTTTCCCCATAAAATCTAACTAATGCCAGATCATAAACTGAGTATTGAACACCAAAGAACGTTGAATCGACCTATGCAAGAAGTACAGAAACACGAGATCATCAAGTGGTTGGATGATGGAGTAATTTATCCTATTGCAGAAAGTAGTTGGGTGTGTCTTGTTCAATGTATGCCTAAAAAGGGGAGCAATTTTGTTGTACCTAATGAAACAAACGAGGTTGTTCTGATGCGGCAAGTGACCAGTTAGAGAGTTTGCATAGACTATCGAAAGTTGAATGCTTGGACTGAGAAGGACCATTTCTCTATGCCCTTCATGGATCAAATGTTAGACAAACATGAAGGCGAAGGTTGGTATTTCTTTCTTGATGGCTATTCAGGCTACAATCAGATCTGTATCGCTCCACATGATCAAGAAAATACCACTTTCACATGACCCTATAGGAATTTTGCATTCAAAAGGAGGCCTTTCAGGTTAAGTAATCCACCGGCTACCTTGTATCGTTGTATGATGTCGATATTTTCTAACATGGTGGAGGACACTACAGAGGTGTTCATATGTGATTTTTCTATAGTGGGTGACTCTTTTAATTGATGCTTGAGTAATTTGGCTTAGGTGCTCAAAATATGTAAGGATTGTAATTTGGTGCTAAATTGGAAGAAATGTCACTATATGGTGAAATAAGACATAGTGTTGGGCCATCTTATCTCGAAGAAAGGAATAGATGTTGATCGAGCAAAAGTAAAGGTAATAGAGAAGTTTTCTCTACCCATCTTTATCAAGGGTATGAGAAGTTTTCTTGGGCATGCTGGATTTTATCACAGGTTTATTTAGGATTTTCAGAAAATTGCACAACCTTTGTGCAAACTACTCAAGAAGGAATGTAAGTTCTATTTCGTTGAATCCTGTTTGAAGGCATATGGAGTGTTGAAACAGAAGTTGGTAACCGCGCCCATTTTTTTCACCGGATTGGAGTGAGACATTTGAGGTGATATGTGATGCAAGTGGGGTTGCACTTTGTGTGGTATTGGGACAGAAAATGGATAAAATCTGTCACCCCATCTACTACACGAGTAAAACCCTGAATGAATCCAAAAAGAAGAGCATGGTAACTGAACAACAACTTTTTGTGATGGCGTTTGCACTCGAGAAATTGTGATCCTATTATCTTGGAACGAGGTTCATAGTCCATACAAACAATTCCGCTTAAGGTATTTGATGGCGAAAAAGAATGCAGAGCTTAGGTTGATCAGATGGGTATAATTGCTGCAACAGTTTGATTTTGAGGTGAAAGAAAAATTGGGGACTGAGAATCAAGTACCCGAACACCTTTCTAGATTGGAGGAGGAAGTTATGCGGTAATAAGGAGAAAAAGCTGAAATTGATGATACATTCCCAGATGAACATGGATTGGCTGCTTCTCATGATCTGATCCCATGGTTCGCAAACTTTGCTAATTATCCAGTAAATGATGTAGTTCTTTAATATTTGACCTTCCACCAAAGGAAAAGTTCATGCATTATGTGAAAAAGTTCTTTTGGGATAAGACTTAATTATATCATAGTTGTGCCGATGGAATTGTTCGTTGTCGTTTAACAAAGATTGAGAAGTTGAGTTTTCTCTAGATGTGTCATTCCTCGCCTGTGGGTGGGAACCATAGTTGTATTGGAACTACGCACAAGATCTTGCAGTATGGATACTACTAGCCCACCATCAACCAAGATGCTCATGAGTTCGCCAAATCATGTGATTGGTGCCAACGAAATGAATGAATTTAAAAGAGGCTAGAGCTTACTTTGAATCATATTCTTGTTATTGAGTTATTTTATGTATGGGCTCGTTTGTGAGTTCTCATGGGATGAAGTATATTTTTGTGGCGGTTGACTATATGTAAAAATGGGTGGAAACAATTGTTCTTCCTACCAATGAAGAAAAGATTGTCACGGCATTCTTGAAGAAGAGTAATCTCTATAGATTCGGTACACCTAGGGCCTTATATTTTAACAACCCCTAAAAATGAATATGCTAAGTAATCTTAATGTATCTATAATGCCCTAACGATTACCCGGGTTGACATGAGTGCTGCGCATAGACCCCAGACCTCTGAACACTTGCTTACAACAGCCAAGCAAAATAAATTGGGGGAGTGGATAGAAAAGTTGGGTCCATCCATTTAGGGCTCTCGTATACGAGATTTACTTGAAAGAGTCTTTACCGTACTTTAAAAGGAAAATCTAGGTTTTGGCGGGTCTAGGGGTAACTGGTCTTTTCCATGCTAAGGTAAAGTATCGTAATTACCCGAATATATAATTATTTAATTTATTTAATAGGTGAAGGGGGCATTTTGGGGAGAGAGGGCCCAAAAAATTGGCTCAAGAAGGAAGTCTTTGCTCTACCCGGTTTCGAACCAGGTGAAGCAGAATTACATTATTTTAATTTAAGTTGGTAAGTTACTGTAATTAATTTATATTTATTATTTATTAGCTGAGTTTATATAAAAGGAAATCCACATTTTAATAATTAAATAAAAATCTTAATTTCCTAATCTTAATTAGACTCCAAATCAAAGATAACTCTTCTCTCCCCCGCTAATCTCTCTCTCTCACGTCCTTATCGCTCTCACTGACGATTCTCTCCTGCAAATAATTCAAAAACGTAGGTAAATCAAAGTTTTCACACTTAAATAACTCACACAACAAAAATATAAGAAACACATAAAATCAATCACGTAGGCCACGAGAGTTTGTCCATTGTTTGCGTGTTGACTTTGAGGGAATTTTAAATGAAATCTTGGGTAAATGTTTTTGGGAACAAATAGAGCGTTTAACACAAAAAGGTATGGTTTCTCTTCTCTCTTGGTCCCTTTCCCAGAGAACCCCAAATTCAACAATTTATTGTGGGAAAACTAGGGTTTGTTCCCCGTTGCAATTTTCCTTGTCACGTATTCACATAGAATCATGGTTGGTTATGGTGGGGTTTGCTTGTATAAAACTAGTGATAAACGTGTTTTCGTGGATTGATTATGTGTTTCTATGTAATTTTCAAATTTATGTGCCTTATGGTATTATTTTTCCAAAATTATGTGTGTGTGTGTGTGTGCAATGTGAATCGTATTTATGTGCCTCATGTTAAGGCTTTAAAAATGTGATGTTAAGGTTGTAATTCATGAACAAATGATTATGTAATTCGTGATGTTCATATGAGTTGAAATGTGTCTGATTAGAGTGATAATATCTTGGCTAAACAATCCATGAAAAATTCACCTAAGAGCATATTAAATGATATACGAATTACCCTATGAATTCACGTGTAAATGTTGAAGGAAGTGAGCTGAAAATGTATTAACAAATCTTGAATTTTAAATGAGTATAAATTAGGTGAGGTCATTAGGAATCGAACCCGTGATCTCACCCGTGAAAAGCACTAAAAAGTGAATAAAGAAATGTGGCTTAGGGGGGTTCGAACTTGGGTGCTCCTGGCTGGAAATTAGTATATGAAATTAAGAATTGAGAGTAGTGGGATCGAACCCACAACATCTTAATCTGAAAATAAGAAAACAATGAAAAGAAGATAAATGTGAGGCGTGGAGATCGAACCCACGACCTCAAGGTAGTAGAGGAAAGTAAGAGAAAAGGAAAAGAAAGAAATGTGAGGCGTGGGAATTTAACCCACGACCTCAAGGCAGTAAAGGAGAGTTAAGAGAAAATGAAAAATAGAAGAAATGTGAGGCGTGGAATGTAACCAACGACCTCTGGAAGTAGAGTGCGAATTCCAAAAAAATAAATAAGAAGGATGTGGTGGTGTTTTAGGTAATTCCACACCTAATGGTAACTCCGAGAGAGTCAAGGAAAAATAAATAAAAAAATTAAAGGGGTTGTGTGGGGTTCGAACCACAACCCCTCGGCAAAGAAAGAGACTTTTCAACGGATAGAATAAAAAGAAAAGGATGATGTTGGGGGCTCGGCTCTAGTTTCCCAATGTCATGGTGACGGTGGAATTAACTAAAAAGAAAATTGTAAAGTGTTGTCAAAGGGTAAGGGATTTGAAACCGGGTTCCCTTGCCAAATTTCTTATTATCCAATAAGTCATAACGTGAATTAAATTTCAAGAATGATGGTTTGGCCTACTTAGATTAAAATCGAGATCTTGGCCATACCATACACCTACAAGGACGCATAATCTTGTACCACATAATCTTAGGAATATATGAATTCACCTAATCGAACGTGAACGAATCCCAGGCTTTGTATGTATAGACTCCATGAGTCTAAGCATACTGTAAAATAAGTGAACCTAAGATGTACACAATGAAAAATGAAACCCAGAAGGGTAAGTAAGACTTTGAAACACACTAAATGGCCAAATTCATGGTATAGGATGACATGACCATTCACGTTAAATGGGGTGATTAATTATGAAAGAGTAATTGTGCTAATGTTAATGAATGTTGGTGGGAGCACAGGATATGAGGCCTACCTGTATACAAGAGGATGCAAGCTTCAAATGAGCCTAAGTAATTGTTACCAAAACGTATTCACCTATGAGAGTGTAAAGTTAATGAAGAGACCAATCTCTATGAACACTCTAATGAAAGTATTGAGATTAACACACTTAATACTAATGATGAGATGATAAAAAATCTATTGAGCTATGATGTCCTTATACTAGAACCCAGCTTCCATGAAATATAAGTTGAATGTAACGGAACTTTATACAGAGCACCGATAGATTGTATATGATAGGTGATACCTTCTTTCGGGAAGGGTGGAGATTCACGTAACTCTAATAAAAATAGACTGTCTGGCATGCCGGGTATGGGTCTCCTTCTATCTCCTAATCTTTGAACCTATACAGCCTATATAAGGATCTGGCGGGATTCAATTCCCATGTACGCTAGCATGTTTTGGCTCACCTTGGCCGGTGATTCCACCTCTTTTTGGTGTTGGAGATACACTGTATTTCATGAATCTCAAATTATCTATGTCGGTTAAAGTTAAAGTTACCAATGAATGAATGAGGCCAGCCTCAAATGATTCACATAATTAAATGAATGATAACAAAGGTGTTAGGATAGGATGATCAGGAGGTGAGCTAGATTTAAGTAATGACACTACGTCATTTTGATCATTGCACAACGAACCCGATGAAAGTCTTAAACTACATCATAGGTATAGCTGGTGTTAACACTAGTCGATGAAAGAAATGAAATGATGTACGTATGAATGAATAAAGAAGACTCTGTGTTTGTTAAAAAAAGGCTCCCTAGTTTAGGTCCCTTATGTTCAGCCCTTATTATCAGAAGTATTGATGTCAAGTCCATGATTCCAAGGTCACATGGCATGTGAACGAGTGATATGCAATATGTTATGTGCTATCTGTAAGATGTTCTATTCTGTGTGAAATATGATAAGCATGATGATGCATGTTTCTCTCATGGCATGACTTTCATAATCCAAATTTGGAAAGCTAACTCACTTTCCTTATACAAATCATGAAAGTTCACTAACTTTCCTAATCCATATTTGCCAAGTCCACTAACTTGACTATCCATAATCATGTCGTTAGGAAAGAGCTATTTTACTCATGCATATCCTTTGTGTGTGCTTGTATATATCCATACTTAGTACAAGTGTACACTAACCCTATAAAGTCTACAATTTTAGGTGCAGGCACAATTAAATGCTAGAGATACATGTTGACGTTTAAACTATCCCAACGCGGAGCATTCAAACGGACTTGGTAAGACCTCATGCTTTCGAGGATTCTTGACCATTATATTCTAGATTAGTTATACAGTTGAGCTAGTGGAGTATCTTTCACTAGTGTTTCTTTCCACTTTTTCTCAGACTTTGTGTTTTGAATGTCATTGGGCAATTAATACATTTAATGTTATATTCCTATTTGTTTTTCATTTGATGATCTTAATGTTAGATGGTTTGATGGGCACATATACAATCTAATCGAATTATTAGTATGTATGTTAAGAAATAAAAAGTTTCAATTTCCCGCTAAAATTAACCTAGACAAAGTAAGAATACGTAGTATCTTATTTGCAACCTCTAAGGAGGTCACGGCTGTCATGTGGGGGGTGTAGACTTCGTTCGTGACAAAGTGGGGTATCATAGCGCTAGTTTTGAATTCCCCAGGATAATAATTTCATCACGTCAAGACCACATTGGATTAGTTTGTCTAAGTCATGGTAGTGAATGCACACTATCCTGGATTCGAGCCTACTGATTGCGTAGGAAAAATTTCCCTTCTTTTGATCTTATCGTGCTTTTCCTAATGTCTGATTTTCTTGGTGTTATTAGTGTGTCTAACATCAACCCTAGCTGTTTTTAGAGAATGAACACAAGCAGAGCAATTGGTAAGAGGAGTAGCCATGCCGATTAACCCTGCTGTGTTGACTGATGTTTAGGTGAGGGCATCTCTGACCCAGATGGAACAGACCATCACTATGCAGGCTTAGGACATGACTGACAAAGTCAACCGGCAATTGTTCAGAGAGAGAACCCACCGGTTCGTACCTTGGCTTACAGGCTGAGAGACTTCAAGAGGATGAATCCTCCTATTTTTGCATGGTTTAAGACTTCAGAGGACCCCCAGGAGTTTGTGGACGAGGTGTCATAGCTGTTTGGTTTTCTATGGGGAGCCACAGATACTGAGAAGTACAGTTTGCTTCCCTATCAACTAAAGGTTTTTGCAGCAACAACTTGGTGGCAAGATGTGGCCAGGATTAGCTGAGCTTGGAGGAGTTCCGATCACTGGGGATATTTAAGATAGCCTCCTAGAGAGAGATTCTCCCCAGGGATATGAGGGGGGCAAAGGTTGAGGATTTAATTTTAATCACCTTAAATAGGGTTTAGGATAGTCAGGGAGTATTCCCTAAAGTTTGGTGAAATTATCCAGGTATGCCCGTCTCGTTGGTGTTCTAACAACACAGATGAGATAGTAGATTCTTTACAGGATTGCTGAAGGATAATAGAGGAGAGTATAGAAGCTATGGTTGTAATGACACAATGGACTTTCCTTCAGGCTAATGATTAGTAAAGCAAGTTGGAGGAAATTCAGAAAGAGAAGCACACGCTAGGGCAGGGACCAGTCAGGCCACGTCAAGGAGAAATTTTCAAGGAAGATTAGTATTGAAATCATGGATAAAAGGGCCCAGTTTTAAGAAGGGGCGCTCCCACCAAGGGGATCAAGTTCATCCAAGGGAGGGTCGCTACTGATAGGAATTTTGAGTCACATATTAATAAAAAATGAAGTAATAAGTCTCAGTAAAAGGACCACCGAAATTCAAGAAGTGGGGCAAATACATGGACGAAAGTGTATGATGGGCACTGACGCTTTTTATACACGTTGTGGCAATTGAGTCACAGGTGAATGATTGTCCCCCGAATAGGATAGTCCAGAACAGCGAAGGAGATTTTCAACCAAAAAAAAAAAAAGAAATAATGGTCCAAAGTGAAAAGAAGCTCCATTGATCCCGATTCTTCACACGCAAGTCTAGGGTGTAGGGTTAAGTTCACCTCTATTGAAGTCTCGGGTGTGTATCATTATTAGTCCTTTTCATGTATTTGACGTGTATGTGCTTATGGCAACCTACTAGATTAACATGTTTTTCCATTTTATCAAGTTGTTGCTGATTATGTAGGCCTTTACATTACATGTTTACTTATGTTGTAATGCTTTTTATGAGACTAGTTTAGGAAAGAAGTTTCCTAGTCCTAGGCAACCACTACAGGTTGAAGCTATTAGTAGGTTCAAGGATGTGCACCATCAGGTTATATGTGATTCAATATCACCAATGGTAGTATTGAATTAACTATGTAGGCATCATTCTTGATTGACTTACTTATCTTTAGTAAGAGTAGTGTCATTCGGGGACGAATTTGGTTCCTAAGGGGGGGGGATATGTAACAACCCTAAAAAAATGAATATGCTAACTAATGGCTTACTGTGGTCCTAGAATGCCTAAGATTAGAACCCAGGGTTCCACAAGGATTAATGCCGTAGAACCAGACCTCTAAACCCTTGCTACGGCAAGCCAACTAACTTGGGGAGTTTAGTGGAGCTATAAACTTTGGTGTCCAACCGATGTAGGCTCTCCAATACAAATTTACTGAGGAGTCTTTAACCGGACCTTAAAAAAACGGGAAAAATGTTTAGGTTTGGATGGTCTAGGGGTCAAATGGTCCAGGGGGGGTTTTTCAAGGCTAAGGTCGTCATTGTAATTACCCGTAAATATATATTATATTATTTATTTAATAATGTGGACGGGCATTTTTGTGGCTGCGAGGGTCAAAAAATTTGCTCTTCGAAGTCAAGTCTTGCTCCACCCAGTTTGCCGAACTAGGTGGATGCATGATGGGTAATTATTGTTTAATTTAAATTTTGTAATAATGTAAATAAAATACATTTATTATTATTAGGTCAATTACCATAGAAATAAAATCAGATTTTAAATAATTAAATAAAAATCTTAATTGACTAAGTCTTAAACTAGACTTTTAATTCTTTCCCACGCTCATCTCTCTCTCTCTCTCAAGTCTCTATAACTCTCACTTACGACTCTCTATGCCAAATAACTTTAAAAAACAGTAGGTAAACCAAAGTTCTTCACACTTGAAGAACTTACAACGAAAATATAAGAAAACAAACGAAATCAATTACGTAGGCAATGCGAAGTTTGTTCGTCGTGTTGGTGTTGACTTTGAGGGGATTTTTACATGATCTTGAGTGAAGTTTTTTGGCATAAAGTATAGGGTTTGACGTCAAAAAGGTATGGGTTCTCATCTCTCTTGGTCTCTTTCCCAGGAGACCCCTAAGGTTCAGACGAACCTAGAAAACTAGGGTTGTTCCCCGTTGCATGTCCTTGTCTTTAGATCCTATTGAATCATAGGTTGGTTATGTTTGCTGCTAGAAAACTAGAGATGAAACGTGTTTTCGTGATGATTATGTGTTTATATGTATGTTCGGAATTGTGTGACTTATTTTGAAGTTTTTCCAACATTATGTGTACGTGTGTGTACAATGTGAACCATATCTATGTGCCTCAGGTTAAGGCTTTAAAAATGTGATGTTGTGGTTGTATTTCACGTACAAATGATAATGTAATTCGTGATGTTCATATGAGTTCAAATGTGGCTGGTTTGAGTGATCATGTCTTGGCTAAACGAATCCATGAAAAATGCACCTAAGAGCTTATTAAATGATCTAATAATTACCCTATAAGTTCATGTGTAAATGTTGAAGGAAGTGAGTTGAATAATGTGAAAAAATTTCCAGCAAATTACAACTTAGTTTCGGCTAAAAATAGATGAACATATCTGGAACTTTAAATGAGTACAAATTAGATGAGGTCATTCGGAATCGAACACGCGATCTCACCCGTGAAAAAGACTAAAAACTGAATAAAGAAATGGGTTTAAGGGGGTCGAACTTGAGGTACTCCCTGGCCTGGAATTAATATCTGTAATTAAGATTGAGAAGAGTGGGATTCGAACCAAAACCTCTCAAATCAGAACTTCAGAAAAAATGAACGAAAATAAATGTGAGGCATGGGAATCGAAACCACGACCTAATGCATATAGGGAGAGTAAGAGAACATTAAAATAAAGAAATCTAAGGCAAATGGGTGTTGAACCCACGACTCAAGGATTAAAGTAGAGTGCCGAGAAAATGAATAATAAAGAAATGTGAGGCATGTGGGACATGAACCACCAACGCCTCTAGGAATGTACAGGCTAATTACAAAAAGAAAAATAAGAGAGGTTGTGGAGGTTGATCCCACAACCTCATGGTCAACGAGATGTCAAGGAATAAAAAAATATTAAAAGGGTGTTGTGGTGGGTTCGAACCCAGAAAAGAAATCAGTTTTTGAAGGATGAATTAAAAGAAAACGGTGATGTAGGGGGACTCGATCGAGGATTCCCAATGTCTGTGGCCTTGAATAAACTAAAATGAAAATGTAAGTGTTGTTCAAGGGATTTGAAACCAGGTTCCCTTGCCCAAATCCGTCTTATCTTAAGTCCTACGGACATAATATTCAAGAATAATATTGCCCTACTTAGATCAAATCGAGATCTTAGCATCATACATGATGCATACTTCTTTGTATCACATAATCTTATGACTATATGAATCACTAATGAACGCTGAAATGAATCCCATGTCCTTGTATGTATGATCATAAGTCTACATAACGTCTCAAAAATAAGTGACCCTAAGATGTCGCAATGAAATAAGGAAACCTAGAAGGGTAAGTAAGACTGTGAACCACACTAAATGGCCAAATTCATTGGCATTGACAAAATGAACATTCACGTAAAATGGGGGTATAATTATGAAGAGTAATTGAGCTAATGTTAATGAATTGTGGTGACAACATGATCGAATGTAAAAGATGAAGCAATCTTCAATTAGCCTAAGTAATGTTCCAAAACCGTACTCACGTATGAGGTGCACAAAATAATGAAGCGACTATTCCTATGAACACTCTAATGAAAGTGATTGATAATCAACACACTTAATTACTAATGAATAGATTAGAAATTATCTATTGAGGATTTGATGTCCTCATCTAGAGACAATTCCATGATGTTATTTAGCACCAGATAGACTACGAATGAGCGTGATGACTTCTTTCTGGAAGGGTGGAGGTTCACGTAACTCTCATGAGATGAGACTGTCTGGCATGCCTGGTATGGGTCAATTATATATCTTAGTTTTGAAACCTATACATCAAATATAGGGATCTTGCGGGGTTCATTTCCCATGTACTCTAGCATGCTTTGGGTCACCTTGGCGGTGATTCCACCTCTTTTTTATATAGGGGAGACACTGGATATCATTATGCTCACTATGAATCTAGTTCGGTAAAGTAAAGTTGCACAATGAATGAATGGTGGTCCCAGCCTCAAATAATGCAACATAATGAAATGACTGATACCAAGGTGTTATGATAGGATGATCATTAGGTGAGCTAGATTTACGTATACAACTAGGTCCTTCTTGATCATTGCACAAACCACCCGATGAAAGTCTTAAACTACATCATATGGAATAGCTGGGTGTTTTACACTAGCCGTGAAGAATGAAATGAAAGTACGTTGAATGAATGAAGAAGCTCTGTGTGTCCCTAAAGAAGGCTCCTAGTTTAGGTGTTATATGTTCAACCTCATTATCTGAGTATTCATGTTCAAGTGTATGATTCCAAGGTCTTATGGCATTGAACGACTTGATCTCAATATGTTATGTGCTTCCTTTAAGATTTTTATGGATGTTTTCAATATGATTAAGCATGATGAGCATGTTACTCTCATGGCAGACTTCCTAATCCCAAATTGGAAAGCCACTCACTTCCTTCTCCCCTCTATACGTTCCACTACTTCCTAATACATCTTTTGGCAAGTCCCTAACTTTGACTATCCAATATCATGTCGTTAGGAACGGCTATTTTACTCATGCAATGTCTTTTGGTGTGTGCCTGGTAGATATCCATACTTAGTACAAGTGTGTACTAAACCCTATAAAAGTCCACAATTTTAGGTGGCAGGCACAAGTAAAAACGCTAAAGTCTACAGTTGACGTTGAAACTATCCCAACGCGGAGCATTCATCCGGACATGGTAAGCCCTCATGCTTTCGAGGATTCTAGACCATTATATTCTAGATTAGTTATACGATTGAGCTAGTGGAGTATGTTTCACTAGCGTTTCTTTCCACTTTTTCTCAGACATTGTATTGATGCAATTTTGGCAAGTATACATTTCATGTTCTATTAAACTATTTTTTTTCTTTTGATGATATTAATGTTAGATTGTTGATGGTGAACAATTATGAATCTGATATAATTATTAGTATGTATGTTAAGAAATAAAAGTTTCAAATTTTCCGCTAAAATTAACCTAGACAAAGTAAGAATGACGTAAGTAGGCTTGTTTGCAACCTCTGAGAGGTCAAAGTCGCCGGTCTCGTTTGGGGTCTATACTCCGATCGTGACATTAGTGATGGTGGCTCTCACTTTTGTAATAAATTGTTCAAAGTTCTATTGGAGAAATATGGTTTTCTCAATAAAGTGGCTATTAAGGTGTCTAATCGGAGATCAAACAGATTCTAGCGAAAAATGTGAACGCCAATAGAACGGACTGGTCAAGGAGTCTATATGAGGCTCCTTGTTCCTACTGAATGGTATACAAGACCCCCATTGGTTTGTCTCCATACCATCTTGTATACGGGAAGGCTTGTCACTTGTCGATCGAGCTAGAGCACAAAGCGATGTGGGCAATGAAGATACTCAAGTTGGATTGGACTGGAGCATTAGAACAAAGATGAAATGTGTTTAATGAGCTTTATGAGTTTCACCTAAATGCCTATGAAAGTTAAGCCATCTATGAAGAAAATATAAAGATGTATCACGGCCAAAGAATAGAAAATAGAGTATTTGTGGTTGGTGATTTAGTGTTTCTATTCAACTCTAGGTTGCGTTTATTTCCAGGAAAATTCAAATCTAAGTTGACGGGCCATTCCTCATTACCAAAGTTTTCCTATATGGAGCGTTTGAGCTAAGAAAAACAACGAAAGCGTTTAGTTCACAGTAAATGGACAAAGAATAAAGACCTATCTGGGGAAAGTGGAGAGTGTGCAACAAGTAGTTGAGGCCAATCATCTTGATGAATTCTGAGTAATCAAGGGGCATGCATCGTGCTGCAACGTTAAATCAAGCACTTCTTGGGAGGTAACTCAAAGTGTAACGTCTATCCAATTATAGGTTTTTATTTTCCATGAAGTAGTAATCGTAGTCTTGTGTTTTTTTTGTTTGTGTTATAGTTTTGGATAGATATTATTATAGGTACGTGTCTCAAAAGTGTCCAAAACACACAAAAAGAATGTCTAATTTATGCTACATGGGCACGAAGTAAAAGCATAAATATAAGGAAAATGGTCTGGTGCAGAGGTCTGCAGACCCCATTGACGGGCTGTCGTTCCATCGACCAACCGTTGATGGTGTGCGTAGATCCCAGGTATATTTTAAATTTTTTCTAAGTCTAAAATTGATCAACGGTATTAATAACGGACCGTCAATTGATCCACGGCCCATCGACGGGGTTTTGTTGATCCAATAGTGTCATTGATCTGACCCAACCCGAATCGATAATATTTAAAGCCACCCCTTTCAAATTCCTTCCCTCTTTCCATTTTCTTTAAAATTTCCTTAACCATTTCACCCCTATTTCACTCCCAAATAAAATTCCCCAAATCCCAAAATCATCTACCCCATCAAATTCCTCACATTCCAAACATCTTCCCCCCCCCAAATTCTATTCTTCCATTACAAAGAGTACGGGGTTCGGCTTCGGACGCGTACGCTACTTCTTCCAAGTTGCACAAAACCGTACCACTGCTTAGAAAGATACTTCAGTTTCTCTTAAACTTTGAATTCTTGTTCATAGTTAAATATAGGAATTCGAGAGTGAGTCTTGACCTTGGGACTGAACTAAGTTAATTTGCATAATTAAAATCACATCATTACTCCCATGGAGATAATATATAGTGGGTGTGTTGCGAATGTAACGATCTAAAATGTTGTGTGTATTAGTTTTTCTAAAAATTCTAACCTAGGGTTAAAAGTTCTTTATGAATTGGGTTGATAGTTGCACGAAATAGGAACTCTAGGAATGGTGAACTAGTAGTTGTTGTGTTAAACAATATGTTAAAACTTGATTGTGTAAAAAGGAGTCACTAAAGAAACAAAAATTGGAACTTGACCAAGGCCTAAATTTTCTCCAATGCCCACATTACGAGACCCCAACTACGGAATGTCAATCAATTGATGGGCCATCGATGAGGTTCGTCGATTTAAATGCCCAAAAAAATCATAAGTTCCAAATAATGGAAGTGGACTACGGTTCGTCGATTGATCGACAGGCCATTCTACACATCCATCATTCTTATCAGAGAAGTCTATTTTCAACTCATCCAAGAATAATTCTAAGTGTCAGATGACGGACAGGATCTACGTACCGTCGATGGATCTCGTTAATCTGATTCTACAGAAAAAATTTATGTTTATGATTTTTAAGTTTTATTATTTACGTTGGTTTTAGAGTGTGTCTCTAGGCTGCTATGATACTAACAACTACTCTAGATATACCAATGGCTCCAAAGAAGGTAAGAGTTTACAATTAGAAAGGTAAATCCATGTCGTTTACCTCAGTTTATCAGTTGATCAACAGGACTAGACATAGACTCCGACCCACGTGTTGTCCCCTCCGGTATACCATATCTACACCATCATCACAGATCCCTAGGTGAACCCCCCCTAACGGTGACTACCGATTAAGTGACGTGAGTGGCAGAGGGAGTTAAGGTGTAGTTGCGGAGTGTGGGTATAGCAAGTGCGCTTAGAGAGGGATGTGGGGGGTAGGTGGAGGTGGGATATAAAGTGTCAGAGTTGTGGGGTTGTGTGGTATGAGGGGGTTGTTGGGTGTGGTATGTAGATGTCGGGAGTGTGTTTGGTGGGGATGGAATTGGGATGTGTGGGTGCGGCTGGGGTGGGATCACGAGGTTTGATTAGCGTGTTGGGGGTCACTATGCCTTCCTCTGATGAGACGCATATTGATCGGTTCACCAACCATGGCTTGTTTCAGATCAGAAGGGGACTCCACATATGACTCCAATGATTCCACAACTTCAGGATCGGCCCAGTCTTCAGGGTCAAAGTTGTCCACTACTTCAGCTCCAACTTATTGAGCCACAAGATGTGGTGATGAAGACCACCAAGCCTTGTCTGATGAGGTTACTAGTTCAGAGTTAACATTCATACCCAAACGGATGACCTACTCCTGTTACATAGGAGCAAAATTGGTGGTGATGACCCACCAATTTTATTGGGATGCAAGGATATCAAATGAGAAGGGGTGATGACCCATTTGGTAACATAGGAGCGTCGAGTCCTCACAGGGAGTTTTCCCATAGTTTTAGAGGTGCACTGACTATTTGAGCTCCACAAGTGCAGATGGATGGCCCAGGACTTGGGCGCATATAGTAAAGATATTGTTCGGGAGTTTTGTGCCTCCTATGTTACCACTTTCCAAGGGTTCATTAATAGGGGAAAACGCCCCAAAACAAGCTCCTCTCTCCTATACACTTGTCCGGGGCTACTGAGTGGACATATCAGAGGCCACTATCCACCAATTTCTATACGACCCCACCACCGAGTCACAGTGGACTGGACCTACCTTATAGTTTTATCATAGATGGGAAAATTTACAGAGTGGTACGTTTCGAAGGAGTTCAGAATAGCGAGAGGCAGTTAAAATGGTGAGAGAGATGACTGGGTCATAGCACCCCGAGTGATCATCCGAAGGCCATACTGACTGTGTGTACAAATTCTCTAACTTCTTGGTTCTAACATAGTGTACCAACTCCGTTATAACGTCCTCATTTAGGTATAAGGCGATAGTGTTGGCAACGCGATGGTGGCTGAGATATGATCGACCTGGGCCAAGTTGATTTTGGTGTGATCAAGAGAAGGAATTCATAACCTCCCCACCACTTAACCTTTTCCCTGCTTAATTGTTTAGTATGAAGGGATATGGGAGTTCAGTAATGGCATTGTGATAGACCTTTCGTCGACCGCGGGGATGTGGATAAAAGGCCTCTCACAGATGTGTCAATGATGCGGCAAGTCACGCCCCCCCAAGGGCCCTAGATCGAGGTTCCCCCATTGAGTGAGAACATGGTAGACACGGTGGAGCTAGACCAAGGGGCTGACCCTGCCGTATCCAAGAAGCATGAAAAAATCCCTTGACCCCTTCTCACAGGCACCCATTGGGGCTCGCCCCGTAATTCAATCTAGATGAGTTCCTGGGGCAGCATTAGTTCCTCTAGCCTCGAATCTCGAAATGTAAGGCACCGACTCCACCCTGCTTCAATCACCTTCAGCATTGGATGCATAGAATCTGTGTTTGAAGAAGAGGAACCACAAAAGAAGCAGCTGTGGTAAAGCAAGCGAGCAGTGGATTCAGGGCGTTCAACCAACGCCTGAGTGCCTTTTGAGTGTGGTGTTATAGCAGAATCGACCATCCCTCTCCACTGACCTCACTGCTAGCCTTAATGAGTTGGCTAGCTTTTGAACCGACGTTGTACCATCCTACACATGCGGGGCATAGAGACGGCAATTGCTCATACTGAGAATGTTGAGGACACTGTACTTGAGGCCCTTTTCAATGGATCTTCTGAATTACAGCCCGAGCCAATATTAGTAGCAAGAGACACTGCTCTAGATTAAGCACTGAGGCCGTTGATGAGTCCCATGCAATAAAGAGAGAGCGGACAAAGCTAGAATAGGGTGAAAGGGCTTCTTTAGCAGATGAGGAGATACGCAAGAGGAGGGAGCTTGAGATTGTTGCTGGTCATCCAATTCTATGTCTGAGACAACTACTAAGGTGGTTGGCACTACTGATGATACCAATGTTAGAGATATGGCTGATATTCATGGTGTCCTAGTTGATGATACTTCGGGTTTTAGGAAACTGGACCCACCTGCTTGTTAAGAGTTCTTCGGTGTTATGTGCCATAGGTTTATTTCATCTACCACAAGTTTCTTTGATTTCTTAATGCATTGGTGAAAATTGCATATATTTTTTGGGGGGTGGGGTATATGGAAAGTGAGTGGTAGGGTGAATACTGAGTAGCCCAACTCACAATCCTTTTTTTGGGATTTTCTTGCTTGTGTTATTTTTACCTAAGAGACTGCTTAAATTTCTGTTGAATCGGTATGTCTTAGTAAGTACAAGTATACAAGCATGAAATGAAACATCATGGATAGTAAAAATGATACCCCGTCTATTGTAGTGATTACATGTATAGGCTAAAACAAGTTGAATGTGTTGTCTCTTAACATGTCATAAATAGGCACCCACTGCATAACCTTTCAAAACTAAACAGAAACTGAAAGCCAATAACTGATAGTTCAAGGAATTTGATATACCGTGGTTCACGGTATTATTAATAATTCTTTTTCCTTATGTTTACTGTGTCAAAATCCGTTTTGTGCTAATTTTTATCTAAGTTTTCCTCTTATTTGCAGGAAATCTTCAAGATGTAGTGGAGGTTGTGAGAGAAGAAAATAGCAGAGAACCACCTACGTAGCTTGTGACTGTCCGGCAGTTGATGCTTTTTTGACGGTCCGTAGTGGCATCACATTTGCAGCTGATGAGAATATGAGGAAGTCTGACCCAGTGTGGGGTTACGGATTCCATGATGGTGCTGTCCGTTGGTCTATGACGTCCAGTTCTTCAATTAATTTTCCAGAGAAGTAACCCAGTACCACATATTCCAAAGTTTTAAGTGTTTGGAACGAAGACCCCTCGACCGACCGTTTTGCCTATAACGTCCCCGTCATCTTGCCGTCGAGGGTAATGAAGAGCGCAACAGAGAAATTTCATCAAGCATGGGACACAGAGTCCATGATGGTCCCCGCATCGTGACCACGACGATCCGTCGCGAGGTCCGTCGACCCAGCCGCGTTTTTGACGATTTTCCGCAAGTAGAGTCCTTATTTAATTAGTTTTTATTTTCTATAAATAGTTTGAAAACCTCATTTTTTGAGGTTAGACTCCTAGATCATTATTAGCTTGTGTATTAGTGTTAGACTTTTGATTATCATTAGACTTTTTTTGTTTTTGTGAGATTCTTGATTAAGTTTGAGATTCTTTGCAGTATTGGGTTGGTTGATTAAATCAAGAAAATTCGGATTTTACTCTTTATCATTGAATAAGTACATATCTATATAATCTATTTGAATATTGTGATTATGACTATGGGTAACTAAACTCCATAACTAGGGTATGGGAACCATAGGCAACTAATTGAGATACAAACCTAACAACAAATAACAATTGTAGAATAGTGTCTTGCATGTATTTAATAATTCCTTCGGCTTAGAAGTCTTTTTAACGGATGGCCAGCAACCGTTAGAAACTCGCCTTAATGCTACTTGCCGACCAAGGAGGTAGATAATAGCAAAAGAATTTACTCACATAATTTAGTGTATCCTATCTAATAGCTAGTAGTGATGGTATGGTGAATAAGTTAGTCAAATAATCGAATCCGATGCTTAATATGAGGTAAGATAATGGTTAGGATAGTTTACACACCCGTAAGCCAGCCGGACCACGGTGCGGAGTTAGATTTGTCTAGATGCCGGACCAAGAATTAGAAATACCTAACTTATCACTTTCATGCCAGATATAGGAAAGAATTGTTATGTTGAAGTATCAAGTTATTAACTTGTTGGGGAACACGTAAACCTAGTTACTTTGAATAAAAATTGATTAAAACTCCACTTCCAGCTTTAGTGTCTCTTTCATTCTTAGTTATTTTTCATTCAGTTAAATTGAAACCCCCCTTTTATATATGTTTTTGCTTTTTTCAAGGAAGTATTGAACCGAACATATAATAATCAGGTTACAGTAAGTCTAAACTATTTTCCCGCTCGTGGGAACGATCCCAACCTCAATAGTTGGGTTATTACTGATACGAACTGCTTTACTTCTTATTTGAGAGTAAGTTTGAGCATATCAAATTTTGGCGCCGCTGCCGGGGAAAAATTGGATTAACTAAACTTTATTTCTATAGTTGTTAGTGAATATTTTCTTGACTTTACTTTGTTTTATTGTTTTTTGATCTTCAAGAACCCTCTTCGTTGTATGCCAAATACACGGAGGAAGAGAGAACCCTGTTTCCCTAGAGCACGATTAGAGCGTAAACTACTCAATATGAATAGAAACTTGGAATAAACGATGATGATCAAAACTAGAACATCTAAGCTCCAGTTTGATGTTCATGGTCAGGTTGTTATTACCCGATGATCCCGGTGAACACCAATATAGGGGACAAAATGCCCGCTCCACTTCCTCATCGTCCTCAGAGGCTATGACAACATAGCAGACTCCGATGGGCCACTTGTCCTTGGCCTCCTCTACAACCAGACCACATCCTTCATGGTACTAGTATCCTGATGCAATGCTCACTAACTGCCATAGGTTGTGTTGACAGGGCTAACACTTCTGACGATCCACATGCCCTAATTGCTACGGTTAAGGGGTAGTGTGTAAAAGCTGTGTAGGTGGCCTGACTTGGACTTTGGAAGTAATAGGTTCCTTCTGAGTGTTCCCTCTTCACGACTAGAGCCGGATGCTATTGTTCCCTACCTCCCTACAACTCAAATTTTCACTTGGAAACCCAACAAGGGATGTTTTCTTTAACACGCTATACTATGCGGTCTCCAATAAACTAAAACCACAAAGACAGAGGGAACAACTTTGTGGCACTACCAGGAGAGTCGTTAGTAAATCTCTTTGGATAGATTCACCCGTTCATGAGAAGCGTCCAAATCACCGTATAGATGATGAGTCACTGAAGGAATACTTCTAACTTCATTCGACAGATGATAATAATAAAGCGGTGTTGGACAACACTATGCATGGATGCTTGATGGGGAGTGTCCTTAATGCTGAGATTTTCTGAAAAATTTAGAAAATCTCCCGTAATAAAATCCTTGGAGTACTAGGAAGTCAGATACCTGCGAGCATACTTCGCAGTACAGTCCAACTCACAACCCAGCCACAAATTATAATTCGTGAAGAAATGATCAATTATACACAATAGCAATATCAATTAAAGAAGCAAATCGAGTTTGGAAAAATGGCCCAATTATCTACGATGTGACACACATGAGCACGGCAACCAGGCACTCTTCCTAGCAACACTATCCAATCTGAAAATTTATGAACACTGTACTGGCATCACTACTCGTGTGGTAAGCAAACCCATTGACCCACCTATGGCCGACTACTGAGGAAAAGGTGAGAAAGGATGATTATACAGTGGTAAAGGTAGTGGTGGGCAAAGAGAGCATGAAAAAGAGCAGAAGTCCCTATAGGTAAGTTCCCCATCCCTAGAGCAACTACCCACCACACTTCCCTCAATATTAGTAAAAATACTGCGGATGGTAAATATCAGCGTTTTAATAGCATCTGAAGTAGCTTTCTATCATGTCCCTTTGGTATAAGCTCTTGAACAATGCCCCGTTTTCTGCCAAGTTTATGGAATATCGGTTACAAGAAAAGATTGGTCACTTTCGGGGAGATGAAGACTACAGCATGTAGTTTGCTATTGCGACCAGATCTCTCGTACAAAGAAAAAAAGATCCGGGTGGCTTTCAACTATTCCCTTGTGGCAGTCGGTTCATATACATTTGTCAAAAGCATTATGTGATCTGGGGGCAAGCAAAATCTCATGCCCTCTCGATTAAAATAATTTGGGTTGGGTTGACCCACCCACTGCGATGCGCTACTTATGCGGATCGCATAGTGAAAGGCCTGTAGGGATACGCCACGCTGGCTAGTAAAAGTGGAGTCATTTATTTTTCCTGCGGATTTTGTTGATTCTTGATTGTGGAAGTCAATTTTGGAAGTGCCTATTTTTCTTGGGAGGGCCATTCCTTACATACGGTAGAGCCTTAGTTGATATGGAAAAGGGCAGATGAAATGTTCGTTGAACCAACAATGAAGAAGGACCTTCACCTTTGTAGGACCATTAGGCAGAGTGGGAGTCTACAATCGATTCCACCATATCCCACAAGAAAAGAGGAAGAAGGAGAATGAAGAAAAAAAAATGCAAACAAGAGGTTTATTTTGGGGATTTGGTGCTTTTAGAGACAGAGTCGGGTTGCCTGTCTTTTTCCGGAAAAGCTGAAGTCCACACAGACTGGCCCTTACTTTGATCACCCAAGTATTCCCGCATGAGCAGTTTGAGTTTAAAAAACACCAAGGGGGATTTGCGTTTTAAAGGTGAATAGCCCACACGAACGAATAAAACTCTATTTTAGTAGGCATACTGCAAAGTCGGTGAATGAATGATGAGGCATACTCTTGATGAATACTGAGTGATCAGTGTCCTCAGTCGTGCTCGCGACTTAAATCGGCGCTTGTTTGGAGGCAGAATCCAAATACTATAGGTCTTTTGTTTAGTAATTGTAGCATATTTTTCTACTCATGGGTTTTAAATTTTTAAGGCACATCACCAGGAATTCCTGCATAATTACTCTGCAAAGCAGTCACTGATGATACAACGACGAGTGCCTTTGCGCCTGCGATGGAGCCGTCCGTATTCAATCCGTCGTGCCAGGTAAACGTCATTTATGTTATTCTCAAACTAGGGCACACACGACGGACCCAACGCGGATCTTCACAACTGAACGGAACCGTATCGTGGAGTCATCGCGTCATTAATGAGGCGTAACCTGACCCGACCCGGCTGAGTCTTTTTTTCAAAATCCTAATCCTACCATTTAAACGCCCCCCCCCCCAACCCCTCAATTTCACCCCCATCCTTCACTATTCCGCCTATTTCCATCCCTTTTCTACTTCCAAAAATCCTTCCTCTATCAACCGATCATTGTTCCCCCACCAAAATCTCCAAAGAGCCCTAAAAGTTAATCATCTACTAGTCGGGAGTTTGCTATGTGGGTGTCTTCTCGTCACCCAATAGTTTTCCATATTGTTTTTCTTCTCCCAATTCTCTGTATTGTCTCTACTTCAACACTCTTTCTCTGAATTTTATGCTTATCAATTAGTTTTATCCTAGTTGTTCCTGATCTGTTTCATTTCTTTTATATAAAATTCTGTCTAACCTAGGTTCAAATCTCCGAAAATGCCGTGTTTACAACGCCTAGACATAGGTGTCTTTGCAATTCTAGTTTACTAGGTATTTGGGTTAGACAATGTAGGGTCCAAAACAACCACACTTCGATGTGGGACATCGAGGATGAATGGGGGAACCCTTAAGTCTTCACTGATCTACAGATGAGGACGCCCGATGACGACCGTCGTACCCCCCGTCCGTCGTAGGGTAACGTTCCAAAAGCCCCTAACACCCACACCCCCCTCGCCCATCTTTTTTTCTAAGTATCCTCCAACACATATGGCGGACCGTCGTATCACGACATGAATCCTGCACAAACCGTTTGGTTGTCAGAGCACTTTGGTTCCTGAGGGTCTCTCATTTTTTTCCCTAAGTGTCCCTCCAACGACACGATTGTGGACCGCGTCATCTTCACTACGGTCCCGTCCTACAGAACCGTTCTAGTTGTCATAGACCCTCTTTTTAAAGGGTCTCTCTCCATTTTTCTAAGTGTACTCAACTGGATGAGTATGACGGACCGTCAATAAACCCACGACGTCCCGTCCTGCATGACCGTTATGAACGGTCAAAGACCCCCTCTCCTAACGGGGCTCCATTTTTTTTAAGTCCTCTACGAACACCTACATGGACCGTCGTACCTATGATGGTCCGTCCTTCCGCACATCCGGCATAATATCAGAGACTCTCCTTCGGTTCTCCAATATTTACATAGTCTACGTCAACACGCTATGTACCCATGACGGGCCACATAGTAAACACGCGCCGTCACCAGGCCCTTCGTGGTGTCACTGTTACTATAGAAATGTCATATTATTTTAATTTTTTTTGTGTTGTTTTGCTTGTTCTTGTTGCCACTTTAGTACTAATATGGATCCCTATACAGGTACTATCTACTATGGCAATCCAAGCCAAGATTCGAAATCTATACCACGCGGGCGATCGACTCTCTCCCCCTTGTTCTGCCCGCATGGTCATTGGCTCTGATTATGAGCGTGACCTCGAGTTGTGCCCCCAGGTCTTCCAACCCTTTCCCGGTGCTTCACGTACCACTTTGAGCCACAGTCCCCACACGTGTCGTGTGGCGTATTCCCTGCCGCACTCCCCTTCTGATGAGGACGCACACTGACCGTCACAGTACCTCTGGTCAGGCCACAAATGAAGAAGGAGCGTCTGTCTCCTAGGAAGTTTTTCGTGGTCGGAGGAAGCCTCCGTCTTTGCTGAGGTTCCCACACCCCGCAAACCGCTGCAACAAATCATCGGCCTCCGTCTAATAGCTGGACAGTTCGTAAATCCACACAAGGATCACCAGCTCATGCCCTCACCCCCGCTCACTGACCAGCCCACCGGTGGGTGTGTCTACGGGACATTTCAAGTCCTACTTAAACTCCGACGCCAATTTCCCTGAACGAGCAAGGTGTTCTGACTCGGAATCGACACTCACATTGGGCGGCGGTCCTTACAGGAACTCTCCCGACGACGCCTGAGATCCACAACTCTTCCCCCCAAACCCAGGCATCGCCTGGAGGGGAACAGCAGTCCGTTGGGATATTACGGTAAGGAAATTGTCCGAGAGTTCTACGCATCCTACGTAGCGACTCTCCTATCATCAGATTTGATAGGCGGGCTGCCCCCCCAAAACAGGACCCACTGGATAAGGTCTACTACGGGTGCGTTTCAGGTCAAATGTCCTGCCTGCCATCCGCCGGTTTCTATAGACGGTAGGGTGTGATGCTACTCGGTACCCCTCTACTACCCTCACCGGTTTTGACTACCGATGCTGCTTGTTAGGATGGCCAGTTCCGCGGGAGCCCTCGCTCTGAGAGTGCACCACCAAGAGGTGGGATGGGCCCTACACATGTCAGTTTGTGGAGAGGTGCCGACTGGTAACCCGATCCAAAGAGGGCCATCAAGAAGGCCAACCTCACTTTTCACGGCAAGTTTCTTTGTTGCTGGATTGTTCCGCCACTGCCTTTCCCACTTTCCCCCACAGCATCTGATATATCGTTACATGGGATGAGCATTATTCTGATAAAGAGGCGATGATAGAACGGTTTGGATGTGGATTTCGTGTGCTTCTAAACAGAACAGTCATGCACTAGAGGGGCTTGTCAAGTCACACTACTTACCACTTTTCCCTTGCATGATTTTTTCTCCTCTGCATCCCGCAGGTTTGCCTATATGGCACGTTGATCAGCTCAGACCACTATGGCCACTTTTTGATGTCAGAAATTTCAGAGATGAAGCCGTATGAGTTGGCTCCACGCAGAGGCCCCATCCAAAGCTGCCGCCACTTGTTGAATGATCTTTTCTGATACGGTAGCCAGGACTCATGGCTAACGCATGGCAGTGTCCACTGACACTCTTCCCCCGGATCGCGTCTAACACTTCTGTATCAATCCATCCGTGGTGCAAATGTCTAATTTAACCCGATTGCAGAAGGCGCCGTGGACGGAAAATGAGTCCAGTATACAGAGCGAAGATCGTTGAGGTTCACACACCAGCGTTTGCCACGCCTTTGAGTTCGGGTGACTAGAAGACCGGCAGCCCCCGGTGGATGTGTCGACTCTTCAGGCTACGTTCTCCATCTTCGCGCATATATGGAACACTATCTTAAGGCTAGGGTGCCGGAGTCATGAGGCCCTTGTGTCCGAGCCTGCTGAAGACACAATGTTTGGCGGCCGCTATTCGCCCACACGACGTTCAGAGATTCCACCCTCCCCTCTCAGAGCAATGCCAAGAGGGCATAGGGGTCGAGCAGCGGACGAGGTGCGAGAACGAAGAAGGAGTGCCGTGAGATGAGGCTGCAAAAAAGAGAGCCTCACTTGCAGAGGAGGCTGCGCACCAGATGAGATAGGAGAGTTAGCGGCGGGCGTCTAGCTCCCAAATTGTGGAGATAAGCGGATGCACTGCTGATATGTGTTTTTGCTGAGGACAACACTGAGGGTGTTCAAATTGCGAGGACGTGGGTCCATGGAACCCAGACCCACATCTTGCTGATCGACGTGCGCTTTGCTCTACAGTTTGCTTCACCTACCCACTTTATATTTAAATTTTTTTATGCATTGGGACAACTGCATGTTTTTTTTTGTTGGGGGTGGGGTAATGGAAGTGATTGCTAGGGTTAAGTCCTGTGTAGCCCAATTCTCACTATCCTCTTTTGGGTTTTCTCTTGCCTGTGTTTCCTTTTTCACCAAAGACTGATTACTTTTTTTCGTTGAACAAATGTCTATATCTTTTGTACCTATTTAATTTTGGAGCATGATGGCTAAAATGAATATCCTGATAACTGGAAAACAGGCGGTTCGACTAGGGATAGTAACTTGATCAAGTGTGGCTCTAAGCATGACATAGAGGTAACACCATGGCATTACCCTAAGTCTCAAGCGAACTAAGGTGTATGAAATTTGGTAAGTGAATGAGATGTCAAGTGAGTGTGAGGAACATTTGAAAGTCCACATTTTTTACTGAGCTAGAACTTGCCTGGTTAGTCATGCTAAAAGTAAGGCTTTAATGGCAATTAGAAAAGGATCATAAGCCTTTTCAATAATAGCCCATTTTTACCCAAATAAAATAAAACCAAATAAATTTAATCCTTCTTTGATCTCAAATGATCTGAGCTTAAATTAGGCCTTTCTTTTTCACCCAACTGATCTTTTCTGGGGCACAATGTGTGCCATGGTCCCTTCCTTGGACATGTGCACCTCAGCTGATGCCAAAAGCATAATTGAGGGTGGTAATGCAGTAAACACCCTTTGTTATGCCCTGACCCAACTTGGGTATTGTGTACCGTGACTCATGCAAGCCATGAGTTAGGGTGGCTATTATGAGGAAGCTTATGGCAGTGGGGGGGGGGTTGAAAGAACAAAGAGAATAAGAACCAAAGTAAAAGTGCCTCAAGAATTAGTTGAAACCTCAGAACGAAAAAGAAAATAACATAAATATAAGCAAAAATAATAGAGTCACGTAACCAAATGAAAAAAGTAGTGAAAATCAGTTGAAAGAATATGAGAAACTGGACAAGATTACAATGATAAAAATGGTATGTTAGCACCGATATGTCAAGGAGGGAAAAAAAGTCACAATGTATAACCTAATATACCCTATCTGTCCCTGAGCCTATGTTACAACAAAGCTAAGAAATTCCTATCGTTATCCTAAGGATTGTATGCGAACATAAGCATTGAAAATAAGGAGCAACGCTTATGTGCAATAGGTATGAAATGAGTGGACTTGTTTAGATAGCGAGTTTTTCTGAAAGTATCCTTATACTCAAACTGAAATCATTGTGTGAAAAATGAGGATTTTGCTTCAAAGTGAGGACACTAGTTTCACAATACCGGAAATATTAGCATCTCAGTGAGCTATTGAGATGATAGGTGTTTAGGCATGGTGAGTCTGTGTCATGTTCTGATCCCCACAAAATTCAAGCTTAAAAGTTGATAGCATGCATAGATTGATGAGATTATCCGGGATGATAACCAAATGATTGCAAAGGACAAAACATGGATACTATTGGTCAAAGATTTTGTATTAGTCATAGTGCTCGCCTGAGGACAAAACAACGAATTTAAGTTGAGGGTGTTTATCTACAGTGGTTTCACAGTATTATAATACTTTTCCTTAAGTGTTTATAGTGTTCCAAAAGCCCTTTTGGTGCTAATTTTTATTAAGTGT
Source organism: Solanum habrochaites (assembly GCA_027704765.1). Lineage (NCBI taxonomy): Eukaryota > Viridiplantae > Streptophyta > Magnoliopsida > Solanales > Solanaceae > Solanum > Solanum habrochaites. The sequence continues at coordinate 42,562,497 of JAKWJA010002500.1, forward strand.
CTATAAGTTTTCTCATTATTTGTAGGAAAAATCTGTTCAAAAATGTATGCGATGTTTTTGAGCGAAGAATCTAAAGACCACCTGGAGCTTGTGACAGTCCGTCATGCTTGTGATGGTCCTAGGTAGCAGGCATAGTGCAGCTGCCGAAGGAAAATAGGTAGTCTTATACCAAGGTGTGGATTACGTAGTTCCATGACGGTCGCGCGTGTCTATGACGTACGTCCTGCGGTTCCTCATGAAGTTTAGGAAGTAATCCCACTAACCATATTCCAATAGCTTAAATGTTTTGGAACGAAGACCCTCGCGGACCGTTTTGCCATGACGTCCGTCATACGTTCCGCTCAGGGTAATGAAGAGAGCAGTAGAAAAAATTTCAATCAATTACTGGGAAGACGGAGTTCCATGACAGTTCCGTCGTGGACCAGACAATCCGTCGCGAAGTCCTCGACCCACCGCGTTCGACATTTCCAGCAGATAGAGTCCTTGTTTAATTAGGTTTTTATTTTCTATAATAGTTGAAAAACATTGTTTTTGAGGTAGACTCGGATCATTATTAGACTTTTGTATTCGTGTTAAGACTGGTGATTATCATTAGACTTTTGTGAATTTCTTGATTACTTTGAGATTCTTGAAGTGATTGTTGGTGAGTTTTGGTGATTAATTAGAAAACATTCGGATTTTACTCTTTCTCTTTGAAGTAAGTACATTAATTCTTATATATTATTTGAATATTGTGATTAGAACTAGGGTAACTAAACTCCTAACTAGGGTGTGGGAGCCATAGTCAAATAATAGATAAACCTAACTAAAATAACAATTCTAGAATGTGTCCTTGCATGTATTAAAATTCTTCTCGCTTAAGTCTTTTAACGGATGGACAAAACGTTAGAACTCGCATTATGCTCTTGCGGCCAAGGAAGGTCATATATCAAAAGAAAGTATCAACATTAGATTTTAGTTATACTATCTATATGCTAGTATTGATGGTACGAGGTAATAAATTAGTCAAAAAGCGAATACATGCTTAATATGACTAAGATAAGGTTAGGATCGCCAACATCACTTAGTTAGACCAAGGTGTGGAGTGAGATTTTCTCGATGCTGGACCAAGGATTTTAGAAATCATAATTATTCACTTGCATGCAGGTACTAGAAAGAATTTTTATAGTTAGAATTATCAGTTATGACGTGTGGTGAACCTTAACCCTAGTACTTTGATTAATTGCGATTAACTCCAACATTCAAAGCTTTTTAAGTGTCTCTTTCAATTCCTTAGTTTAATTTTTCATATTCATTTTGAAATCGAAACCCCCCTTTTATTGTTTTGCTTTCAAGAGTTATTGAGGCGAACAATAGTAATAATAGGTTAAAGTTGAGTCTAAACTATTTTCCTCGTGGGAACGATCCCAACCTCACTAGTTGGGTTATTTACTTGACACTTTGAGCGTATCAGATGTGCCAAGAGAGTCTGAGGATATTCGATTTTTCAACGGTTGGTGCCTAACTAGAACTTGCCCGGTTAGTCGTGCGAAGGGAATTTGTGTTAGAAAGATAGGAAGTGACCATAGGCCCTTGTTCAAAAAAGCCAATATCTACCCTAATAGAAGTTTACCAAAATAGATAATTGTCCCTTTTGATCCAAATATGTTGAGCATGTAATATACCATTTCTTTTTGTTCACCAACTAACCTTCCCAAGGTCGAATATTTTGGACGCAGTGCCTACTTAGACATGTGCATCTCGACTTAGTCAAAAGCCTAAGTTCAGGGTGGCTAATGCAAAAAGTTACCTTATCTTCGCCTTGACCTGACTTGATGTAATGTGAACCTCAACCCGTGAAAAATACATCATTTGAGGGTGGCTGTTATGAGTGAGGGAAAAAAATTGGGTATGAAAAGAGTTGGATGTTGAAAAGAAAATCTTAAGAAAGTGAAAGATGTGACTTTCAAATATAAATGAAAGAACATCTGAAAAAAAATTATAAAATAAATGATAAAAGAGAAAAGAGTTTTCTAAGAAAAACATGACAAAGAAAAGTGAAAAGCACATTTGAAAAGGGAAAAAGGCAAAGAAGAGAAGAGAAAAAAATAGGGGATCAAAAGAAATAAAAAGAGGTACAAAGCTTACAGTGATGTCAATGAGGGCATAAAAGTCACTAAATGTACCCAAATGTACCACAATTTACTCTGAGCCTACATTACAAGTCGATAAAGTCCTACCGTGATCCTAAAGTCTAATCTGGTGAACCTATGCAGCAAAAAGAAGGGCAAGCCTATGGGTAGTTCACTAACTGTATTTGAACTTTTTCCAAGAGTGCAGGTGTTGAAAGAAGTATCCTTGTACCCAAAATGAATAATCACTATATGAAAAATGAGGATTTATTTTGAAATGAGGGCACTAGTTGCATTATGAGAAAGTTTGTTCCTTGGTGAGAGGCACAAACAATAGAAGTGTCTGTTGCATGGTGAATTTGTGTCATGATGTGATCCGTAGGAGTTAGATTGTCAAGCCATAGAGTGTAGGCCTGTACTAAATTAAAAAAAGAGTTGATATTGATAGCCATTTGATTGTTAGAGCTTAAAAGTGTATACTGATGTACAAAAGTCGTTCTGAGTCATAATGCATCGCTTGAGGACAAAAAACGAATTTAAGTTGAGGGTGTTGATGTTTCGTGATTTCATAGAATTTCCATCGCTTTTCACTTAAGAGATATTTGTGTCTAAATCCTTTCTGTAATGTTTTTAACAAGTTTGGTGTCTTTTTTTCCAGGAAAGATGTTCAGGTGACAACAAAAGAAAACTACTGAAGATAGTGCAGATTGAGACCTACGAAGGCAATCAACAATCTGTCTCGTGAGTGGTAATCGTAGATGAGCAACTCAGGACATTGAAGGAAAATTAGGGAAGTCTGAGCAAGTGTGGAACCACGAGAAACAACGACGGTCCGTTGATTGATCCACGAACCATAATGGTGAATGTTTGCTTCAAAAAAGGTTCCAATACCTAATTTTGGAGGATTCTAAGTGTGGAGCTACGGAGAAACATCGACGTCTCATAGATGGATCGACAGACCATAAATTTGGTTAGTTGTTTGATTCACAGAGGGTGTCATCAAGGGGAGAAAAAAAATTCTATGTCCTCACTGACGGAAGTAGTCTACGGACAATCGATTGATTGACGGTTCGTTAATTGGTTCGTCGATTGACGTCGCGTTACCTGAATAAAACTTTCCTTATTTTAATTCCTTTTTCTTTAGTATTTTTTTTATATATACGGTTTAAAACATCATTTTTTGGATTTAACTACTATTACTTTCGTTCTAATTTGTATATTGGATATTGGGTTTTTGCAACTTTAGCAATTGATCAATTTCCATATTTGGTTTGGAGAATTTTTTTTACAATTTCAATTGAAAATTTCTGGGTTAATTCTTCTTGTTAAAGTAAGTTCGTGATTTCTTCATCTAAACTTATGAATTGTGATCTTGCTAACATGGGTAACTAAATCTACAACTAGGGTTCTGGGAATCATGGCTAATAAAAAAAGTATAACAAGCAATTAAGCAATATTGTAATATTGTTTTTGCATGCATTAATAATTCTTTCACTTAAAAGTCATTTTAACAAGTACATACATTAGAATTCGTGTTGTTGCTACTTACCAAGGTAGTTAATAAAAAAAGAATTATCAACATAGATTAAATGTGAAATATCTAATAGGCTAGTGTCGATTGGTGCAAAGTAATAAATACGCCATACATTGATTATGATGTATAATATGAGGTAATAGTAAGGGTTAGTAAAGTATACACACGTAGACGGATCAAGGTGTAGGTTGAAATTCTCTAGATGCCGGACCAAGAATTTAGAGATACCTAACTTATCTCTTTGCATGTAATACACTAGCAAAAAGATTGCTATTGCCAGGAAAACTGCGTTGTGAACCTATGGGGAACACAAATACCCTAGTTACTCTCTCCTATTGATAAAAACCAATTTTTGGTTTTTTCTAATTGATAACCCCACTGTTTATGGAATTTCTTTCACAAACCCATTCCCCTTACTTACCTGTTTTGAAAATAAATTGACTAAATAGATATAATCGTGAATTGAAGTTAATTCTAAACCATTTTGCACGTAGGATCGACCCCAACCTACTTGTTGGGTTCTGTACTTGATAACGATCGCTTATACTTCTTTAGATAGATGTAATTTGAGTGTATCATACATGTTTATCTATCTTATGCATGACATTGTGGTTTTAACATAATTGTTATAATTATATGCATAGTGTTGGTCTTATTCTGCCAATATGATGAAGATCTTAATTAGCATGTATATTATTGTATATACTTGTAATGTTGATGTATGATGTAAGTGGCAATGCTTATGATCTCCTTGTTGGTTTACATGGTATGTATTAGGTTATGGGGTTTCACATATACATTTTAATAGTAGACTTAGATTGGGGTTATGAGTAAGGTTTTATGATGTATTGATGAAATGAACTCTAAATATGCAATGTTGACTATTGGTTCATTATGTTGATATTAATGGTATTCTCTAGTATGTTGTCTTGAGATGTGAATTAATACTAAATGGATTATGACTATGATTTAATAAATGAATGAGTTCCTACATGATGGTATATGAAGTATGTGGGTCTTATGTCTAAGGTTAAATGCATGTATTGTGACTTATTAAATGTGATGTACCTATGTCTAGGATGACTTCATAGGAACACTTGGTATGAGTAGTATTATAGGATGCTACTTATACATTGCGCTAGTGTGACTTTTGGTTATCTTAGGTGATTTTTCTATGTAAAAAATGTCTTTCATGATATGCTACTTCTTTATAAATATATATTCTTGAATTGATGAAAGTTGTATGAATGTTCACTTTAGTGACCTTAGGATGACACTTTGTTTTGGATGGTGGAATGGGTCATTTTTCATGCATTGACAAAGTACTACTTAAGTGTTTCTTAAGTTAGTGAGTTAAGGTAAGAAGAAGGTAACGTTATGAAGATAATGAATGTGTCTTAAATGTGATAAATGGATTTATGTGTTGTAGTGAATAGTATCCATGTCTAAATGATGTATGTGAACTATATTGTGCTTATTGTATTAAGTGTTCATGAAGTTTTACTTAAAGACATGATGCATGTTTTCTAACTAAATGTCCTCTTTAAATGCATGTTTTGCATGGTTATCATACTAAGTGCATTCTTGTACTCATTCTTCATTTTTTTTCCATCAAGTGTAGGTTGTGATGGCTACACGATCTTTCTTAGAATAAAGAGGTCGGATATCTATTCCCAAGTTCAAATGTGTTCTTATGATTCAAGGATCTTCATGTCAATATGTTATTTTAGTTCATGTAATATCATAGATTATTTATTTATGTTTTTAATAGTCGTATCACTATTCTATTCTATTGGAGTTGAGTTTCAGATCGCACGGAGAGACTTAGTGTCTTAACTATGTACTTATGAATTTATAAATGAATTGATGTTTAACATTGTGTTGTGCTATGAAAAATTTTAAAATTTTCGCTAATGTTTATGAAAATTCGATTAATGAATGCTAAGAGGCTTTTCCAAGACCTCATAAAGGTCGACGACGCCGGTTATTTCTAGGTGGTGCTCCCCGGTCGTGATAGAAGAGTTACGTTTGCATTCTTGCATTCACATTCCTAGCATTAGCTCTACGAGTAGGTGTGTTATTAAATACAAGAATGAGGAATTAAATCATACCTTATGCACAACAAGAGTAACAAGGAAATGAAGTTTTTCATAAAACACCTTGTAGACTCCATCTCATTAGATGTGGTAAATTTCACATCTATGAAAAGACTCTACTTAGTGCGGCTTTTTTGACATCCTATGACACATAAACCTAATCCTCTAATACTATGTTTGTCACGGCCCAAGCTAACCCCAGGATGCGGACACGGGACGAGAATCACGATGACCCTCCAAAGCTAACCTGCTGTATATCTACTCAACTCAAGTAAAGTGAAGCAAAAAATATTATGCAGAAGCTAATAATAAAAGCAAAAGGGAAATAATCATGTACTTGTCCATGAAGAATGAGGACTCACTACTGTGGCTGCTGAATTGAATATAGTGAATCGATCTAAGCGTGATCTAGAAGTGGAGAACCTGAACTTACATCACGAAAAGATGTAGCGCAGACTATGCGTCAATACTTGAGAGGTACTGAGAATGCAAGATAGAAAAAAAGTTGAATAGTAACATAACTGAATAGAGAAATAAAGAAATAAATAATATGATCTGAACACCCTAAGAAAATATTGAATGTACTGAACATAACAAAATGATTCAATGACCAAGTTCATAACATGTTGTGTCTGGATAATATGCGGATAGCATAGTCAATGCATTAGAATCTAACTGAAAAGTGGGGATACTAATTACCGACATAAAACCATATGAGCTTAATGTGGAGCCCGATGTACATGACCCATCTAGAGGACACAATATACCCTGCCATAGGTATAGAGGCATGACTAGCGTGATCACTAAAATGATGCACATAGAGAGGTGATGCTTCTTTTTTGTGATCGTAATCAACGACATTAACCTATAGTTTAATCATCTACGAATTGAAGCGAGTATAGTGTCCCAACCAAGGGAACTGTAGTGAAAACAATAAGTTTTTAGCCAAAATCATTCTTAAACTACATCCTTAAAGTATTATTCGTAGCAGAAAACATCCTTCAAGTATTTGAAACTGAACAATTTTCATCCTTTTACTTAAATTTATCAGAAGACTAACAGATCCCACGAAACTCAAGGCCTTCTTGACTAATTATTATTCTTAGATACGCAAAAATACTATTGTGAACTTTTTCTGTGAATGTTTCTAACAATATGCAAAATATTTTAATTTGAAAGTTTTTTCATTTATTTTTCATGTAATTTGGTATTAAAATATTATTAGTAAAAGTATGTTTTTATAAACTGAATATTCTAAAACTTGCATTTGTTGGAGACTTCCGCTTCCAATAATGTAGAATGAAACCCAAATGTGGGGCATAATCAATATTTTGATCACTTCAATATCAGATTGGCCCAAAAAATTTATTGATCTAAATACAATTTCAATGAAAAAGTGAAGATATGAAACTCCATCCTTCTATCTAATTCCTAAATGAGAAAAAAAGAAGTCATGTACCTTCACACCTTTCTGACATTTTGTTTCGTACGCAATACATGTCTAAGACTTTCACTATTTTTTAAGACTCTTATAGCAATTAATGAAATTATAGTCACATGAAACTGTCTCATGTTTTTTTGTTAGACCCCTTAGTTTTTTTGACGAAATCTGCAGGAGGATGAACATTGTTCACTTTATACACTTTTAAATACTTGAACGATATTTTCTGCTAAGAATGATACTTTGAGGATGTAGTTTAACTTTAAGGTATAGTTAAGGTTTGTTTTTGGCCAAAAACAATGAAAACGAAAACTTAACTACAATTAAAATCTACGAAGAGTAAGTTTAAGAAATTATTGAATAAAACCCGGTAAATTCAATTGGTGACAACCGAAGTGTCCAAATATCTTTAAAGAGGGTTTTCACAGTAAGTAAATATAATAAAATAACTAAGGGGGATCAAGTCTGGGAGACATTCGTGGGTGGTGACCTGCAATACTGTTGACGCAAATTATGAATACGCTTCAATAACGCAATTCCCAAAATAAACGGTACTAGGCTAAGCTTTAGGTGAAAGTAAATTAGTTCTCGTGCAATTTACATCATATCAAATGGATTCCTCTCGAACACTCACTCGCCTAATGAAGATCACCTCACGCCTTATCCACACTCGCTCATTCGATGACGAGTTCTCGGATATGGGACTAGGGTTTTCCCTCCTCATTTGAGCCACATGTTGACCCACTCCTTAATACGTCAATCTGGAGGTCTTGGTTTTGCGACTTGTCTCTCGAGCAAGACGAAAACACATGGGTGGTTTTGTATTTGCAACTACAAACCCATTAAGTTAAACCACAACCACTAGGTGAAATCACCATCAAAATGCATCAAATCCTATCACCAAGCAATACCTACATAAATATCACACATATTTTGCTAATCACACCAAGATGGGGTTTTTAGCACACATCAATAATACTAATAGACCTAAACGGTAAAGAATTTAAATGTTATAAGAATTAAACCTTATATGAGTCAAGGAAAATGGATAAGACCCACCTCTAATTTAAGGAAGAAAAATTTCTTTCTTGAAGTATTCCACAAAACCCTCTGCAAACTAGAGAGAAAATACCAAAAACCTAAGTTCTCAAAATGAAAAATTCATAATAATGTTCAGAATTTTAAAAATAATAACTAAGGCTAGTATTTATAATTTGCAGATTTAGTGCTGGCAAATTCGTTCACTAAATTTAGTTTTGAATCGCTGAGATGTTTGGTGATTTTCCCTTTTCCTAATTCATCGTCGTTTATGTTTTGCCTTCAACGTCTTTGGTGGTTTCTATATATTGGAGGGAATCATTTATCTGCTAATCACGAACTATTCGGGCGATGCGCCGCTACTCCTTTCTCATCAACCGTTTGATTCACCTTACTTCAGGGCTTCGCTTGCTGGAACATAGGGAGAAATGCATCCTTTCGGCTGATCACCAAGTATACTTGGCGATGCTCAGGTTCAACTTTAACTTTTTTCATCCTTTTTGTTCCCATTGGGCGCCTAAGTGTCCATGCCTATGCTTAAACTTCAAATACATAAAACTTAAGAGTTTTCATCAGATATTGAGATAGAATTAGCATTTTAGGACACTGTTTTCATTAAATAAGGCCCGAAATGAGTCCAATTTGAGGACTTATCAACACCCCCAACTTTAACTTTTGCTTGTCCTCAAGTATAACTCAAGTCCAGTAAATTTCAAAGAGAATATCTCAAATAATGTTACGTAAGACTCAATTATGAACATATACAACAAGACTCAAATTACTCATGCATAACTCAATTGTATACTCAAATATTCAAGTTGTGACACATCATTACCAAAGATTCTAGTGGTCGTAATAATTTCTTCTTATGCAAGTTCAAGCTTCACAAAAGTATGTAAATAACCTCACACAAAGGATGATTCCATATTCACACTCAAATATTAATCAATTTATGATCAGGAATCATAGCAACAATCACACTCACAAAGAGGAACACAATCCATGTTTTCACCCATAGGTTTGCCCTAATTTTCCAATCGATCTTCGGTTTGGGTCACTCTAGATCAATAAGGTCTTCCTAAGGCTTGTAATGGGGCTAAGTGCAAAGTTATGGTCATTTAGGCTCAGTGAATTTTTTTCATGAGATGTGCTATTCTCAAGACATTTTCTTCTCTTCCTTTTATCAATTCTTTTTCAAGTGCTTCTGAGTCAACATTTTATTCACCTCCATAGCTTGCGTGGAAACCCATTATCTTTCATGCTTTTATTCCACAATTTTCTCTTTTTCATTTTGTTCTGTTCTTTTTCTTCCCTTCTTATTTTATATAGAGGGTTTCCATTTTTCAACACCACCATGAGTTAAGGAAGACTTTTCTTTAACTTCTTGACTTCTCATTCTCTTTTTCACCACACCCCCAACTTAGGCTTTTGGCCTAAGTTGGCTATTCACTTTGAACCACAAATCAAAAGGATTATAGGTGGTGGATCACGTAAGGTTTACGGTTTATCAAGGATCTTCTAAAGACATGTAGGGCTCAAAGGGTGTTCAGAATAGTTTCACACACTTATGGGTAGGCCATAAAAGAAGTATATGTAAAAGTTGGTTTACACTATATAAAATTGCATAAGATCAAATAAATAGGACACCTTTCTAAATCAATCAGAATAACCGGGAAAATTCTATATTTATTCATACAAGGTTCAAGGTAAGCTCATAACACAAGGCATTTACACTTAAGCCAAATGATACTACACACTTTCTCTTGTGTGCAATGATCATTACAAAAGAATCAATTTGATACCTTGATAATCACAATGACATGCAAAAATTGTATACATTGTCTACGTAACTTCATCTGGCCTTGTTGTAGCCGTACATTCGTGTTCATTCGATTGAGAGCACTATTCAAGTCATTACTATTGATCGAAACCAAGATTTGAATTTGTACAAGAACAACCACTTTTAACACAAGAGGTTGCGAACATTTTTGAAAATGAAATTTTGTTTTGAAAGGTCAAAATTATTTTGCAATCAAACCAAAAAAGAGCCATAAGAACAAACAATTGCAAAATCAGTTTTAAGAACATAATTAAAATATACGGACAACTAGATATCAAAACAGAAATATTCATAACAAGCACACAAATGGTGGGCCTCACCCCACCACAGAAGAAGTGTGTTTGTCCTCAAATGCAAATAAAAGTATCCAAAAGTAGATATTAGAGAAAAATAGCGTAAAAAGGTACAGAGGGATCATGTCTACTTAGCAACTTCATCTTATTGGGTTTTAGTGCCTGATGTATTAGCCTGGTATGGGATGATGGGTCCCAAAAGTACTGCAACAAATTAAGAGGCAACTCCCTCGTAGGAATAATCCCTGCCATGAGCTACCAAGAATTCTATTGCTCTAAGAATGCCATGTCTCCATAAGGGAATAGCGGGGTCCTGTTGATTTGTCCTTTTACTAGAACTCGTCTTTTGGTTCTAATTATCTATTTTGGGAGGATTTTTTGCTTTTTGATTTGTCATGAAGTTGTTTGCTCTGATTTATCGGGATATAATAGTTCTCCCAACTACTTTGGGTATCTTTATATTTGCAATAACCTTGAAAAATAGTTAGAACAAAAGTATGGTGGTACAGTGCAGAAAATGATTCACCAAAATAGTTGGTGAATTGTGCAACTACTTAGGCATTGCATGGAATGTAGTGCCAAGAGGGTGTAAAGGTGAAGACAAAAGGCGAACATAAGCAATTTCAGCAAAACATCGAATGCACTCAGCGGCTTAAGATTTTTCTCCAAAAGTTACGAGTCTTCAATTTATTTATCATGCAACTAAAGGTGAGATGGGGACGTAAAGAGAACCGCCGAGTAATTTGATGAGCTTGACCTAGCTCAGTGAACATCCTAACATGCCTTTTTCCAACCAAGATTCCCAAATTCAACTTTATTACCCTTAAAAATGAAATTTAATCACACACCATTCAAATTAAGCCTAGACCTAGGATTAATTATGCACATCCGTGCTTTTTATCTATTTTATGGCACAATGTTGGGAATCAAACATTTTACTTAGTATGGTAAAAATAATTGAACCCCAAAATAGGTAAGCAACACTTGTAATCCTACCCAACACGCATCAACAAAATAATGTTATCACTTTTGAGAATAAAATTCAATAAAATGGACTTGGGGTGTGGGAACCAATCTTTTGTGTTACGTACAATGTACATGAGATGCTAGGTGTCAATGCAATCAGAATCCAAGCATTATTCGACACCTAAATATTCTAAAATTCAGGAAATATAGCTACTAGATTGCAAGTGTAAGTTTGTAAAAGGGGACAAATGATAGAAACGACATAACACAGACTATTAAACTTGTTGCCTATGACCGTCCAAATTCTTCCGGTTCAACAATATTGAGTATCTAATTCATCAAAAATGTAACATGATTTCCATCTCTTATGGATGTCCCTATGCGGTCTTTGTCGAGACCGCTAACTCGGTTGGCAGTTTTATAGAATCAACATATTAGGTGTATTGAATAGTCTGAGTGCTCGAGTACGTTAAACTTGTCGATGTTCTGCCAAAAGAACTTGTTGCGCAGCACTCTGCATTTTTTCATGCACTCTCTTTCCTGAACCTTCACAAACAACAAACACATATTTATCAAGGTAATACAAAGAAAGTAAATGGTTTTGGGTTGCCTCCCAAAGAGCGCCTTAGTTCACGTTGTGGAATGACACAAGTTTTGCCTCACTCTCTGATATTTGAGCTAGACCTAGTGTAAATAGATAAGTCCAATATATCGTTAGGGTGGATCTGAGGCATGGTAAAAATCAGGATTGATCTGATGTGCTGGATTGATCTAGAGTGAGATCCAATCAATTGGTTAAACACTTTAAAATTTTATCTCATTTCGTCCAACACTCGAGATCTTTTGGAGAATGATTTGAAGGGTGTTCTCAACATGACATTTATCATATTCTCTAGACTTATTATGTGTGTGGGGAGGTATGATCCTCCTTTGGTGTTTGCACTGGTTTTCCACCTCAGATGTTTTGGTGGTCAGGTCATGTTGTTGAGATACGAATGCAGCCAATGTGAAGTCATCCTCCACTTCCTGATTTTCCTGATGTGGATTACAACCCACTCCCTCTATCATGCTCACACGACCTTCTCACATAACACAAAACAAATAAAAACAAAACTAAAAGTAAAATTAGTGAACTATACTAAAAAGAATAAAAAATCTAGCGAACTACATCTTCACATAAACAACTCTCCCCGTTAGCACGCCATTTTGATGTTTTTCATAGTGATCGTTGACATACACTCCCTACATTGAGTGTCCCTACAAATCAAGCAGATAATTGACCACAACAAGGTTTGAGGTCGTGGTCCCAATGAGCGATAGTGAAAATGGTAATAAAACTAGAATTTTGTTCTAGTTAGTAGTAGTTTAAGAAATAATCGAATAAAAACGAGGTAAATTAAATTTGTGACACCAAAGTGTCAAATATCGAAAGGGGGGGTTTGTCACAATTATTAAAGATAACAAAAATTACAAAGGGGGATCAAGTATGGGAATACCTTATTGGGGTGTGACCGCAATATATGTTGACCTTATCCACACGTACTCTTTTTCTAAGAGTACTTGGATAAGGAACTAGGCTCACCCACTTGGGATGAGCCTCATATTGCCCCACTCTTTATTACATCAATCTAGCGATCTTGGCTGCGCGAACGACGTCAGAGACGACCAAGGCCCCAAGTGTCGAAAGTCTAAGGGAACAAAATTATAATACTAGACTAAGGAAGATCACATTCAAATAACAATTAACAACACAAATAGAACAAATCAGCATACAACAATACATGTAGACCGCCGACTAGCATGGTACTAAACCCTAAATTGTAGTGATCAACCCTAAAATATGAATCTCAAGTATCAAGGTCGCCAAACATACTAGTTCACTTTTAGTGGCATAATTCGTCCCACTAGCAAGAGTGACTCAGGGTGTGTTGACTCTAAGGAGGATCTAAATTACTCTTTAAACACCAGTGGATCAACATCCACTAACAAATGATCACCAAACTCTTCAAGAACGAAATATTCAAATCTCGAGAAAGGACACACCTTACGATAATAGATTATAGTCGTATGAATACATCTAAACTAAGGCTCATAATATCAAGTCAATTATGCTACTCCGGTCTACAAGGATCCTGTACTTCTAAACGACATCTGAGACGACCAAGGATAGAAAGATTGCAAGTCTAGGACAAAACTAGTCTAATCGTGGAATAAGGTTTATCATGTTCAAACAACAAATAACATCAAAAATAAAAGACAACAACATGCAATTAAACATGTAAACCCCAGTTAGTATGGTACTAAACCCGAAATAATATCAATCAACCCAAAATATTGTATCAAAGAATATAAGTAGGAGAAACAAGTTACCCACCCCAAATTAACTCTAATCAACATGAATTCACACATTAAAGTTCTATCTATTTAGGAATAATTTTGTGGCCTACCTAAAGTTAAAGCATGTGCGTTTCAAGTCATAAGACCGAGGCCTTTAATTTTTTAATGGCCTCTGAATGCTGCCATGATGTCATAAATAGCATTGCAGCATTAGTACAATCTCTTAGACACCAAAAACACATAAAATGGAAATGGACTATTGGGGTCAAATGGTAATTGTGGGACATGCACCGATATTTATGAAATCGAATCTTTAAAGAGTTACTAAACCTTACGCTTTACTATTTTCCAAAATCAACACAATGAAGGCCTGAAAAATCCAAATAAACACCATATGTGCAAGATCAAACATTAATCTCAAGAAGTCCCAAAAACATCACAAATACTACAAATGTAGCTTCTACAACAACCTACCACTCACAACACCTAAGTAGCCAAACAACCTATATGATTCACCTAGACTTCGAATCATTAATCAAAGCTTAGATAAAGGAAAAATCCAAAATCAATATCCAACTAAGGTGAAACTTTTGTGTCCATCACACTTAAAAAAACATTGTGGACCTTTTTTGCGTAAGCCCACTATGTCCCTTAAGAGGGATACACCTCAAAGAGGCATCCTCGCTTTTCGAGCCTAAACCAAAAAAATGAAAAAAAAATTGATTAAAGATCAGCCATACTACCAAGATTTTAGATAAAAAGATATATCATTCCACATGATTTTCTTCAGGCCTTTGTGAGAATTTTTATCCAAAATCCATTAAAATTTAATTCTACTCATATCCTTAAATGTAGGCTTCGCTACAGTAGTCAAAAGTTCTCTAAAGTGAATGTCGCAAAAGTGACTGCCTTATTGTAAAACTGAAGCCCACCTTTCTTGGCCCCTTCATAAAAGTTAACCCCATGTGGTCGCTTATTCTACCTATTTCCTTCATGCTGACCGTTCTTGGAATCAAACTCTCTCTCTCTCTCTCTCTCTCTCTCACCTCCCCCCCCCCCCTCTATCTCTCTATCTATGTATCTATCTATCCATCTATCTATTTATCCCTCTATAAACCTATCTATCCCTCTATATCCATCCATCCATCCATCCATAATATACTTCAAAAAGAATCTTCCATGTGGTTGGCATCTCCCCTATGAGTAGTCACAAAGCAAGCCCTAAGATCAATGTCTCCATCACTCCAAGCTGACTCTATCAGACCAACATTCAGATCAACCCCGGTAGATGCTAGTACCAAAATTGAAACACAAAGAATTATTTTCAACAACCTCATCACACCTGACATGAAAATATTTAAGATGGGTCACTTTTACTTCTTGTTTACGAACAAACCAATTATTTTTCAAATTTATCCACGTAGTAAATACAGGTCACAACAAGAGGTCAAAAATTTTTTCACAAGTCATTTACTTCCACAAATTTCCTTTTCACAAAACTTTTGGAGGAATGCTCATTTATGATTCACAAAGCTTAACTAAGTCTATAAGTACCAAACAAATCTTAACCTAACATCAAAGGACCTACAAGGCAAACCCAACAATACCTAACAAAACGACAGTTGTCCGTTCGGAATAATGTCACCCAATCTATCATAGGGATTCGACACTTAGCCACACATTATTATAACAAAAAAAACTAACAAAAATGCAAAACTGGAATAAGTATATGAGATAATAAAAATGACAAATTCCTACAATATAAACAAAATCTTGACAAGGGCAAACAGAAATAGCAATTCAATATTTCAATCCATAATGTTAACAAAATAGAAAAAACACAAAATGTGGAGCACCCCCAACAAAAAGTGGTATTGTATCCTTACAAATAAAATTATAAATCATACTCCCAGTGGCCTCGTTGTCATCAACTTGCTAATCATCAGTATACACAATTGGTGTATATTCAATCTCAACTGGCCTTGAAGTTGAAAGCAACTCATTAACCTTCAAAAACATCCAAAGTCCTTTAACTCCTTTCAACATCCGGGTGAAGAACTTGCCCTTGCTTTTCTCCTACTTCTTCATCTTGTTATTTGAACGAATCCACTCACCATGTAACTTTGCCAAATTGGTGTATGCCTTCTCCAAATTATCAACCTGAGTTTTTTACTTCCTTTAGGCCTTCAAGTAAACATCAAACTCATCCTAAGGAAAAAATAATACAATTCCAATGAAAGACTCACCCAGCCCTTGAGGCAGCCTCGTCACTCTCTCCTTTACAATCTGCAACTCACTATTAAAAGACTTAGTTGTCTCTAAAACTGGAGGTATAAGATAATCATTCTTCATATTCACATGCTTGCCCAGATCCATATTGTTTTTCTTACGTCTGATCACTATGCCTTCACCTCACATTTTAAGAGGAAATATTGGATTTTGGGGATCACCCAAGTATCAGTCGCGTACACTTCCACTTTAGCCCATTAATACAACTTCATGATTAATGAAGGGATTACTGGGAGGAGGCTATCATGGATCTTGAATTCCCAAAACATATTCACTATCAAGTGTCCCACAATTAAGGGCATGTCATCAAGTACACAAGCCACAATTTGTCCCACTTGGGGAGATTCGGCCGCACGCAATAGGAATATGTGTTCTAGCTTCAGTTTTCAAAGCAGAGGATATAATTTGGCTTTTTAATAGTCCGTTGAACATTTTTATCTAGGCATAGTTTTGATGCCAACCAAACGCACAACTTATAACCCTTATCATAAAGGTCTCAGTGTCATGATATAGCATCATATAGACTATATTTATCAATTTTGTCCCATAATCAATGACTTTTCCTCACCCATTGGTAATTTTTCTTGCATGGCTCCGCAGCGAAGCAAATCTATCATGAGTTCTTCAACCTTTGCCAGAAGATAGGAAATATTTCGACCACTTTTTCTAGTGCAATGCCTCTCTCGGGGAGAAATTTTGTCTTGATCAGATCAGTATAATAGTTATCCTGCGCTCGGAGAAAAAAATTGATTTTGGCCATAGTCAACCACAACTTCCTCTTCAACACCAATTTTTTATGTCAATCTTGACTTTTGGAAATCTAAAATTCTAATAGAATGAAAGTGTAAGAAACATGTGTGAAACAATGTTATTGTATAGGTAGAAGTCAAAAGAAAAAAGTGTTAATTACTGGAATTTTTCACCCAGCTAGGAATAGGCTGCAGATCTCACAGAAGCGAGACAGTGTTCGCTTAAATGCACATCACAAAACGGATCAAGATGCCGCCAACGCAGAAAGCACAAAAGCAATGAGGGGCCGCTTAAGTGAATATCATTTTTGCGACAACATAAACCAATATTTCACAGATTTTTTCGCACAATAATTAATTTTCAAGGGTTCAATTCTAGGAATAATCAAACATGCAATTCAAAAACTCAATCAATTCATAACAAAAACTTCCAAAATTGTTTTTTAGTTCTCAAAAGCATTTTATCAAACACATGGTGGAAAACCTCTTTATCCAAATAAGATAAATCAACCCACACACATAGAAATTGCAAGCAACAAATATCAAGCAAGATTCAGCAAAACTAACATAAATAACTACCCCAGTTGAGATATTCTCACCTTAACCCATCCCACCCCAACTTTCAAAAAAGACACTGATTTCAAGGAGTGAATTACCAATCCTACAGTCAATACCACATTGTGTTTTTAGAGTGAAGATCAATAAGTGCGGAGAGAGTTTGTGCAGAATTTAGGAGAGCAAGAGAAAACCTTTTATTTTTGGCTTTTTGACAAATTGGCTACAGTTATTAGACTTTTGAAGTCTCTATTCTCTCTTAAGCGACGATTTAGTCTCTTCCTCGACTCTAAATACAAAATATGGGAGGAGGCCAATTTTGATACCATTGCTTAAGACAAATTTTTTTCGCTCTAACTACTTCAAAGGCCACTTTCAGTAAGTGCTCACTGTTCATTTTGGCGGGCTCACTCTATATTTAGTCAGTGACTCACCCATACACATTTGGCGAGTTGGAGCACCCAAGAAGTGCTCTACAACCTATTTGAAGGGTTTTTCACTCAGACTTCATTCCCTCTAAGATCTTTGCCTCCAATCATGTTCAAACTAGCTCTACACGCTTTGAAATCATGAGGATTATTCACAAATAAAATTGTAATTTATTCTATAGATTTAAAATTCAAAATTAAACAGGGAATCAATATCTTTAGAAATAAATGAGTTACCTCCATCAAGCACACAATTTAACGTTGCGGAGCAACACTGGATATATCACCCTTTATATTTCAATTTTAAGGCAATGAACTTTCTCATCAAATTAAAATAAAATATTCATTGACATGCCCAATGGGAAAACAAGAGAAGACCAAGAGACTCGCTCTATCTCTCCACTTTGAAGACTTGAATTTATGATACAATTTCACATCATTTCTTAGTTGGGGAGCATTAGGAAAGAGTATGAGATTCACTAAGCTATTTGAGCATTGATTTCATAATCCTTGGCTTTAAGTTGGGTGACAATATAACTTCTATATGAAATAAAATTGTCATATATGATCTTTTTGGCCTTTTATTTTAACAATAATATCATTTCTTTGATTCCGACATCTTGGAAGCGATATTAGGCATGACATTAGTCATCTATGAATTTAAGATGCCTAATATTTTCCTAGAAATTACCGATGTCATATTTTTTATAACGCTCAAACTACTCCCAAAACAAGTTAATGACTAAGTGATTGTTAACAATATAAAAACCTATAATGGAAGTCGGGTTGAATCCCTCAAGGAATAATTTATCAACAGAAAAGATAAGGAATTACGAGGTACTAATTTGAAATTTATAATACACAATTATAAATATAAGATTGGTTTTAGAAAAAAAAATATGATTGGGAAAAGATATAATCAAGCAAGGGATAATTGGGAATAGATATATTTGGAACACAATACTCATTTAAACGATCCATTGTACTTCAGTACATGCTAATTCAATCATAAGTAGGCTAGGTCATCATCAACAATACATATTTTCCTTCGGTCTCATTGTGTTATATCATGAAATCGTATTTTGATATCAATCATGTAATTCAAAAAAAAAACATACTACCTGAATGTCGACCTCTCTTTTGAGAAAGTTTCGCATTCAACAATAAAGTCTAAATCTCTATTTTGAGAAAGTCTCGCATTCAACAAGAAAGCAAAAATCTCTCTTTTGCGCATGATTTTTAGGCTTATTTGCAATTATCAATCTAATTATCCACTTCAAAAAATTTATTTTAAGCAACCCACAAAGAACCTAAAATAGATCTGAGCATGCACTCGCAAATCATAAATTAAAACTTGAAAATTAGACTAAACCCATTTCATGAATATTAAGAATGGATTCAATTATAAAAACAATAAAATGAGAAACCAAAGTCCCAAATGAATTGTTTATTTCTATCACAAAAGCCCAATTAATAAGAAATTACACCAACAATTCATGTAATACAAACAAAGAAAGAAGGTATGATAGGAAATGTTACTATTCAAAACACAATATTCCATCCAAAAGATAAACTATGAAGAAACCTACTTTTAAAGTCTCAAGAGAAAAGACATAAAGACACCATTAAAGTTGTTCCATATTTGCATAAAGACACTTTAACTTTTAAAGTGTCTTATCACCCCACAGAACTATTTAATTTCTTTGAAAATGGACCATTTTGACACATTCTCAAGTCTGGGTTGCTACCACACACATGAGGCGCATCAGCAGTTATTTTTATTGCCTATAACCAATTAAAAAAAGGTGTCATGTTTCCTTAGTTTTCTTTATTATTAATTATTTTAACATTGTGTCATGTTCCCCAATTTCTACCCAAATAACTCATTGTTTACCCATTTTTTGATTTCATGGTTTTTGTTTTGAGCTTGCACAAAGCGTGAATTTCGAAATGAAATTTAGCCCTGAATCCTGATAAACTCAATTTCATGATCCAGGAACAAAGCTGCACCACTATCGTAAAGCTTGATCTCCTATGTTATCTTGCTAGACAATAATGGCTCTCCATTTTATGATGACCTAGAACGAGTTTAGCACTGAAAATTAATGTGAAGTGTGGGGAATAAAACTCTGTGTTATTGAATGCAATATCGTAGGCAGATCCCCCTTGGGGCGCTACTTTGATATGGGAAAATTAGTGGGCAGATATGATTTTTGCTACTCAAGGGTTGCAACTAAAAGCAATTTCAACTTAAATTTTCTTGTTACCCTAACGCCATAGTGTTAAATAAAAAAACCCGAAAGAAGAAAATTATGGAAGTGTTTGAAGGTGCATGCCAAACTGAGAAGAAGAAAGGAGCTGGATGACTTTTCTTCAAGAATAGGGTCAGGTCGTGTGAATTATATCCTAAGGAGTTGAGAAAACACGCACCCTTAACATAGATAGGTGAATGGTCAAAATGGTCCATTTAAAAGAAATTAAATAGTATTCTCTGGGTAAATAGGAACACTTTAAAAGTTAAAGTGTCTTTATGCAAATAACGAAACAACTTTAATGGTGTCTTTATGTCTTTTCTCAAGTCTCAATCCAAAAGATGATGTAACATCCCACCTTAGAAAGATCTATAGTTCGAAAGCGCTAATTTGGAACTATCAAAATTGACAATTTTTGAAGTTAATCTTTAACTTATGAGTTATGGGTCAAGTTTAAATGACCACAACTTCCACTACAAGATGAGTTAGGTGACCCATAAGGTATCAAATGAGAGGTCTTTGACTTTTATTTCTAACACCACTGAGTTTGCTAAATTTTGCGTTCAAATGAGAAAGATATTCCTATTTGAAGTCGGTTTGTCCAGTTAAGAAAATTTACCCGAATTAATGAGGGGTATTTTGGTCTTTTTCTTAACCTATCAGCTTTAAACATTTCTGGTTATACATTAGGGGTCTAAATTGATTTGGGTCACTTTTCACAATCCTAAATCACGCTTAGGGTTTTGAGAGGAATTCAAGAGGAGAAAAAAGGAGAGGCTCAAAGAATACGTCAAGCTTCTTGAGATTTCTCGAAGAATTTGGCCAAGGTTTTGCTCCCTAAGAAGTATGTAATTACTCATAGTGTTGATTACATTCACCCACACTCCAATCATGTCATTTTATTCATAATTCGTTCTTGATGTAGAATGATTTGAATTTTTTATGGGTGTTCATGAGGTTTTGCTTTTCATGTTTTGTTTCTGGAGTTGGATGAATTTTTGAGGTGAGGATTTCGATCTTTGAGGATTTTTCTTGAGTAAACATTAGTATATTCTCGTACACTTACATTGGGTATTACGTTTAAGGAAAATAGGAGGAAAACAATCGATTCTAGGCGAATTAGGGTTAGCAAATGAAAAAGAAAATTTGTCCGAATTTTTTGTGCAAGGGTTGGGGCATCAAGCCAGTAGTGCGCTAGAAAAGAGGTTTTGTAGTTTAGGGGTTAGCGCCCCACGCCACTCAGTGCGCCAGGGTTGCATGTCCCCATCCTTTTTTCCTTAGTTTGTCATGTTTGAGTTCTTTTCAAGTGTACCTTCACTCCCTTTATGATTTTACTATTCTAAATCACATTTAATCATCACAAGATTCTTAGTATCATGAATCCTAAATCTAGAATTCATATTCAAATTCAAGATAAATTTACGAGTAGAGTGTGAGGGAGTTCTTTTAAGTCATTTGAGAAGTCTTTTGCAACTTTTAAAACATGTTTTAAGACTTGAGTATGAGAAAGAGGATATTTGAGTTTCATTTTTTCAAAATAAATATATCGGAACTAAGTATTCACAAAAGTAAAAAGAATTCATTGAAAATGAGAGGAAACATCGATTCCCTAATGAGTTCATGAGGATTTTTGAGTAATATCTCTTTTAAGAGAATCCTTTTAAGTAATAATCTCAATGTGTGAGGATAAACATAGGATCTAAGTTATATTATTTGGATTAGCATTGAGCACGTATATGGGGACAAGTTCAAACAACTCAATGTTCTCATAAACCATGTAGCCAACATAGGTAGAAAGGGTCATACTTTTTAAATGATTCATTATGATTTTTAACTTTAACTTAGTTGATCCACTTAGTTGAGGATGTATCATACTCTGGCAAGGTATAGGACATTTCAGGCAGTTTAGCCGAAACGATGTATAGCTCATAGTGATGGTTGTCAATTAGAGAATCTCACAAATAAGAGTAAAAACATTTTATTGTATTTTTAAATACATTGAGTTACAAATTACTGTTTTAACAACTTCCTTTATTATGCATCTTACTATTGCTTTTCTATTGAACTGAGTTGAGTACTTTTGATTTCTTGAATCTCTTGAGTATCCTTCAGTCCAGTTGACTTGATGTAAGCATGGTTTCCTTTTATCCATTCAAGCTTGCAGGTTATGTTTAGTGTTCCACTTACAATATCGTACATCTAGTGTACCGGTGTCATTTGGCCTGCATCATTTTATGATGTAGATATAGGTAAGCAAGGTCATCAACAAACCTTCATTGATACCACTTGTAGATTGAGTGAGCTTTGATGAGCCTCCTTGCTTCTAGGGGATTTCATTAACTTTTAATTTCGGTTGGAATTGGATGGGTCTTGTCCTAACTTCCATATTGAGTCTTCATAGATATTCATTTCCATTGTTAGACCTAAGTTTCCTTCATTTGTCCACTGAATATTCTAATACATTATGTGTTCTTTCTTTTTAATACATTAAGTAAAATGTTGTTTTGAGTTCATTTATTATTGAGTAAGTCTTTCCTTGAGAGTTGAGCCGGACCAAGGGTTCGCTTGGAGCCAACAATGGTTCTCGAGTGCCAACCACACACATGGAGTAGGCTCGGGGGCATGAAAGATGAAAATTCTTTGATCAAAGATAATCACTAAACTAACAATAGATTAAAATATAAAAAATAAGATATCATTCCACATTATAGGCGATTATTCTTTTCATCCCTTTGTGATTTGATTTCAAAATCCATGAAATTCTAACTCTACACATGTCCATAAATCAAAGCGTCACTAAAGCAGCCATAATTTTTCTAAAGTAAATGTTGCAAAACTAGTTGGCCTTATCGCAAAAGTAAAACCCGCACTTCTTGGCCCCTTTGCATAAATGGACCCCGTGTGGTCACTTAAGCGACTAGTTGACTTCAGGTTGAGCATTTGAAAAAGTGAGCTCTATTTTGCAAGTGAGGGATCAGAGATTATTTTTTTGCCAGTTTTAAGCTCCTTTTTCCACTCTTTTTTATCATGCTCCTTCCAAGAAACAAATACCTAAAATCAACATTATTCAATAAATAATTAGCCTCTTTCTCCACATGTGTTCCACAAAATCATAAGAAAAAGAGCTTCAAATGAGTGGAAAATCCGCACTCATTACTATGTGATGTCTTGATTGAATTTTAAGAGATCCTGAACTTAATCGAAACTTTTCTGGCGTTATATTCATTTTTATGACTTCCACGAATTTCAGATAAAAGAGACCTCAAATTTGTGTTTAGATGATTTCATTGAGTCTGAGCGTTGAGTTTAGTGGATTTACATATATGGTTTGTATGTATAGCTTTCTAAATGATCCTGATAGTCCATTTGATTATTTGAATTTGGTTGTGTTTTGCTAGTATCTGCAGATCTTGCTTTTACACAGACTAGTTCGCTTAAGCCAAAGAGGCTTCGCTTTTGCGAGACTGGCCATTTTTGTGGGACTTGCTTAAGCGAACAAGTGGTTTTCTTTAGAAATGTCTGCTTAAGAGAATTTATGACCACTTTGTGATATCAGAGAGGGTTTCAGACAGGTTATTTTCTGAATTTTACCCATATTTCTCCATTTTTAGCTTTGTGAAACCCTTAGAGGTAATTTTGAACATATTTCTTGTAATAACTTATTTGGGTATGCTTTTGTGACCCTAAATTAATTCTCTTCTATCATTTATGGGTTTTAACATCAATACTTAGAATTTTTATTGGCAAATAACAAGGTTTTTCAAGAACTTGAAATCCAAGTTAAAATAGTGATTGTGAATTGATGTCATTTCCTTTTTTGAAATTGTTTATACCAATGAGTTACAAATGCCTTGGGTAACATTTTCGACTAAAGATTTTTGAATTCAAATTTCATTTTCTAAATTGAGTTTTTAAGTGGATTGACTCATTTTTAAAAGTGTATGATATGGGTATTATTATTTTCGGAGTCTTATTGTTATTACTTGTTTGAATTAAATTCTATGGCTTTGGAAATTGTTTTGAAAGGAAAGGCTCAAGTGTTTTATTAACCTTTTGATTTAATTGAATCAAGTTATGATCTCTGAAACCTTGTAATTCGAATAGAGATGTGTATTTTCCTTCATTATGTGTGTTGAGGAGTAATTAATGAGAATGAGGTGATGTGTTCATTGTTCAACTTGATTATTTTTAATAATAAAAAGGAGATTCACGAAAAGGCAACATGTTGATCATAATTTTTTGTGAGTTACCTTGTTGTGGACTCTATTTTGTTGATTGGTGAAATGTTTTGATGATATTAATATGAACTTGAATTACTTGAGTTACTATCTCTTTCTTATAGTTATGGTGTGAAAAAATTACTTATTTGCATTTATGTCAGCGTGATTAGACATGTAATGTTATGTCGAAGTTAAATTATATCGGCAAGTAATATGATATAAAACCGAAGAAAAATGATTTCAGAAAGTGATATGATATAAATCCTAAGGAAAATGGTTCCCTCTAGTGATATTGTGCCGAAGAAAAATGGTTCTATCAAGAGTTTGACTATTGTAATTTGATGCATTTTAATACTTGTTATTGATCTATTTGTTAATTTTGATTGATGCAATTGATACTTGTGATTGATCTTTATGAGATATGTGATTGACATATTTGATACGTGTTGGTTGTTGAACTATGATTATTGGACTGTGATTGTTAAGTCTTGTGAACTATGTTAGGTTGGATTGATTACTATGTAGGTTTTAGTTAAAGAGGTTTAATTAGGATGAAAGGAGATTTGATTTCTAACTACTTTTGCCTTGTTTATTTGGTTATTTGTGGAATACCTTGTTGGTTGGTACTGACTCCTTGCTTTTACACTTGTATATGTGTGTGATTGCTCTTCTTCTAATTACATTTAAGGATTTATGCAGATACGTTTAGAGGTAGATGATTGTCATCCCGGTGGATTCTCTTATTCCTTACCTTATTAGGTATTATTCTATTTGAAAAATAAAGACATTGAGACATGTAATTAACTTTTGATTCTACTTTAAATATTAGTGGTTTGGACATGTAAAAATCTGATTTTGAGATTATATTAGAATTAATAAGTTTTTTCCTCTTATGTTATTCGTATTTTACTTTCTGCATTTCTTTCATTTTTGTTGAGTCTGAGGCTAACTAGTCTTGGTGCGAATAGACAACTGTCATCACTTCCATTTATAGGTTGTGGCATGAAATGAGTTAAAGTAAGGAATAGAATATATAGATTGAAGTGTGAAAAATGAAACACCTAAAGTATTTCGATATCTTGAGTTTTATATATGAGCTATTAGGTATGCATGCTTTCTATTTAAAATATCACGAACGAAACATATTCTCAATTATGAATTATTCACTTTTCCAAACTAAACTTTATTCGGTAGATAACACATATATTTAACAATTGAGGTGTATTTTGATAAATTATTGATCATATAACTCAGGTAGAAAATTCACTAACCTCATAATTTAGATAAAATACTCAATAGATCAAGATACATTAGATATATTTTTTACCACCAAGTCGAATACAACATTTGTCAGTCAGTGTTGTCTAGTTTTTATCTAGGCTTTGTGCTAGCTGTTAAAGAAGAATTGTGAAGGCCTCTTCATCAATGAAAGCTAGTTTTAGAGAGAGATCATCCACGTTTTTATTCAATATTTTGATGTAATTGCATGTCTCCTTCAATATCTTTGACGTTGCTACCTACATGTCCATCAAATAAAATATCTTTGACGTTGCTACCTACATGTCCATCAAATAAAATATCAAAAATGCAAATTTCCAAAATCTACAAAAATATGGCTTTTGGATCAAACTATAGTTCTTGAGTTCTTTTATAATTTTGTAATTTTAAAATTTATCTCAAACTTTTATCTCTACATATTCATCTATTTACGATTCCAACTAATTCAATCTATTCTTTTCACTCATAGATTCCAACTAATTCAATCTACTTTTTTCACTCATCAAACACACCCATGATTTGGGAATGTGCGATCGCAATGAAGAGTTTGGTCATATCAAGTGGAGAAGATTATATTAAAAAATAGCTAGTTACTATCATTGTTATTATTTTTCTTTTTGTACCAATTTATCTTCGTAACTAATTGCTATTTGACGATTTGTAGTGGTTGATAAACGTGTTACCAGTAGTGTTTACTAAAATATCATTGTACAATTTTTATATAATATATTATCAAATTCACAATAAAAAAAAAATTGTGTTAAAATTTATGGGTACTTTTTTTATATAGTTTTTTAGAACTTGTTGATATAAATCATTTTTTCATATTATTATTTTTTATTAAAAAGGTGAAATGTATTTCTAAAAGCTATGCTTGAATGCATTTTAAAACTCCAATTCAAATTTTTAATTTCACAAAAATATTTGATAATTTATGATCACAGATAAGCTTACCATTTTTTATCCCAAATTATATAAAGATATTTCTGACATAATCACAAGATTTAAGATACTGTATTGATTTTTAACACTTGTGATATATATATATATATGTGTGTGTGTTTGTGTGTATGTGAGAGAGAGCGAGAGAGAGACATTCCTCTATTCATAATATTATACTCCAACTACTAGAAGTAATCATTTTCTTTACATTGTGAAATCAATGGGAATTTTTGTGTTATAGAATATAAAATTTTCACTCATTTACTATCAAATTGGAAAATTTACGAAGAACAAAAAAGATTCTTACTTAAATAGTAGAAAACTTCTTATTTTTTCATGAAAACATTATTATTATTTTCCTTTCTTGTCTCACTTAATAGAATCTTAAGACAAATAACATTATTATATTTTTAGGTGAAAATTTGAATGGAAAAATAGCTAGTAATGTTCATCTGAAAGTGTAACGTGGAGGTGCATCTTGAAGAAGAATTTGGCAATAAAGCTTCTAGTTTTAAGACAAGATCATTAATTTCATCTTTAGTAAATTTTATAGGGGACCTTCTTCTTCTAGTAGACACAATTCTTGCCAACCTCTTGTATCAATTTCTTCATAAATAAAATATTAGCCAAATGTGGGAGTTGATGCATGCATGAATTATGTATTATCAGTTGCTTTATAAGAAAATATAGGGTTTGTTTTGGACTTCAAAAAAATTGGATCATTTCTTGATGTATAAGCAGAGGCGAAGTCACAATTGAGAGTTTAGGAGTTTTAAATTCGTTAATAAACTTCAATCAATTTTATTACGAGTTTACAAATTAATATAAATATATCTATTTAATTAATATAGAATCTACAGAAAAGTTATTGGGGTTCGTCCGAGCCCATTAACCATCACTCAACTCCGCCTTTGTGTATATGTGGTATTCGTGCACAGGACCATGCTAATTTTCTTTGTAATATAGTTTCAATTTTATTGTGTGTTCCTGAATGGACAAGTATATTTTGGACACCTTTTTTATAAATTTAGATCGTTTCTCGATTTGCATATGTTATCCTTGTGTAGTGTCACGATCCAAAAATCACGAGTCTTGATGGCACCTATGTTCCCAATCAATGGGTAAGTCAACCAACACTTTAACAAACTTAACTAACTAATGAGTGAAAAGACAACAATTAGCCACATCTCCAACACTGAGTTCCTTATATGTACGAATGCGGAGAACTGGGGGAAAAAAATACTACCTAAGAATTGGTAGCATAAGTACAAGAGCTTCTAAAATACGATGCAAGTCTGAAACAAAAATGACAAATCTAACATAAGGGATATCTATCTGAATACTGAATAACAGAATAAGTAAAAGATAGTTGGGCACGAACAATCTCCACGTGCCCAACTTATTGCATGTACACAATATTATTTCAATATAAGGGGATGATGATGCATCTCACTCAATCAGTGTCAACATACCATCTCAATTATCACAACTATACATGTGTAATAAAGAAAATACAATCACACAATAATTTCAAGTCAATAATATATTAGCTAATGCTCATATGCTTTGAAATTCTCAAATTACAATCTGCATTCTATCGTAGTAACTTTTTGTTTTATAACACCGGTATTCACATCAATGCCCTTCACACCATTGATACAAGACCCTAATCTTTCTCCCTTACCCATTGTCTATTTTATTTTTTTCTTTAATTAGGACAATGTCCTTCAACAAGTCTTAAAGTCTTAACATACCTTGAATTCCGAACCTCGTGACACGAACCTTCAAGATTTTTTCTTTCTTTTTTGCAAAGTTTCAGAATGTTTCCAATCTACAAATTATGCAATATTTGTAAGTAAGCGAGTTCATAGGTACTTAATTTATTATATGTCTAACCTAATCTCCAAAACTCACTCATATATCTAATCAGCTCCTACTCTTGTTATGAATTATATGTCAAAGATTACATATTGCTAAATTTCAAGCATAGCATTAAGCCTCGACTCCTCTAAATATTATAAATTTAGGGATACTCATGTAACACGATACCACCAAAAAATGATTAGCTATACCCATAAACTTCGAGGAGTATTACTATATGAAAGTTAAATAAATAATAATTAAAAAAAAAGTTTAAGGCAATAATTAATTAATTGTAACTTAATTGACCCAAAAAAATTTTATTTTTAGTAAATAATGGCCATTAATTTTGCAGATTCCATATACCCAAACATGGTTGTTTGCCAATGATTATATGAAATCATTATTCAATGATTACTTTTTCTTATTAAAATAAACAAAAGATTTCTTTCCTATTCTAGTCCAAATAACTTTATCACCTTTTAAATTTGTTCCATATTTTCATATGTTTTTTTCAATCTAAACAAATTTAATCACCTAACTGTATATTCACACTAAGAGAAATCCTCACATTAGTTGCTGCTAAAAATTATCATTACCTATATCACATCCTAACTTAAACCATGCAGTTCCTCCCCCTAATCTGATTGATCCTTCTCAATGCCGTTAACATAAAGAAATAGGATTTACTTTCTGTAATAAACAAAATTATTAGATTAGCATTGTAAAATTTTCATATACAAATTGAAGAAATTTCCGATTCTTACAAGAAACCACCGTAATCCTTAGCCAACCGCTTCTCTTTGCCCTATTATATTATTTTCTGATTTACGACTAACAGATTATTAACCCCTCTTTACTTGGCTTAATTTCATGACCAAAAAAAGTAAAAATTAGCAAACTAGTCACAATTTTTAACTTAATTAGTAAAAACATCTACACTTGAAAATAATTATTGAAAATGTTAAAATGTCATTATTTTAGAAAATGATTTGCATTCAAATTTCGTTTCTCAAAACAGTCCAACTTTAAATCAAATTCTACATCCATTCCCATTTACATTCTTCATTGCGCATACCATTAAATTTATTTTTCATCTTTCCAATTTTAAATTTTTCTTTTCATCAACTTTTCATTTTGCACTATCCTCCTCATTCACTTTTCTCTTCTTTTTTTTTCTTTCATCAAATTTCACCTATGATTTCTCCTCATTTTTTGAAGTCAAAACTAATTATTCAAGTTCGTAACATTTTGTTCATATCTATCAATTATCAAAAATCTCTCATTGATAAGGTATTTTTGAATTCTCATTTATTTTGCGAGATTTTGTTCAAAATGCACACATTATGTTGCAACTTGGAATTGTAATGTATTGAGAATTTTCCTTTCTTTATTAAAATTTTATATGAATTTGTTAACATAACCATCAAATATTTTATGTATTTCATCAGATTTTTAGTATTTAAATGAATTTTTGTCGATATTTTTTTTAATTTTTTTATATTTTAAATTTCAGTAGCATCTACATTAGCATTAGCAGTTAGGTATTGAGTTGTTTCACAAAAAAATTTGAGAAAGTATTTTGAATGTTATGTAGTTTGTAGTCAAATTTGTTTTTACAAAGTGATAATCTAAATACAAACCTATATTTTGATTATTTAAAATTGTACATGAATACGAAATCAAAGATAACTTGTTTGGTACTAATATATAATGAGCAAAAATAAATACCAAAACTATTGACTGATGCTATTATGATTATACACATATAATGAATAATAAATAAAACTGTATTTTGGCTATTATATTTGAAAATGAATACAAATCAAAATATAAATACAAACTTTAATTTATCTATTCAGCGAATCGAAATCAAATCTAACACAAAATTTATGGTATAGCAAGGGACCGAATACAAAATCAAATATAAATACAAAACTAGTGGTATACAAGTTATATTGAAATAAGCAAATAAAATACTATATTAGATGATTAATACGGATACCATGAATACATGAGTATTGCACATTTTGAATACGGGAAACAATTTCTTAACAGGATCACATAAACTTCATAAGCTTAACATGATAGTCGAATAACTTCATACAGTTTCAACATTTTTTAACAGATAACTTAATTTCATAACGTCAAAATGATGCCTTAGTAGAATAAACTGCTTCAATATGATATGTGTGGTAAATAAAACGTGTTTAGAAAAAAAAAAATTAGAAAATTGAATGTGAATTTTTAGAACAATGGTGATAGGCGTGTTTTTTAGACATGGGTGAAAGAAGAAAGAGAGATGGAAGTTTGTATTTTAATTAATTGTCCATTAGTTCTTTGTTTGTGAATTTTTGTAACTGCTAACTTTTAAAAGCAATTGTTCTTTTAATCTGTTTCTCTCCCTCTTAATTTCTCCCTTTTTGTTTTTAACCATTGTTTTCTTTTGGAAAATTCATATATGTTAAACTTATTTAGATTAATAACATTATATGGTATAGTTTTACCTAATACTAATATGGTTATATTTACGTTTATTAAAGGTGTCCTTTAAATTTTGTAATATAATTTTTTTTTATTATTTAATACAATTCTATTTTAAAAAGTTGTTTGTAACTGAATGCATAATATGGTAAACAATAAATCAGATAATGCCATAATTTTAGGGAAACATCCCTTTTTTTCAAGCTCCTACGTTCAAATTAAAAAAACAATCATACAAGACAACAGCCATTGAAACAAAAAAATAATATTTTTTTTGGCTCTTTTGAAACTGAAGTTCAGCAATTTTTTGCAATCGAATACATGTAATTTTTATTCGATGAAGTTCTTTGTTATTGTTTTAAATTTGGTGAATTGTGTTCGATTGTTTGTTTTTTTTTGAAAAAAAATCAAAATATAGTTTTGTTAAGGCGTGATTTGTGTTCATCCCTCGTTAGTGTTAGTGGTTGTTTTTTTAAAAAAATTCAAATATGATTTTGTTAACTGAAAATTTGTCACACTATCCAATTATATACTTTTTCATGTATTGTAATATGTGATTCGCGGTATTTGTATATTTTTGGGAAGCGTCAATATTCTATCACGTGTTCATATTGTATAAAACCACTAATCATGTGTTTTAGTTTTTATAGAATTATTACTATTGTTAGATGTCGTGTTTTTTGTAATTAAAAAATAATAAAAAAAAATTCTATTCATCGATTATTTTGGAAGAAGTCTACCTATTGTAAGAATGTAGTGTTTGTATATTAAACACTAACATTAGAAACATAATAATTTGATTGTATAAAAATTGTTTGTTTAATTGTATATATGCATCTCTTTGAATATTTGAAATATAATAAATATTCTTTTTCATAAATGTACAGATAATGGGCTCATTAGCTATTTGGTTATGCATTCATGAAAATGGGAACATACAAATTTTTACGTTGATTAACTAGACGAGGGCAGTAGTTTGTAAGGAACAGTCAATTTTCTTGATTTTATACACTATTGCCAACAGATTGGTGTTTGATATATAATAGACTTTGAAGATTGAGTACAAGGTTGAAGAAAGCAATAAACGAATGTTATACACAATGACATGGGTGTCCAGCGTGTCGTAATCTAAAAAGGCCAACATTGAATTTTAAACAAATACTCCTATTTGTCATAACTATTTTTTGTTATAGGATATACCAGATATTCAATGTTCTTTTATTGTCTATCAACATCCAATTATATTGCAATAAATATACATATCAATCTTATTGAATAAATATATACATGTATATAAAATGCCATTTTATACAATTTGTTACACGATGATATGTTATTCAGGTTTTTAATTGTATATAGTATAACTCAACACGTATTCAATGTTTTTTATAATTGTATATGCAATTCAATACATTATATGCTATAATTTATCATATAACTAAAACAACAAATACACAATTATAATCACATATATATTTTCCCATCATATACATCCCTACTACCATCTATTAAAACAAACATGTACATTAATCTTGTATAGGTATGAAACTAATATATACAACTCAAAAATTGTATATAACATGATATACAAATTCTAATCCTATATTCCAAATTTTCCATCTGATAACTAGAGTCCATTACTATTTTGTATATATTACCAAAAACTAAAAATAACATAACATGCATATACTCTATACAATTACTCATCATGGAATATAACTATACACATACTTAATTTAATGGTTTTTGTATATTGACAACTATTACAAAAAATTGTATCTAAGTTTGTGTTTTAGACACTACCATCTGATTATGAAGTTCTTCATATCGACTTCACAACCATTTTCTCTGATTTCAAATAGTAACGCTTTCCTCTTCTTGTACATTGTAACAATTTAATCGCCTACTAGCTTGGACATTTTTATACTTTTGAACTGCCATAGGGTCACTTTTTTGTTCTGTGAGCTCAGCTCTTCCATGGTTTGTTTCTTGTAATAAGTTGTTTTTGATTTTCCCAAAGACCCTACATTAGCCCAAATTCTTGAGTTCGCCCCATTGAAAAGATGGTAAAAGGTCACAACATTGACATGCAAAGGGCTCACTACCGCTGGTATCCTCAGATGTAGCACGATTCGTTCATTGTTTGACAATTTTAGATCTATCACAGAACAAAAAAACGATTATTTTCAAAATAAAATATGGAAAAAAAATATGAACACATATACAATTTTTGATAAGTTAGAAAAAAGGTTAAACAACTAAATTAGGATAACCTTAGACGAAAATTGACTTCAACTAGAAGAGGACTTTCAACTTCAGGAGGGATCCGGAAATTTGACAAAAATTCGAAATTCAAAATCAATATGATATTGAGTATTAAATGTAGGAGAAAGGTAGAATGAGGAAGGAGAGAGAAATTTAACTGTGAATAGGAGAGAGAAATTGATTGTGTAATAATTATATACAAAAATTAAAATAGGTTTTTATACAATGTTACTAATCGGTTGTGGGCCCACATTAAATATAGCAAAATAAAATAAACTAAATTATATAATGTAAATCAATTAACTATACCCCTGGATATATAATTAGTTGGGGGAGTGTTTGTCAATTTCCTATACTTTTCCCTTTCTGTTTTTTTTGACATTTTTAACAACTAAATATTTGAAAGTATTGACAATGTGTTTCTATTAAATGTCAAAAATAAAAAACAATTGTGTAACGACTACCTGTGTAAGTCGTTTGTGAGCAGCAGATTTTTATTTCTGGAAAAATAGGCGGAGGTGGACTGACCCCACGAACGGACCGTCGCAGGGTATCGTTTCAAAACACTTGGCACAATCTGAATGGGTACTGAAAATCGACTCTCACAGACCGTCACGGACGCAGAAATGCAAGGGACGAACCGTCACGGCGTGACGGGACCGCACACAGACTCTATGTGTCAATTGAGTCTCTGACGGTTGCGACGACCTTGCAGGACTGACCGTCGCAGGCCGACGGGCCGTCACGGTTGCGTAATCTCAAGTCTGGGTCGGATTTCTTTACACGTTTTAAGGACGTTTTGGACTATCTACGTTAAATTATAAAGGTAAGGTTACGTTAATAAGTCTAATTACTTGGGGGGTTAAAAGAGGTACCTTAGTTAATTTAGTGGTATTATTTCCATCTTTCATTTTAATTAGATACTATATACTAATATGGTAAAGAAAGAGGTTGTTTGATAAGAACAATAGAAAGAACAAAAGATAGACAGAAAAAAGAAGAGAACGAGTGAGAGAGAGCGAAACTAGAGATAGCAAGGATTTTGAAAAGATAGCTTGTTGATATCGCAATTCTTCGTTGGAGATAGGTTATGGGTTTTACATTATTCGTAGTGAAAATTTTAATAAGCGAATGATATTTGTTGGGTAGTATTATAGTACCCTTCTTATGCTTAATGTTGTATGCATGATGTGATTTTATATATATGATTGTTATGAAACAAGTCCATGATGAAGCTATTGAATCCCCATCTTGATAAACCTATCTCTTGTTAATGATGATGTCTTGATATAAAGAGGCTTGATGACGAAAGTGATGGATGATGACGCTTGGTAGAAAAGAGGCTTTGATGATTAATAAACGGATTAGGGATCGAGTGTCAACGTCCGACCACATAGAATGAGTGGGACGGTTGGTGGCACGACCGAAACGTAGAATGTAGGGGATCGGAGTGTCACGTACAACACATAGAATTAGTGGGACGGGTGTCACAACGAACCGACACGTAGATGTATGGGGATCGGAGTGTCACGTACCACACATAGAAATTAGTGGACGGGTGGTCCCACGACCGACATCTAGATGTAGGGGACGGAGTGTCACGTACCACACATAGAATGAGTGGGACGGGTGTTCCACGAACCGACACGTAGATGTAGGGAATCGAGTGGTCACGTACCGACACATTGAATTAGGGGATCGGAGTGTCACGTTCAACACTAGTATTACTGGGATCGGCGTGTCACTTACCGACACAAGAGGAATAAAGATAATGAATCTGAAAGATGATAATATACTCCATTTAAAATGACACATGTATCCCAAACGAGTATGGTATGGAGGCTTGAGTCCATCATAGATATGAGATCGGTGATATATAAATGATGTTTTGTACTTTGTTTGCTATCACATGTTAATGAATATATTAGTTGATTTATGATATTATCTGAGATATATTGCTTTCTATTTTTAGTTGGCCGATGATACCTCACTCAGTACTTGTGTTGTACTGACCCCCTACTTTTATTTTTCTTTTCTGTATATGGTGGTAATGCGCAAATAGGCGTCATCTTCGACTCAACATTATTCTAGCCAGTCTTCGTCACACCATCCGATCTTCAGGGTGAGCTAATGCTTCTAGCTTGACTGGATCTCTTCCTCATGTCTTTAAGTCCTTGAAGTTTCGGCATAGACTAGCTTTTTATTTGTTTGAGCTTCTTAGACTAATCTTAGTTTAGTTAATTGATCAGCAGATGTTTCTTGTGTGAATGACTTTCCAGATTTTTGGGGAATTAATAGATGTTGAATTTATAGTTATTGAATTTTCTTTTATTTATGAGTTTTAAGAAGTCTTCCGCATTGCTTTAAATGTTAATATTAAACTGAAATGAGAAGGTTAGATTGGGTTGGTTCGCTCACATAGGAGGGCAATGTGGGTGCCAGTCGCGGATCCGATTTGGGTCGTGACAAACTGGTATCAGAGTCATTAGGTTGTTTTGTCTCATCACACAGAACAGGTCTAGTAGAGTCCTTCAGAAAACGTTAGAGGACGCCTTTACTTTTCTTTGAGAGTCTATAAGAACATTAGGAAAATTCCATTCTTCTTTCTTCTTTCGTGCTATTACTTGGATCCAATTGGTATCTAGGTGATACAAATTGGTATCCTGACATCTTCATCTATTTCGCTATTGATTTGAACTGACAACTACTACGCAACAATCAACATCAGCAAGACAAGATGCATCTGACCCGCCACTAGGGGCGTAGCTCGAAGTGGAACAGTGGCAAGAGGCGCAGTAGAGTCGTGGGAGGACGTCCTCTAGAGGGATGAGGACGAGCACCTAGCCCATCTGGTGCTAGGGCGTGACTCCTCCACCGACTGAGG
Source organism: Solanum habrochaites (assembly GCA_027704765.1). Classification (NCBI taxonomy): domain Eukaryota; kingdom Viridiplantae; phylum Streptophyta; class Magnoliopsida; order Solanales; family Solanaceae; genus Solanum; species Solanum habrochaites. The sequence goes on from JAKWJA010002500.1 coordinate 42,598,359, forward strand.
AAGTAGTAGAGAAGGGGATGATGGGGAGAAAATTAACAGTACAGAATGAGGAAAATGCCACCCCAACTACCCCAAGATGATCATCAGGTTCTCGCTTATCTTAGTTGTTGGTCTGATCAGGGTTAGGCACCCCCAATGTTTTCTGTCAACCAACACCATCGTTTTTCAGAAGTACAACAATGCCATCTCCCCCCAACTATGGCCCCTCGTCATGATTCTCATTGGACATAGGCACGTTTCCAACGCCTGACTACTGGGCTATAATGACAATGAATCAGCAATGAACTTTCATAAGTTCTTGAAATTACAAACTCCGAGTCTTCAAGGGTGCGCATCTGAGGATTCTTACGATTTTCTGGTTGACTGTATGAGCTATACACAGATGGGTATAGTAGAACGGTTTTGGTTTTGATTCGTGAGTACCAGTTTAAGGAACGCCAATGTGGTGGTCACCATGTTGAGTGCAACCAACAGAGGCACACTATACTTGGGCCTCATTCTCTCTCTAGCTTGTTTATGGAGAAGTATTCCCCCGGACTTGAAGGGATAGGAAAAGGTATGATTCTTAAGCCTAGAGCAAGGTAGGAGTCGGTAATGCTCCTGCATATGAGGCTAATTTCGTGCACTATCCAGAAAGATATGCCACCAACTTGTTTCAGTCCCCAGAAGCGGATTCGCCTGTTGTAAAGGGGTTGAGATCATAGTTGCGAATTCAGCTTTAACAGTACGGCCACAGCGAATCTTTTCAGAAGTGTAGACTTCGTTGGTAGAGGTGGAAGGATGAAGCCAGAGCGAATTCACCATGGCATCGACATCAAGAGGTTTCGAAAGGGGGGTGAGTTTAAGGTTCTTCCCTAGAGGACACGGTTCCAGGTTACTCAGTTCACCCATTCAGTCTTCATACGACTGTAGTTGGGGGTCCACCTCAGACCGTCAAAGCNTATAAATAGATGGCATAATAAACACTAATTAAACTTAAGGTTACCGCTTTCTAACCCCCACGTAATTAGACTTATTAACATTTACACTTACTTATAATTAAAGCAGGAAATGTCCAAACATGCCCCTTAATTTAATAACAAAAATCGGACCCGCCTGGGGATTACGCAGCCTTGTGACGGGCCGTCGTCGCTGTGTGACGGGCCGTCATGCCGGAGATGGTCCGTTGCCTGCTGCTCCGGTCCACACGATACCGAGACTGATTCTAGTGAATGGTCTCCTGTGACGGTCCATAGTCGGACACGACGGTCCGTCTGCCAGTCCGTCGTCACGTTAGAGAGCGCTGCTCAGTACACAAATTTTAATTCTAAGTGTTTTGGAAACGAGCCCCATGACCCGTCCGTCGTGCCCGTGAAGGTTCGGTGGGGTCCTGTCGACTTTCCGCCAGTTTTCCAGAAATAATCTGCGGCTCAAAACGACTAAACAAGTCGTTACAGTACATAATTGAACCTCATAAAGTTTAAATAAATATGCACGTTGCTGCACATAACAAATAAAATTTTTAATTGATAGAATCTGTAATATTATTTTTTGCTAAACTTATTATTCAAATCTTTGTTTTAATAAGCAATACTATTTACTATAACATATATTTTTAAACTGATATTATTACATCATTTTTTGTCCACCTGACATGGAGAGTGTATGCACTCTCTTAAAGAGCGTGAACACACTAAAAGAAAATGAAATATTTATTTGACAAGTATTTGTATAAATATTTTCTTGTTTTCTTATTATTTTACTGTTTCTCTTTATTAATTTTCTGATTTCTTTCTTCATCGTCAAAAATCATTGTGTTTTCATGTTTAACGTTTCAATTCAATTCATTTTTATCAACAACTCCACTATTGTTTTTTACTATTATTAATTAAATCTCTTCAACTTTGTAAAATTTGATCTAAAAGGGGTTATTATAGTGCGAATAATTTGATACCGCTAGATTTCAAGATGATTAGTAGGGGTTATTAATTTTGAAGTTCAATTTCCTTAAGTTTTTTCATTTTTGGAGAATTTTATTTTTACAAAATTATCAATCCAGTTTTTGAAGTTATACGGAAATGAGATAAATTTAATGATGGACCTATAAATTTTTAAGTGTATTATAAAAATAAAAATAGTTGTTATCAATATCACCAAAAACTAGAAAAATAGTATGAATTTTGAAAGAAAAGAATTGATTCGAAGAGAAGAAAAAAAAATGGAGGGTCTCAACTGACGTAGGAGAGTGGGGCGGTGAGGTGAGGTCCGAGGTGAAGAAGAAGAAGAAGGGGAAAAAAAGAAAATGAGGGAGGGGGTTAAATGAAAGAGGGGTTGAAAGATAAAAGAATTTAAAGTGAAATAAAATTAAAAGAAATCAAAATTAAAATAAGTCAAACAGTAAAAGAGAACATATAAAGATAACTTTTCAAATTATATATATATTATAATTATTATATATATATATATATATATATATATATATACATATATATATAGTATGTATATAATATAAATACAATTAAAACGTCTTACACAATGATTGGTTGTTAAACCAATTGCTATTTAAAATCTCGTTATTAGTCAACAAAATGATGTAAGAATATCTTATTCGAATTGTTTAGGGGGTAATAGAACGCCCACATAGTTAAGGTGTCTTTTTGTAAATTAATTATATATATATATATATTATATTATATATATAATATATATCTATATTACATGTGCAAAATACATGAAGGGATATTGATTGCAACCAAGTGCATTACAACGGTGGTCCATGTATTTTTGTAATGCACACAACTAATGTGCATCAAAGTATCACATCATATGGAGTCGTCATTCTATTAACAACTTAATTTCACAACATAAAGGAGAATAAAAAGTAACTTACAGAATAAAACCCGATAATTAATATTTCTATAACATAGAAGACATCATGGATTGCACTAGTTTACAATAATGTTCGCATCTTTAATTCTCTTATCAGCCAAATAAAAACAACTTGCCCCACCTTATTTCCTTTTGTTCACACGAACTAACAAAACATATGACATAACGTAACAAATTTCTCATTCACAATACATCAATAAGAACATTACAATGTTGATGATTACATATTTCATGATGACAGAGAACTTGAGAGGAAAAAATAAAAATGAAACAATAAGGCTATTACAGAGTCGACGAAATTCAATGCTAACACTTCACCGCACAAGAAAAAACTAATCTGACATAGAACGTGATGTTGCTCACTTATTTACCAGCAGACAAAGGAGAATGGAAGGATTATTAATTGATATGTATATTCTTGCCTTACTAACGTGTTTGTAAAAGAATTGGAGGTCATTTGGAAAAGATTGAAAAGGTCAATCACGTATAAAATTATAAAACATCAGGAAACAAAAATTTTTCCAAGAGATCTTTAACTAAATTATGAATATTTGATCTTTCAAGAAAAGCATGCTACAAAATCAAGTGTTTCTTTAATTTATGAGAACAGATCTGAATAATCTGAAGGAAAGTATATTACTTACTAGATTTTCTCCCTCTTCTTCACTCCTTCCCGATTTATCTCACTGTTTTTAGTTATTTACTGAACTTTTTTAGGAGTTGTGTCTGTATTAATCACTCTTGGAAGTATGAAAATTTTTAGTCAATGAATATGTGATGGTAGTTCTTTGGCTTGACAGTCCCAAGGCTTTTAGTTGGGCTATCTTATTACATGTGACGATCTAAAATAGACGTGATGACATTCGTTTTATCTCATAAAGACAATTAAGCCTAAAACTCAACCATAACAATAAAATGTCAAATTTTTTAAAATCAACTTGAAAATACCCCAAAATCTGGTTGTCACGTGTACAAGCCTCTAAAAGTCTTACTATAAATCAAAAAGAAAAATACAAGGTCTCATATGACAGTGTTTTCTAGAGTTAGAACAAGATCCTAAAAGGAGTAAGGAGGGTTGAATGAGAGACAAACAAAACTACCTCATGAAATCAAGAAGCCTACAAAACAGAGAATATATCACAACTTCTGGGTAGTAACTAGAAAAAATTGTTGAAGAAATGGGTAAGCACTAAACCACAACCACACGGTAGTAAGTAAGTAAATCTCTAAATACGAGTTAAAGGGAATAGAACATGGGTACTCCTTACGCCCCAACCAAACCTCCACAACTACAACCTATATAAAATCAGATCAACCTAACAGTGCGCAATTTACAAGCACAAACCTCAACAACAACTTTCTAACAATCATATATTCACAACAACAAGCTCAATATTCATCGATCACAACCTCCACAACTACAACCTGTATAAAATCAAGCCATCATAACAGTTCACAGTTTACAAAACATGTATCTCAACAACCATACTCTAACAATTTCATATCTTCAACAACATTCTCAATATTCATCATCCATAAGTTCCGCCGAAAGACATTCACAAGATCAACAACACATAAGATCACGTTCACCAATAATAAAAGTGCAATGCAAAGAAATGCAATGTCAAATATAGTGATACATGTATGACCCAATGAGACACATCCGCTGTCTCTTAGTCTTGGACCCATGGGGGACATATCTGTCCATGCATTCCTCGCGTGTGCAATATAATCCTTGATATATAGTATCCATCGTTGCACGTGATACATCCTTCGAAATGATACATCCTTTATCACATAACAATTATCATAACCATGACTCAAAACCAATGCAAATGAAATGTTCACACAAAAATTAAGGAGATGAACATTTTCATAACAAGGCAAATTTTGGAATAGTGCAACCGTATGCAACACCAACAATTAAACAATAAGCTTTGAAATCATTCTCAAACATCACACGCCAACAATTTATCACATTACCTTTTTACTACCCTTTTTCCATCAATAATATTATTCAACATGGACAAGTCAATCCATCACCAATTCCCATTACTCTCAAACACAAATACAAAGAAATACACAAATTTCATACACTTAACAAGAGGTTAGAAATTCACTTGCCTCAATCAATCAAGATTTCAGACCAAGACTTAAGGCTTCCCTCTCATTGAACTTCCAACTCCAAACAATCTATTCACATTATTAATAATCACAATAAGATTTTGAAACTAACAACACAAATATTACTATGTGCCTAGTCTAGACCAAAAAACTCACCCAATTCTATAATTAAGTTCCTAATTTTCAAGCTTAGGGTTAAGTCTCAATTCTCCAATATCTCGACTCAAATGATATTCATTTATTTTAATATCCTTATATTTAATTACATGTATCAAGTTAGGATAATTATATGATTTTTGTGATGATTAAAATATCTATTTGAAAAAATAGAAAAAGAACAAATTAGTAGGCTAATAGTAATGACCATGAACCCAGCCCCAAACTAACTCACTTGTAATTCTCACAAATTTCAGATAGCTATGAAGATCTTAGACGAGTTGACATAATTACTCTTTGGGAAATATAAATTAAAATTTGGAAATTTTCTTAAGTTGGGAAAAAGTGTTTTTTGGTCATTTTCGTACGGCCATAACTTCCAGCTCAAGAGGAGTTTGGATGAGTTCTTTATATGGATGGATATCCCTAGGGAATATATATCCAACACTATCGAGTTTGAAAAAACTCAACGTCGTATGAGGGATATGCGTTTTGGAAATTGGGCTAATGGATTAAGGATAGTCCAATCCGGATTTGGAAAGGCCAAAGTTGTCTTTTCCGTACCCAATTATTTTTTTGTATTTTGATAATAAATTGGGTTCTAAACTAATATCATTCAGCTGACGCTTAGAACAAAGTAGGATGTTGAGAGAAGAGAAAGAAGTAGTATAACAAGGAGAAAGACATTAGCAACCAGACGTTCCAAGATCGTAGAGTTTGGCTTGTGGGAAATTACCGGGGTCATCCCCTAAAAAAGGTATGTGAGATATTTCTATGTTGGTTTCTTATCCAGCCCCACACCAATTTGTTTAAGTGTCAGACAGTTAGAGAGATTTGGATGATGAACAATGCTATGTTTGATGAACAATTATCGAATTCTTGATTTACTTGGTAGTAGCATGTTCTAGTTCATTTGATTCATGTTTCTGGGTTGTATTACGAGTCTAAAATATTGGGTATTGAGTATATTAGTGATACTAATTGTTTGGATGAATATACATGGAATATTGGAAGGTTTATAGTTGAAAACGGAGATGAAAAGTTAATACGCGCGTCTGTAGGGGCTTGGGGCGCCGCGCCTCCCATAGCCCCACAAGACAGTGTCCGTCTGTAGGGGATTAATGCGGCATGCCAGCCAGAGCGCCCCAACTTGGAATTTGGAGTTTGGGGCCTAGCGCCCCATGCCTCTCATAGCTCCTAGGACGCCAGTTCGCCCAATTCGTTCCCCATCTTTTCGTACAAGTTCCTAAGTGATGTACGCACATTTCTTAGTTTTTTCCAATGCTCTAAGGTATATCTAAACATCACGATATCATCTATAAATATGAGATCATGAACCTTGAATCCATAATCTAATTCAAGAAAGTTAGATCAAATCTAAGAGCTAAGATTTATCTAAGTTAAGAAGATAAGACAAGTAAGTTATTAAAGTTCCAGAGTATTATTCAAACGTATTTAACTTAAATTTTAAGGCTCAAGTCTCGAGTAGACGAAAAGGGTAAACGTTGAATTAATTTTCCTTTAAAGGAAGTATAATGGCAACTAAGTATTGTCTTGAAAGAGTTGAGGTTCATCCTTTAACGAATAAAGGACTAAGTATGTCCCAAGATCATTTCAAAACTTAAGTTTCCAAGATAAGTAAGAAGTGAAAGAGTTACGTTAAATTCTTTTCATCTCAAAAGTATCGGGAGACTAGTATCCCTAAAGATCGTTTTAAATGTTTTCACATTTAAACAAGTAAAGAGCCTTCGGCTAGTTTTCGGCACAGAAGTAAAACTTAATAAAATGAAGCAAGCCACGAATTATGATTTCCATAGAATTGTAATCTAAGTTGAGAACTAATTAACAACCCAACACATCAGTATGTTTTAAAAAAATAGAGCCAATATATTTTTGGGGGTGCCGAATTAAGATTAACTCAAGTCATCGTTAAAATCATGTAGCCTCATGGGTTAAAAGAGTCCATACTGTTTAGATAATCTTTTCACAGTTTACTATTGGATCCATTAGGAAGCATCAGGTACCTACATACTTTGTCAGGTTTAGTATGTCTATCAAGCCGTGATAAAATGATTGTCAATCATCACAGTAGTGAGTTGCATGGTTCCTCGGAGAAGGTTCTGGCTTAGTATGAGTGGGGGTATGGACGCCATTCATTTCTTGCACGCGTATACTTTTGATAGGACGCGATGATTGTTTTATCTTTATTATTATGATTATGAGTTTACATCAGAATAGGTTTGTGTATTTTTAGGTACATTTTAGAGTAATGGTATCTTGCATAAACAGATTAAAATCATGTTTAAACGTTTATATTCACATTACTTTAAATTGGTAATATTGGGAAATGAGTATCATAATAAGAATTTTAGTTATTCATTAGATTGAGTAGATCCAGGGTAGACTATTGTTCCTATACTCTTTTTCAGCCTATTTGTTTTAGCATTCTAATGCGGCAGACCCTCGTAATACTCAAATGCGATGCCAGTTGCCTGCACTCGACTACTGATACAACACAGGGTAATTAGGACACGATCTCCAAAAGCGCACAATTGATCTAGTGATGCTCCGAGTTTGAGTTGGTGAGCCTCCCTTCATATCCGGCGGGGACATCTTAAACCTTTCTGATATTTTCTTTCCCCTTTCATTTTCAGTGTGGTTAGATGATTTAGGGTCCTATTCCAACATCCATCTTTAATTTAAAGGCTTCATAGACAGATAGAGTTAGTTATTTAGTATTTTCATATCTCTTGTAAAATATAAGACTTCAGTTTCCATTTTGGGATAACATGTATTTTAAAGTTATTTCATGAGTTAAGTCTCCCGTTGTGTTAAGTAAGACAGGACAAGGGTTCGCTTGGGGACAACAATTGTCACGACCCAAAAACGGGCCGAGACTGGCACCCACACTTACCCTCCTATGTGAAGCTGAAACCAACCATCTAAAACCTTACTTCAAAATCATACTATGCACAGAAAAGTAATGCGGAAGACTTAAACCATTAATGAAAAACACAATTCAATAACTCTAAATTCAACATCTAGTATTTTTCCCAAATCTGTAAGTCATCACCACAAGACATCTATGAATCAAATTCCTAACAAAGTATTCGAAAAGCTAAAATAACAAAGCCTAGTCACATAGCCGGACCTTCAAGGCATCAAGACATGAGGAAGAAGAATCAGTCCAACGATAAGCGTAGCTCACTCCCCCTGAAATCCCGTTAATGAAGAACTCTAGAGTTTCGGTTGATTTAAACTAGACGGTATGCTTGATGCACTCCACATATAACCCAAAGAAAGACCATACAATAGGGGTCATTACAACACTGGTACTGAGTAGGTATCAGCGGCCACTCAAATAGAAAGTATATAATATCATAGAATATCATACATCAACTATACAGACTCACATGTAGCAACAACAAGTTGTCTATAACTCATTTATAAGTACCACCGCCAATTACACATGGACTCAAGCCTCAATACCATAACGTCATTTGGGATATGTTCATTAGATTGAGTATAGGAACATATTTCAGACTCATTATCCTTTCTATCCTGGTGTCGGACGTGACACTCCCGATCGCATCATACGTATCCTGGTGTCGGAACGTAACACCCGATCCATATTCTATCGTGGTCCAGACGTGGCACTCCGATCCTATCTATCCTGGTCTCGGAACGTGACAACCCGATCCAGTATTCTATCCTGGTGCCGGACGTGGCACTACGTTCCTCATTATCTCCTGGTGTCGGATCGGTGAACCCGATCCATATTCTTCCTGTTTCCGGAACGTGACACCCGATCCATCTTCTAGATTTCTGGTGCCTGAAACGTGAAACTTACACCCGATCCTCTATTTCTACCCTGGTGTCGGAACGGACACCCGTCCTCTAACCTCATTCTTTTGTTCATCAAGCCCTTCTTTATACTAAGGCAAAAAAACAAAAACATCATCATCTCATAATCTTTAGTTCATCAAGCCTTCTTTCACTACTAAGGGCATCAATCATTAAAAACAGGAGATTTTTCAAGGATTTAGGATTCAATAGCTTATCATGCTTATTTTATCACATTTTATAATCACATTCAACAAGCTACATTTAAGCATATAGAAGGTTTTACAATACTACGCACACTACATATCATTCGCCTATTAAGAGTTTGCTAACGAGAGCGTAAAAACCATAACCCTACCTCCACCGAGAATTGCGATCAACAAGCTCTCTTCCTCAAAATCCTTGTTATCCTCTCGTTCTCCTCGTACTCTCTACTTTGTTCTCCTCTCTTGTTTTGTTCTTTTTCTTTTCTTATCAAACTCCCTCTTTCCGTGACCCTAATAATCATAATACTTAAGTATAAAGGATGACAGATTAAGAACCCCTAGTAACTTCAGGTTCCTCGTTTAACCCCAAGTATTATACTTCTTAACTTACCCACTACTTGTTCATTAAAGCAGGAAATACGTCAAAACGCTCCTTAATTTAAATTACGAATCCGACCCACGAACCCACACCCGCCTGGTTACGCAGCCTGTTATGGGCCGTCGTTCCTTGCGACGTCCGTCCTGCTGTCCTCACACGATACAGAGACTTGATTCATGAATGTCTGTGACGGTCCGTCGTGGACACGACGGTTCTGTCCTGCCATTCTGTCGTGACGTTCAGCAAAGTCGCTCTCATACCCAAATTTCAGTTTCTAAGATTTTTGGGAAAGAGACCCCCCGACGGGCCGTCGTCGCCCATGACGTTTTCTCGTGGGGTCCGTCGACTGACCCGGCCAGTTTTTTCCAGAAATAAAATCCTGCTGCTCACAAGGACTTAAACAGGTCGTTACAAATAATAACCAATTTACCCCATCGTGCGTCCCCTCGAACGATCAACAGAAGAAAACAAGAGTGAAAAGAATACCCATCGACATCTGTAAACAGGTGTGGGTATCGGTCTCTTGCATATCATGCTCTTCTCCCACGTGATGTTTCAATCAAACGGTCGACTTCCTTCCCTTGCACTTAATGGATCCGCTCGATCTCCCTTGACCTCAACTTGCGGACATTCCTATCTACAAGGCAACAGGCTCCTCCTCATAAGTCACATTTTTCATCAGCCAAACCTGAATCTCAACGAAGATGTAGTTTCAATCCCATGGGTATATTTTTAACATGGCACATGAAATACTGGATGCACTCCTTACTATCCTGGAGGCAAGGCTAATTCATAGCCCTCCCCTACTCGCTTCAGCTCATACTTCAAAGGGGTCCTATATACCCTTGACTTTTAGCTTACCCCTTTTTCCAAACCGCATCACCCCTTTCATGGTCGAAACCTTCAGCAATACTTGCTTCACCTTCCATGAACTCCAAGGTCCCCTAAACTTTCGATCCGTCATACGCCTTTTCTTTGCCTACTCGAGCCGCTAACATTTCTTGAATAGATTTCACTTCTCTAACGAATCTCTCAAAAAGGTCAGCTAACCCAAGGATCTAACCTCGACCTGCATCCACCAACCATGAAGACCTACATCTGTTCAATACACTTCAAAAGGGAGCCATAAGTCAATACTGAGGATAGCTATTATTGTACGAAAACTCCGCTAAGGGTAAGAAGTTATCCCAATGACCACCGAATTCTATCACACTCCGGCGATGCTCGAATCATATCTTCCAATACTGAATCGTTTTCGCTTCATACTGGCCATGCGTCTCTAGGTGTAAAATGCAGTCTAAGGCTCCAATCTAGTACCTAATTCCGCGTGAGCATGTTTTCTCCAAAACATAGAAGGTAAACTGCGTCACCTCTATCCGATAGGATGGACAAGTGGAACTCCATGCAACCGAACAATTTGCTGAATGTAGAGTTTGGCTCACTTCTCTGCATGTTTAAACGTCACCGTATACCAGAATTAATGAGCATGACTTTAGTTTAATCTTTCCACAATTACCCCAAATAGAATCAAACTTCCCAATGTCTTTTTTTTGGAAGACCAACCACGAAGTCCATTGTCAAATTCTCTTTCCCACTTCCCATTCGAATGGGCATTACATGCTGAGTTGTCCTCCGGGCCTCTTGGTGTTCATACTTTACTTTGCTGACATTCGAGACATTTGAGCAACAGAACTCAACAATGTCGCGCTTCATTCTAACTCACCAAGTGTTGCCTTTAGGGTGCACAGTACATGCTTGGTTTGCACCAGGATGGTATAGAATATCCGGCAACCTATGAGCCTCTTAAGAATAGTGTGGATCAAATCATCAACACTGGTACCATACCTCCTTAATTCTCAAACACCTCCTCATCCCTTATTTGCTTCTTAGCCTCTCCTTCTCCTCGCAACACCTTAGCTCTTCGGCGTGAGTTACTGCCGCATCAAACCGTTTTCCCCTTGTCTTGCTCCAGAAAAGAAGATCCTCGCCTCCACACTGTGGCCAACAATCCTCCCTTCTCATTACTTCTAACGCTCATACATTGATTAGCAACAGAGTCTGAACCTCTCTAGGCCAATGGGCGTCTAGAAACTTGGTAAGTGGGGCTAAACTACCCGGTCTCTCTCTGCTTTCTACTACCTGGCGTCTGCCACAGACATTAGCCTTTCCCGGATGATACAAGATGTAACATCCGTAATCCTTCAGTAGTTTCCATCCACCTCTCTTCTCAATTCAATCTCTCTGTAATGACATACTTAAGGGCTACGATGATCCGTATACTACTTCACGCACTAACCCCTTGAGACAGTGTCTCCCTTTGCTTTAATAATGCAAACACCACCGTATCCCCTCTAAATCGTGGTCAGATAATTACGTTCATCGACCCCTTTAATTCTCGAAACATAAGCATTACAATTTTTCTCCTTGCTTAGCAAACGGCACCCAAAACCAAAATAGGTGCATCCACAATAAAAAATTAAGTTCATACCCTCCCCTGTCAGTTAGGATAGGTGGCGGTTTCAGCACGGGTCTTGGTTTTCTGAAGCTTTCCTCCATTCATCCGCCATACAAAATGGAACATTCTGCTTCTCACGTTCGTCCAATTGAAGCAATAGAAGAGAATCCTTGACAAATCGCCGGTAAGTCTACTAACCCAGCAAAGTTCTTCTTCTGACACATTTGTAGGGGTCTTACCGCATTCCTTCACTATATTTCGATCTTAGAAGGAATCCAACCATCACTCCATCCTTGGATACCACGTGCCCCAAGAAGGAACCTGAATCTCCCAAAACTCACACTGAGCAATTTGGCATACAAGCTTTTTCTCCCTCAACATTTCCACCATTCTCAAATGGTCCTCATGTTTCCTCTTTACTCTTGGAGTATATCAGTATATCATCAATAAATAACGATCACAAAGAATCCCGATATGGCTAAAAATCCCGTTTCATAAGCCTTATAAAAGCAGCAGGGTATTCGTTAGTCCTAAGATCATTACCAGAGATTCGTGAATGCCCATACCTGGTTTCTGAAAACGCCAATCTTGGGCACAATCCTGCTGCCCGTATTTGCAAATGATGATAACCAAGACCTCAGTCATTCTTAGCGAGACACAAGCACCTTGTACTGATCAAAAAAATCATCAATGCGAGGAAGAGATCCCTGTTCCTTAAGAGTTAATGTTAATTTAGTTGGCCGTATTCTAATGAACATCCAAGAACTCCCCTCTTTCTTCTTCCAAACAAAACAGGAGCAAAGTTGTGTCCCTAATGGGATCACTTTGGTCTAATGAACCTTTACTTAGCAACTCTTGAAGTTTGGCTTTAACTCGCTTAAACTCAGCGGTAGCCATTCTATAAGGGGGTAGAAGAAATGGGGGTGAGTACTCTCGTTCAAGAATCGATGCAGAAGTCCAATATCTCTATCCGAGTGGCATCCATGAGGTCTACAGAAACACGTCTAAAAACGACTCGTGGACTATCGACCCGACTCGATCTTGGAAGGTACTTGTCTAGTATCATCCGAGGTTGCCAATAAACTAAACCACCCTCTAAAAACATTCTCTTAGCACGAAGAAAAGATACGATACAACCGGCTGGAATGTAGTCCACTCCACACTAACGGATCTGTCTCAGCTTGGGCTAACGTCACAGTTTTAGCGTACAATCCAGTTGCAAATTTGAGAAGCCAGTCATATCAAATTACAATCAAAATCAACCATTTCTAAGATACCAAGTAAAATGAGTATTGCTCCGCCACAAAATCACCAACAAGACCCATACACCTTTTCAACTACCACGACTCACCCACTGGAGTGAACACAATAGCATGTCAAGGCAATTCACAATGTAAATTAAGACCGTAGCAACTGAGGACCATACATACGAAAATTGTATCCAGGATGCAATATACAGAAGCCATGCAAGTCACAAACCAAAAGAATTACCTGTGATAACAACATCTTATGCCTCCGCTCAGATCACCCAGGGGAAAGCGTAACAATGGCCCTATCAACCATTCAGGCCCGTTGCCCCGACCAGTTGTCTGTAAGTGACTCCAGTTGCCCGTTAGCCCCCCCCGGCCATTGTCGGTGACCAACCATTACCGCTACCTCGGGCAACCGCATTCTGCCAGATAAGGCCTCTACCGGAAACAAAAAAAAATGACCACCTCCCCTCTAACTCTTTGAGGTCTGTAGCTCTATTTTGGACCATTACATCTTTATTTTCCCAGTCTCCCCACCTCCATACACTCCTTGATTCACACAGGTACTCATCAGATGAAGTGTTGACTGGTCTGGATGTGGACCCCCACTACAGTCTGTAGTGAAGACTGAAATTGTCGGCACACCGAGCCCCCCTGAACCCTGTCCTCTAGATAAAACCATTAAACTCACCCTCCCTTTGCGAAACCTTTTTGATAGTCGATCCATGGTGAAGGCATCTGGCTCACCGCCTTCCACCTCTCAATCCACGAAGTCTACCCTTCTTGAAAGATTTTGCCGTAGCCGCTAACTGTAAGGCTGAAATCCGCAATGTCCCTGACCTCAAAACCCCTGCACAAACGGCGAACCCTCTCTTTGTACTTGAAACATAGTTGGGTGGCCTACCTGGATATCGCGAAATTAGCTCAATGCATAACCGCATCCTCCTGTGCTCTATGCTCAAGAAACTCAAATCTCTTTTCCTATCACCTCACAAGTCCAGGTGGGGGGGTGGAGGGGATATGCTTCTCCATAAACAATCTAGAGAATGATGCCCATGTCATATGGTGGTGCCGTCTTTTGGTTGACACTCACACGTGACCCCCGGCACCAACATATTTGGTGTTCCCTCTGAAACTGATAAGTCACTAACTCACACCAAACGGTGTCTACTATAACCCATCTTGTGTAGTACTCATGACAAGTCAACCAGAAAATCGTAGGCAGTCCTCAAATTCGTCACCCTTGAGACTGGAGTTTTCAATTCAAGAACTTACTGAAAAGTTTCATGCTGATCATATTGTCATTATAGGCCCCTGTGGGCAGACGAGGAAACGTGCCTATTGGTCCAATTAGGCATCCATGCGGGAGCCATATAGCGACATGGTTGTACCTCCCGAAAAATGGAGTTGTTGGTGCAGTAAAAACACTGGAGGCGTCTGGCCCTGATCAGATACGCCGTCTCAGATAAGCTAAGAACCCCTGATTGATCATCTCTGGGGTAGTTGGGGTGGGCAATCCCTGCTGCTGAACTTGTTCATTTTTCTCTTCTCACCCATCTCTTACACTTACTTCACTTATCTCAGTCGTTGAATGAGTCACCGCCCTAGTACCAGATGGGCTAGGTGCTCACCTCTTCCTCTAGAGGACGTCCTCCCACGGCCCTCTAGTTTACTACTTCTCTCTAAAGCTACACCTAGGGCTGGCTTCAGACGCTTCTTGTCCTTGCCAAAGGTAGTGTTGGGCGGCAGTCCGTTGTTACTCTAGTTCTAACCTCTGCGAATAAAGAGTGCAAGATATGGTCAGATACCAATTTGTATCACCTAGATACCAATTCGATTCAAGTAATAGCACGAAGAAGAAAAGAAAATGGCAGTTTTCCTAGTCTTAACAAAGCCTTCTACAAGAACAATAAAGCGTCCCCCTAGCCGGTTCCTTAAGACTCTACTAGACCTGTTCTTGTGTGATAGACAACCAACGAAGCTAATGCTCTGGATACCTAAGGTTTTTGTCACGACCAAAAACCGTTCCAGCGACTGGCACCTCACCCTTACCACCTCCTTGGAGCCGAAACAAACACCAATCTAAAAAACCTGACATTTCAATATAACTCATCACATAAAGTATGCGGAAGACTTAACCATTACTGAAACATTTCATAACTTCTACAAATCAACATCTATTATTTCCCCAATCTGGAAGTCATCACCCCAAGACTCTAGATTAATACTAAACTATTATATTCTAAGAAGTAAAAATAACAAACTAGGTCCATGCCGGAACTTCACAGGCATCAAGACGTGAGAAGAAGATCCAGTCCAAGCTAGAAGCGTTAGCTCACCCTGAAATCTGGTGTTAATGAAGAACTGGCTCAGATTGCGGTTGAGTTGAAGACGACGGTATTCTAGCTGCAACCTCCACATATAACAAAAACAAGAAACCATACAGTAGGGTTATTACAAACCCGTGTACTAAGTAGGTATCATCGGCAACTTAAATAGAAATAGTATATACAATACCACTACTAATCCTAAATCATAATAATACTACAACATGTAGCACACCAAGCAAGTTTCTATCATATTTATAAGTACCGCCAATTTCACAACAATACGGCTCAAGCCTCAATACCATACTCATTTGGGATTAGGTTTCAATTAGACATTGAGTATATTAAACATATTTCAAGATTCATTGATCTTTCTATCCTGGTGTCATGAATGCGTGACACTCATCCGCATCATACTATCATCCACTGGTGTCGGAACGTAACAACACGATCCATATTCTAGTCCTGGTGGGTGCCGCAGGACGTGACCACTCCGCTTCCTCATTCTAATCCTGGTCTCGGAACTGTGACACCCGATCATATTCTACTCATGGTGCCGGACGTGGCACCCGATCCTCATTCTATCACTGGTGTCGGAACGTGACACACTCCGATCCCTATTCTATCCTGTGCCGGAACGTGACACCCGATTCCGTAATTCTATCCTGATGCGAACGTGACCCCAACTCCTCTATTTCTAACCCTGTGTGTCGGAACGGGACACCAAGCCCGCTCCTGTAACCTCATCTTTTAGTTCATCAAGCTTCTTTATACTTAAGGCCTCATCTATTCTCAGTACTTTAGTTCATCAAGCCTTTCTTTCTAACTAATGCAATCAATCATAACAAGGATATTTTTGCAGATTAGGATTCAATAGCTTCATCATTTCTTATTTTTTCAATCACAAATTTATATCACATCAACAAGCCTCCAATTAAGCATATAAGAGGGTTGTACAATCCTACCCTATACCTTCATTCGCTATTACGAGTTTTGCGACGAATAGCGTAAAACCATAACCACCTCCACCGAAGAATGGCGATCACCAAGCTAATCTTCTCAAATCCTGCTATCCTCTGCATTTCTCGCGCCTCTCGACTCGTCTCCCCTCTCTTTTTTCCCCCCCCTTCGCTGTTCTTGTCTTGTGTCTATTTCAAATAACACCCTCTTTTCCTTTACCCTAATAATCATTAATTAAAGTATAAAAGATGGCAATAATAACCCACTCTTAACTTAAGTCACGCGCCCTTTTAACCCAAGTATAGACTTATTAACATATTAACCCACTACTTTATAATTAAACAGGAAATATTCCAAAATGCCCCTTTAATTAATTAAGTAGAAATCTGACCCTCCCCCGCCTGGATTCCGGAGCCTGTGATGGGCCGTCGTGCCTGCGACGTCGTCCTGCTGTCCGTCACACGATACAGAGACTTGATTCTAATGAATGGTCTGTGACGGTCCGTCGTGGACACGAACGGTCCGTCAGTTTTTCCAGAAATAAAATATGCTGCTCAAAACGACTAAGCAGGTAGTTACAACAATGTTCTACGAGTGTCTGCCACGTCCAGATGTAGGCTTGGGGTGTGACAAAATTTGGGATCAGAGCAAAAAGTTCAAAGTCCTAGGTTGTATATGAAGAATTGTCTATAGATTCTTATTCATCGGTGTGAAGCGCGCCACATCTATAATTAGGAGTCTACAACATTTAGGAAATACTCACTTCCTTCATACTCATTTCGTGCGTTAGAGTTTATCTCTAAAAAGTTTTCTTCAAATTTATGCCTACGCGTGTTTTAAGAGAATCATGCCTCCATGAAGAGTAGTCAGAGGTCGTCTGATAGGAGGATTTTTGAGAAACAAGAGTTGCCAAATGCATTTGAAGTGCAACCTCAAGAAGAAGTTACCCATGCAAAATTCTTTGAGACTATCCGGATGTTATGTCAAGTTGCGACTCATCAAGTTGGATAGAGAGTTACTCGTCATGAATTGGTTGATACCTCAATAAATCATGAGTTTTTAGGGATGAATCTCGCAAGCTTCATAGGTTCAAGTGTCATAGAGGATCCTGAGAACTTTGTTGAAGTACTTCATAAATTTTTTAATATATTGTGTGTTATTGATGCTGAGAGGGTAGAAATAGTTGCATACCAACTAAAGGAAATGGTTAGAGTAAGGTTCAACCAATGAAAAAGGAATAGGGTTGAGGATGCGCCAATAGTGAGTTGGGCTGTGTTTGAGAATGCTTTCATGGGACATTTTATTCCCGTGAGTTGCGAGAGACAAAGATTCGAGAATTTCTAACCCTTAATATAGAGTCTATGAGTGTTCGTGAGTTCAGTTTTAAATTTGCAAAACTTTCCCGCTATGACCAGGAGATGGTTGTTAAGATGAGGAACAAGATTAATTTAGTTGTTGCGGAATTGTCTTGTCAGCCAAGAAACGAAGGCATGAAAACAAATTTTATAGGGTATATGGACATAGCAAGGATAATGATCAATGTGCAACAAGTTGAGGAGGATAAATTAAAGGATAGAGAAGAGTTTAAGAATAAGAGGGCTAGGACATTAGGAAACGAGTTCAGGCAAAAAACAACAAAAATAGAAGGAACTTGCTCCACCATATGCGAGTTCCCTTGAACCTATAGAAAAGGTGAGCATAATGGTCAGTGTTCACAATCCTTTCGAGCTAAACGTGCCAAGTCTCAAGGTATTGAGGCGCAAGGAGGTAACTGGTATCCTACATGTTCTAAGTATGGTAGAACCCACTGAGGTAATTGTTATGAGGAATCCATATGTTGTTTCAATTGTGGTTAGATTGGCTTTCAATGTGAGAGTGCTAAAGACAAGCAATGAAGATTGGGGGGTAACCTCTGCGGCAGAGGCACAACCCTAATATGGCAATAAACAGTCTGCCAGACAGAGGAATTTGTCCAGATATGCACTGGGTATGATTCAAGTCTTTGACTTTACTAATGTGATTTGCTAGACCCTGGACTGAGTTTATCTTTTTTAACTTTATATGTTGCTAATAATTTTTATGTTATTCTTGAGAAACATAGTGAAATATTTAGTGTTTCTACACCTATTGGTGATTCTATTTTCTAGCAAACAAATTCTTTGGGTGATTGTAACCATTCTCATCAATCACAAGAGTAACCATGGATGACTTAGTTTAGTTAGAACTGATAGAGTTTGCTGTCATTCCTAGGCATGGGCTGGTTTTTTCATGCCTATTATGCATCAATTAATTTCAGCAACTCGAGTAGTCATCTTCTAATTCCACTGAACTAGTTATATAGTGGAAATCGTTTAGCGTGCCTATGGTCGCTCCATGTCACATACCTTAAGGCAAAAAAGATAGTTTCCTAAGGGGCGGTGTCTACACTTTGTCCGTAATGACTCACGTGCTGGATACCTCCTATTCAGTCAGTTTTAGTTGCCGGGTAGTAAAAGATTTTCCAGAATTCTTTCCTTGATGATCTACCCAGATCCCTTCCTAGAGAGAGAAATAGACTTCGGCATAGACATTATTAGAGATACTCGTCCTATATCTATCCGTTATATAGAAACACACCAATATATCTTTGAAAGAGCAAATTGAAGGACTTTCTCGAGAAGAATTTTATTGACCAAACACATATGGACAATTATGTTTTATGGTTGAGCTGAAGATAAGTTTTAAGAATTGAAAATATGTTATTGCCAACATCCATTTTGACTTTAAAAAGAAAGTACATCAAGTTATATGGGGGATTTGTGATATATATAGAGTTGGTGGGTTGTGTTTTAATATAGAAATGGCTAACTTATAGCTTAATGCTCCAGAAGTTGAAAATTTATGAGAAAGAAATTTCCTTACCATGACTTAGAGTTGTTTTGTATTATTTTCTGCAACAGATGACACCATTATCTTTATGGTGTTCATGGAAGTTTCTCTCATCCGATCACGAGGATTTTTTCAGCATGTATTGAGAGTTCGAAAAGGACTAATCTCAGACAAGGAAGATTGTCTATGGGAGTACCACCATTTTTGAAGAAGATAAGAAAAGGTTGTCAATGGATTTGCATAGACTTGCACGATTAGGGGAGTTGATTTATGATGCCACATAAATAGGAGTAGTGGTGATGATGTGCAATGATTAATCACAACTTAGTAATCATAAGTAAAAGCTTAGCCAAAACCAGTCCCTATCTGTATTGATAAAGGTAAGGTTCTAAAAAAAGTGATGAGTTTTGAACAATGGGGGAATGGTGTTATAGAATGATATCCAGGTATGTTTGTGTGTACCAATAGTAGATATTTGAATTTCTTTAAAATAATTTACCCATGAGGGTGTTATGCGACTTCGTTTAAAAGATAAATTCATTTGTGGAGAAGCTACTTTGGGAACGCTAAAGAGGAATAGGAACAAGAATACCCACATCTCTTCGATCCGGAGAAGTTCCAATTGAGGTACTAATAATTTCTTGGCATTGATAGTAAGTTGGCATATTGTGTTTTATAATTTTAAGTCATTGGAGGTATGGAGCTTTGTAATGTAGGATTTTATTGATATACCGTTGTTTCACGGTATAATAATACTTTTTCCTTCAGTTTTAGTGGCTTCACAAAAGCCTTTTCTGTGCTAATTTTTATACAAGTGTCTCTTTGTTTGGAAGGAATCTGTCCAAAGACAAATCGAGATCTTGATAGAGAAATGCCAGAAGAGACCCCCTAAGGAGCTGATAACGGTCCTTCAGGGTCTTCGTTACAAAAATACTATCAACTCATCAGAATCTGATACTGTGGATCACTTCTCTGAACTCCACGACGAACCTACAGAACGACCGCATATATATGCCGGATGTACCTGTCTCAAGTCTCCGTATCACCACTTCCTTTGTCAGAGCTTCCCATCACGTCCTTCCAACAGGCTTTCTCTACATACTGCCACCCGGAAGGGACCGTCACAAGCACGATTGACCGTCCCTCAGCTCCGTAGGTGGTCCTTTTCATGCATTTCTTCTCTCAAGATCTCCGCATTTGGCTTGGACAAATTTCCTGCAAAAACAAGAAAACTTGTATACAATTAGCACAAAGGCTTGTAGACGCCTAAACTTAGAAGGAAAAATTATTAATTATACTGTGAACCACGATATATCAACACCTCACTTAATTCGTTGTTTGTCCTCAAAAGCGAACGCACTACTGACTCACTACACAATCCTTGTACAATAGTATCCACGTTAATATCCTTTGCAATCATTTTGTCTAACATCCCCGATTAATCTCAGATTACAAATCTATGCATGTCTATCACTCTAGCTTGAATTTTTGTGGATCAGATCATGCCACAGCCTCACCATGCCATTAACACTATCCTCTTCAATCTCGCACCGGGGTGCTAATAATCTGGTATTCGCAACTAATCTCCTCACTTTAGAACAAAATCCCTCTTTTCACTACAATGATTTTCAGTTTGGAGTATAGGATTCACATTTAAACACTCGCCCTCATAACAAAGGTCACAGCTCTCATATCCTATTTCCATAAGCTTGCCCTATTTTCACTGCCTTAAGTTCGCTATACACCCTTTTTTTTTTTTTTTTTAGGATCACATAGGACTTTTTTTAAGCTTGTAACATAGGCCTCAGGGTCAGGTATTGTTACATTTTTATGGTATACGTTAGTGACTTTTTGCCCTCCTGACATATCGGCTAACCTCCCCTTTTTATCATTGTATAGCTCGCCCAGTTCTCATACTCTTCTCCCTTTGCCAATTTCTCTTCTTTCTTCATTTGTGTAAGTGACTCTCTTCTTTCTTGTTTGTAATTCTTGTATATTTTTCTTTTCTTACTTTTCTTTCAACTAATGCTGATCACTTTACTTTTGTTCTGTTCTCTCCTTTTGTTCTTTCACCAACCCCACGTTCCAGAGCATCCTCTAATAGCCACCCTCAACCGCAACTGGCTTAAACCATGAGTCAGTCACAATACCAAAAGTTGGGTCCAGGGCCAAAACGAAGGTTGTTTACTTTACTGTATTAGACCACCCTCAACTTTCTTTTGCATCAGCTGTAGGTGCACATGTCCAAGGAGGGACCAAGGGCCAACACGTTGTTCCCCGAAAAGATCAGTTATGGTGAAAAGAAGGTCTAATTAAGCTCAATTTAATTTGGAATCGAAAGAAGGAATAATTCATTCGTTTTCTTTTTCCATTTGGCCAAAAATGGGCTTTTCTTGACATAAGGCCTGTGATCCCTTTCCTAAATATGTTTTTTTACAGCTTACTTTTACAGTAACTAACCAGGCAAGTTCTAGCTCAGTAACCGATTGTGGACTATTCAAATTTTCCTCACTCTCATGTGGACTGTCATCACTATACCCATATTATTAGACACCTAGTTACAGAATTAAATTACTTAGGGTAATGCATGGTGTACTCTATCTCACTTAGAGCCACACAATTGTCAGTTCTATGCTAGTCCATGCGTTTATTTTCAGTTTATTCATGGGGGGGGGGGGGGGGGGGGATATCATTTTTAGGCCATCATGCTCTATAATTAACATCCTCATGTACAAAAGATATAACACTGCCAGGTTTCAACAGAAAAAAATAATCAGGTCTTTTGGGGAAAAGAACTAAGAAAGAAAAACCACACAGCGGATAGTGAATTGGGCTTACCTCAACTTCATTCACCCAACACTCACTATGCATTTGACTCCCCCACCCCCAACAAAAAAGCAGGCAAGTGTTTCCCAATGCATACAATTAAATCCTAGAGTGGTAGGTCAAGACAACCTGTGGCGGCAAAGCGCCGTCGATCAAACAAGATGTGGGTTCGGATCCCGAACCCACGTCCTCCTGCAATCTCAACACCCTCAGTGGTGTCCTCAAAGCAATAACCCGCACCATCGTAGTGCGCCAGCGATATCTACAGTGCGGGACTATGACCCCCAGCCGCTAAACTCTGAACAGCTACATCTGGTTTCGCCGCCTTGTCCAGTAATGAGTCGCTATCCGTGCAGCTTCCATTTCTCGTGCTCCTTCTTCTTTGCTCGCGCTCATCCTCTGCTCGACCCCTACGCCTCCTGGCACTCTCTCGAGGGGAGGTGGTGGAATGTCTAATTGGATAAACAAGGCCCGCATATTCCCCGGTATCCCTCAAGGCAGGCTCGACAGATAGGGGCCCAACTCCGCACCCTTGCCGCTAGGATCGTGTCGATGTCTGCACCGAAGATGTCGACTGTCAAGAGGCCTAAGAGTTGAACACAATCCCCCAGAGGTGCTGGTTGGTGGCTTAACCCTCTCACTCAAATGAGTCCAGACCTGTTGAACCTCAGCAATCTTCCGCTCTGTAACTGCTGCATCTTCCTCTCTAGACCGTGCTTTCAGACTCTGTAATTGACTCTCTGCCGGTGTCCACTCTGAATTGGTGCAGAATGGTGGCCACCTCTAGTTTGGTTGACCCTAACAAGCGGGACCAGTAACGGTAGAGGGCTGTGCGAAGGAGCTCGGGGCTGGCTACTACCCCGTGATAGACTCGACCGGTGTAGTGTCATGGCTCCTGGTGTAGCTGTGCGGCCTGGGGCTCGAGCCGTGTTTGCCATATCATCCGTCACTGGTGGCAGCTCTGGACGGGGACCTCGCGAGGGTCCAACCATTGGCCTGTCTCTGATGAGGCCTAGGTCACGTTACCCTGCGAGGCTCCTCAACTGATCTATTGCCATATGCCACCTCAGACCATGCAAAGGGCAAAGATCTGCCCGAAAAGGGGTCTGTGGTAGTGACCTTGAATGCCCTCTCGTGTATGACTGCCGGGAGAGGTCCAATGCGTAGTCAGACCTTCGACGGCCGGCTATCATCGCCGCCATCAGCACTGCTCGAGTCCCCGGGTGACTAGTTATCAGCAGCTATGGGGGAAAGGCATTGACGACGAGCAGCCACCAAGACCTTTGCGACGAACGTGAGGTTTGCCTTCTTGATGCCCCCTTCGGCTCGGTGACCCAATTCGCCACCCTCTCCGTCCTTCTATAGTGTAGTGCCTCTCACCCTCTTGGTGCCTCTCTTCAGTGCTGGCTCTCACAGAACTGTCCATTCCTCACTATCTACCAGCGGTAGTCAAACTTGTCAGTTGGATGGGGGTCCGAGTAGGATCTGCCACTCTCACCACCTATAGGAACCGGGCGGATGGCTGGCAGGGAAATGTCAACATGCACGCCCAGGACTCGAACCTGCTCCATGGTGACTGTTTATAGCGGGAGCAAGCCCGCCCTGTCGATTCTTGATCGGGGGAGTCGCTACGGAGGGAACGCTGTAGACTCCTCGGGACCATCTCCCTCGCTGTAATCTTCCTCAACGAATGTGTTGTCTCACTCTAACCGATGCCTGCTGAAGAGGTTATGCATCTACGGCATCGTTGGGAAGGCTCCCTGATAAGTACCCCGCCGCTACCAGGGGTGGAATGTTCGATCATCACTCCTTATCGGTCAATAAACTGAACTTCGCGTCGGATTAGCTTAAAACTGGCCGTTCGACACACCAACCAAGGTTGGCTGTTCAGCGTCTGGGGTGTGGGACCTTGAACTTGTGCGCGCAGATGTAGAGTCTGAACTGTCCAGCCTACATCAGACGAGAGCCGACGCGGCAACGACAGAAAGTGTCGGGTTCGGAGACACCTCTGCAGAGCCAGAAGCAATCCTCAACTGGGAACCATGAAGACCCCTATTGAGCCAGACCGCTCCTTTCCTCATTTTGTAGTCCGTACCCCAGAGGGTGTGCCGTCAGTGTGCGCTCCTCATCAGACTGGGAGGCAGTGACTACTCCGGATGCCACCGTCTTGGGTGTAGCTCTAGGGCCCCCGTGCACGCAACGGGATATGGGCGAAGTGCCTGGGGGCATGTACTCAGGGTCCCGCTCGATCATCAGAGCCGATGCCATGACGGCGTGGCCCCGAACGGGCTACAGACTTTGATCACCCGCGTGCCATAGGTGCGGTCTTGCCTTGGGTGCCATATCAGATAGTAACCTGTAAAGAAACCACAAATACTTAGATCTCGAGTGTAGCAAGCAAGACAGCAAAGCTCTATGACATTAATTGAAAATTTTTGTTATAATTTGAAACTGTATCACACGACGAGACTGATGACGGCCTCGTCGTAGTCTACTGACGGACCGTATGAGGTCCGTCGTGTTGTACGGGTCTATGTATATATCAAGAACCCTGAAGTAGGGGTCTCTGAACCAAATCAAGTGACGGTCGGTGACGGACCGTCGTGAGTACGAGGTCCTCGTAAGAGTCCATCGTAGGAACACTTAGAAAATATTGGGAGACCCCTTATCAGTGGGGCTCTAACCATCAATACGGACGTTGTGACTATGACGGTCCGTCATACTTACCGTCGAGGGGAACGAAGAATAGAAGCAGAAGAAAGTGCACAATTGGACGACGGAGTCCATGACGGTCGTCATCACCACGACGGTCCGTCACTAGTCGTCGACCCAACCGCGTTTTTGGCAGATTTCCCCAATTGAATGCTGGGTGTATTAGGTTTTTTACTTTTATATAATAGTTCGAAAAACCTCATTTTGAGGTTAAACACCAGACTATTAGACATCATAATTGATTAGACTCTCTCTTTGTATTAGTGTTAGATTTTGTCGGATTATCATTGGATTGCAATGTGATTTTGGTGATAATCAAGCAACCTTTTGTGATTTTTTCTTTCTCATTGAAGTAAGTACATGAATTCTTTTGATTATTTGAATATTGTGTTTATGGCTATGAGTAACGCAATTCCATAACGAGGGTTTTTGGGAACCATAGGCAAATAATGAGATAAACCCTAGCTAAACCTAAACCATTCTAGAAGAATAGTGTCATTGCAGTATTATAATGTTCTTTCTGCTTAGAATCGTTTTAACGGTGATCAAACGTTAGAAAACTCGCCATTAAATGCCTTACTTGCCGGCACCAGGAGGTAGATAAATAGGAAAAGAATTATTTAACATAGATTTAAGCTGTATACTATCTAATGGCGTATTATTGATTGGTATGGCGCAGGTAATATAACTTAGTCAAATATCGAATACGTTCTTAATATGAGGTAGATCGATAAGGGGTAGGAAGCAACACTGTAGCCAGTACCAAGTGCGGAGTGAGATTTCTTAGAATGCCGGACCAAGGATTTAAGAAATCAACTTAGCACTTGCATGCAGATCTGGGAAAGATTGTTTATAGTTAGAATTATCAAGTTATGAACCGTGGGACACGTTCAAACCTAGTTACCTTGATTAATTGATTAAAACCCAACGTTCAAAACTATTAAGTGTTCTTTAAATTTCATAGTTATTTTTAATCATTAGGAAAATACAAACCCCCATTTTTTATGTTTTTATTACTTTCTAAGGAAGTCATCACCGAACAATAGTATAAAATTTAAGTTAATGTCTAAGACTTTTTTCCTCCTGGGAACGATCCTCAACCTACTAGTTGGGTTATTTACTTGACAGCGGTGCCGCTTTACTTCTTATTTGAGACGTAAGTTTGAAGCGTATCAGTTATACCATAACTAATTTGAAGTAACTCTTATGCGAGGATGAATGTTTTCTCAAGGGGGCATATTTCACATTCGCAAATGTTAGAAGAGGTAGAAGAAGCTTAGAGTTGAAATGGTAATTTTTGGGGGAATAATTTAAAAATTTTAAAATTTTCTAAAGTTAGGAAAAAGTGAGTTTTGATCATTTTCAAACGGCCACTACTTCTAGCTCAGGAAGAGTTTGGATGAGTTCTTTATATTAATGGAAAGTCCTCGGGAATATCTTTTCAACATTTCAAAGTTTTTAAAAAATCCAATGTTGTATGAGGGATATATGTTATTTTTTAAGTTGGTTTGTTAGATTAAGGATAGTCCAATCCGGATTTGGGAAGGGCAAAGTTTTCTTTTTCTCACCCAATTATTTTATTTCATTTTTGGGTAATAAATTGGGGTCTAAACTGACTCCATTCATTTATAGAAGTTAGAAAACTCATTAGTGTTGATAAAAGAAGAGGAGAAAAGAGAAGAAAGGAGAAAAGGAAGAAATAACGTTCAAGATCGTCGAAGTTTGGCTTGTAAAACTCGTGGAGGGTGATCCCTAAAAAGGTATGTGAGATATTTATGTGTTGTGTTCTTCCTCCCACAGACCAATTTGTTTCAATTAAGCAAGTTAGATTAGATTAAATGATGATCATTGATATTTTGATGAACAATTATCGAATTCTTGATTTAATGGGTAGTAGCATGTTCTAGTTAATTTGTTTCGTGTTTCTAGGTTGTCTTACGATTCTAAACTATTGTGTATTACTTATAATAGTGAGTTTAAGTTTTTGGGGGAAGATCCATGGAATATTGAAAGGTTTAGAGTTGAAAATGGAGAAGAAAAGTCAAAACGCATGTCTGTAGGGACTTGGGGCCGCAATGTTCTCTGAGTGCCGGCCATGTCTCGGGTTAAGCTTTAGGAATGACAGAGTTACAGGTGCATTAATTAAATTTTAATGATAAATTGTATGATTTTTATACATTATATATGTATATGTGGCAATTAAGAATTAATGCATTCATATGTAAAATTGCTAGTTTCAAGTGAAATTACCTTACTAGAGTAGTTCATCATTCTCTGATATGTTCATTTATAGAAAGATAGATAGATAGATAGATATATAGAAAGAGAGAGAGTGATAGAGAGAGGGGATTTTAAATAATTAATGATTTACCCATTTAGGCCAAAAACTACAATTACTTATAAAATCACCCGTCGCATAGTAACCTTATCACCATTGCCTACAATTTTTGGAAATGAGTTCATTTTTGCAGGTCATTATATTATCACCACTAAAAATCATGTTCTTCCTCGAACACAGGGAAGAAGAAGGACGAATAACCGACGTCATCAAAAGTCTAAGTTATGACCTAGTAGTCGGTGTTCATCTTTTTAAGTGAGCTCCTCTTTAAGACCATTTCTTCCAGAGAAACTACTAAGAATTGAAATTTTGAATCAAATGTTTCAATATCTACAAGTCGGGAGTGATTATCACACCCCATACTAACACATGAATTCATTATGAATTGAAAACCTTTGAACTCTACCTCACCATAAGACAATCATCTCTTTCACAAATCAAATAATTTTTTGAATCCTACTTGTACACTAGTAACTTGAATCACCACCACACAATCATACTAACTCAAAAAAAAAAAACCACACAACTCTTATCAAGATTTTCTTTTGACAACACAATCCTCTCACAAGTTTATGTTTTAAAAAAACTGTTCTTTAGACATCGGGTACTCATTAAGGCATAATCAAACTTATATAACCCAAAGAAGAATAAGATCAAATAACCATCCAAAAAGCGGTACACCCATAATACAAAACCTTTAACAACATTGTCGGATAGTTATTACTATTCACGAAAGCTCTCTATAAGTTCTCATGATCAAGTTTATGCATGTAGAACCACTAATATACTTTAACTATGTCAAACAACATCAAATATGTTATAACTAAAATGACCAAGTATCCCCAAGAATGTCACCCTACTAAGAGGACAATCACAGTCTCCGTACATCCGATCTACCACTAGAAATTCACACAAAGATGTGGAAACATGTGTGGAATAGACAAGTTATTACACTCCAAATAATATTCAAAAGGAAGTAGGTAGGCAGATCAGAATATATAGAAGCAAGGTTGAATTAACATTTATTACTTCTTCTATAGTTACTATATCAAACATTTTCACTCAAATGATCTTATCTCTTAGATTTTTAGCCACCCACAATCACCAATCTAGTCTCAATTATAATTGCACACACACTTGATTTGTCGAACCCACATGATCTTCACAATATTCCATTAAATTCAACACTCTTAATAGTAATAATCATCATTACCACACTTATAATTTACCTTACTCTCAAGTCTTACTAGTATTGATGAGTCCTAGAATCGGACTCATCTAGGGACTTATTTTAATGCAAATAGTGTCTTAAATTATTTATTTTATCTCGATATCTGATAAAAACTCTTAAGTTTCAGGTATTTGAGGATTTGGTAGGAGCATAGATACTTGGACGCAAAACGGAGAAAAAAAGTTGAAGATGCAAAGGTCCGCATAGCCATGAACACTTGGTGATCCGCTGTATAGAAAAGTTCGGCCTTCTGTTACAGCTAGTAATCCCTGAAGGGAATGAATTTAAAGGCGACGAAAAGAAACAGTCGACTCATCGCAGGTTAGATTCGCAAAGCAGAAGATTACCACCCATCGATCTAGAACAGATAGACAAAGAAAGCATATTGCAAGAAGTGACGAACTGAACGAAGGTAGATTCACCGAATTACTCGGCAAATCACGACTAACTTCACCAAAAAGATTCTCCACCACAATTATGAAGTCTATAAATACTAAATTCTTTTATTATTTTGTCATAGAAAATTAGAGAGTGAAATATTCTGCACTTGATATTTTATTTTAAAAACTTTGTTTTTAAATTTTCTCTCTAGTTTGGAGAGGGTTTTGGGAAATCTTGAAGGAAGAAGTTCTTCTTTCAATTTTGGAAGTGTATCTTCTCCAGTTACCTTCCTTTATTACTTTTACAGTTTTAATCTCTTACACCCACTTGATTCCTTTATCACTTTAAGTGTATTTGATTATGGTTTGATGTGTGGATGAAAACCCCCTTTCTTGGGGTGTGATTTATCTGTTATGGGTTGATTAATTTGTTGGGTCTTGCTTGGTTGTAGCTTAAATTGCATTTTAATGGAGATTTCACCTAGTATTTGTGGTTTAATCAAATGGGTTTGTAGTTCAAAATTTAAAACAACCCATTTATTTTTTGCTCGCTTGAGAGATATGTCATAAACTAAGACCACTAGACTGATCTGCTAAGGAGTGATAAGACCAAGATGGTGAGCCCTAGTCCCATATCTAAGCACTCCCGTTGAAAGAGTGAGTGTGTATTAGGCGTAGGATGGATACTTTAGACGAGTGGGTGTCCCAGAGGAACAGATTTGATATGGTCTAAGTTGATAAAAAGGAACTTGCTTTCACCTAAAGCTTAGCCTAGTCAGCATTGTCTTGCGAAATTAGCTACCGAAAGCATGTACACACCACTTTTATCCTCACATATAGCGATAACACCCCAATAACTCTTTCCCAAACTTGATTTCTGTTTTAAATTTTAGTTATTCTACTACTTGTGACAAAACCACTTTTTGATATTTGAAACTTTGGTGTCACAAACTAAATTTAATTTGTTTTAATACTCAAAAATATGTTGAACCTCCACTATTTAAAACACAATTCTAAGTAGGTACTACTTTGACTACCACTCCCTTGGGACACGACTTCAACCCTTGGTTGGGTTATTATAGTAACTTTGATTCGTACACACTCTAAATGTAGGCTAGTGTCGTTGATTCTAGCATAAAAAGAGAGCAAAGAAATCAAAATGTCGTCGCTGCGGGGGAGTGGTGTCACGCGAATCTAAAGTTACTTATAGTCTTTAGTTCTTCATAGTGTAGTTTCCACTATTTTAATTTTTAGTTTTGTTTTATTTTTTGCTTAATATTACTAGGATGAATGAGTGTTAACAGTACTAATGGAAGTCAGGTAGGCCATGAGAATGAAATTTACAATACGAATGATGTCCATGATCCCAATGTCAATGACCGACATCTCATGGGAGGTGTTGGGGCCATCCGATTACCTCCAGTAGAAGGAAATGCAGTATTCCAGATAACCAGTACCATGTTGCAAGTTTTTCAACTAAAGGGACTTTTTAGTGGATTATCTCATGAGTACCCGCATGAGAATCTATGAATTTTTTTTAGATATGTGTGAAACATTCTCGTTTAAAAAACATCTCAAGAATTGGTTCGACTGATACTATCCCCTTTCTTGTTGGTGGGAGATGCTTGCAAGTGGTTAATTGAGTTGCCACACAACTCAATCACTTCATGAGAGGAACTTCTTACAGCTTTCAACATATGATTCTTTCCCCCTTCGAATATGATGCCCATTCAGGATAGCATCCAAGGCTTTAAGCGTTTGAATGGAGAACCCTTGCATGAAACATGGCTCCGATTCAAAATTTTAGTACTTCAATGACCAACACATGGTTTTCATGATAAAATCTTCTCTAATACTTCTATCGGACCCTAGACTCAGTCAACAAGGGGTGGCTGACCATACGGGGTGGCAGTCCAACTTTGGATGAAATGAGAACCATCAACAAGGCATGGTACACTCGTGAAGACTAAGTTTATCCGGTCACCTTTTAGTTATCTAAAGAGAAGAGTGAAAAAGACAATGAAAGGGACCAAAATATGGCCAAGGTAATAACCCAACTTGATATTCTATTGAAGCATGTCATGGGAGCAAGCACCCAATGCGTCAATGCTTTGGGAGTTGGGAGTACAAATCATGATGACGTAAGTTTGATTTTTTATACAGTGAAGAGGTAAAATTCTTAGCAAATAAAGGTGGTTGTTACCGATCGAACTACCCAAGGTAGGCTGGTAACCAAGGTTGGGCTAGAGAGAAAGGATTGAAGGATATAAATCGATAATGGAAAGATTGAAATCCGACTTGTAAAGATGCGGAGAAGGATAAGTATGTGCCTCCCCATGAGCGATAAAATCCCAAGGATACAAATGGTGGTAGATCTTATGATACAATATCGCGTATCCTCAACAAAGTTGAAAGGTCAGAAAAAATGCTAAAAGGTATGAAAGAATATCTGTCCAACCTCATTCAGACCGTCACCTCTCATTAGGTCTCAATGAAGAAATTAGAGACCCAGATGGGCCACATCTCATCTCATCTCAACCCGAGGAAACAAAGGTTTTTTCCTAGTGACACTATGGCTAACCCAAGAGTGAAATCAGAAGACTAACTTGTGTCTTGCCACATAGTCAAGTAAGGTACTATTTGGAAGGCAATCCAAAACCATTTAATTTCGTTCTTTTTTATATCTTGATAAAATAAATGTGTGTTGGATGACAATTTCAGGAAGGAAAAGCACTTGAAAAGATGTAAAATGACGACGAACATGTCTTTTTGGAGGAACGTCAACGGGTTTGGCATAAAAAATCATTCCCCACCATTTGACTCTATGCACCTAAAAGTTTGAATCTTTAAAACTCGGTAGAGTGAAACATTTTGTCAGCGACTCCCCAATCCAGGGGCGATGTCGACAAAAATCATCGATGCAACTTTTGCAAGAGACTGGGGAATCATGTAATATATGGCGACAAAATAGATACTCCACGCTTCGCTGAGCCATTGCGTGAGATAAGCTAATATCGCTGAATGAGTAAAACATGGAAGATCACACACATCATGCTTAAAAATCCTAATTTGAACCTTTTCTTACACTTTATCCCTCTTACAAACTCACATTTGCACTCAACTAGTTATATTTCTTGCATTTTATAGTATTTTAAATGTGGGATTGTGTTTGTATTTGGACCGCCTTTCTACCTAGCACATCATTATAATCTAATTCAGGATCAAAGTTTAGTAATTGAATCCCTCAGTTATGTTACCGAAATTTGTACTCATTTAAATAGTGATTAATAGTACCAATTTTTGTAGGTATTTTAGTAGATGGAATAACATATATTGTTGATTTTTACTCGATATTCCATGCGTAGTCAGTAAAATATCATTCGAATGTGCTTTGACCTGACTTTATATGTGTTGGGATGGTGGAAATGTTATAGGTCTTCATAAAAAATGATGTTGAAAAGGCTTGAGTCTCATTATCAAGGGTTGTGGGGTTGAAATTGAAAGAATGGAGCAAAAATAGGCGTATTGGGCTATTTGGCGAACTGAGTGCAACTCCCTAAAGTTTTAATGGTTCTCCTTAATGTCAAAATTTCTCCTTTAACCGAATGCTCTATGAATCGGTTGAATTGTAACTTTCAGTGGTCAGATAGAGTTACAAAATTTCACCCGGAAATTCCCCTTAAGATTTCTCGTTCGGCCTTTGTCTGCACCCTTATGTAATTTGTACATGTTTTTAGTGAACGCTCTAACATAACCAACACGTTACAAATTAGTTTGGTGAAGTGAATCTACAGTCAAAACCTCCCTAGCCCCCTTTCTAAATTACTACCTAACTTGTCAACGAAGTTTTTTTTTGCAGAAATCGCTAGAACAAAAGTCATAGGAAGAAATGATCCACCCAGGCACATATGAGCATGATATTTTAAGGAAGAGAAAAAGAAAGAGGATATATCCTGACAGAGGAAATGCACACAGGAACCCAGGTCCAAAAGACGAATTACCATCAACCCTAATATGCCTCCATGGACTCGAGGTTTTGTTAATGTTGTACATGCCTTCAAGTCAACTGATGATATGGATAAAATGATAGCAACCAACATCATTGTTGAGGAAAGGGCAACTCAAAACAGTGGTGAAACTCAGGAAGTGTCACTTCGGGAGCATTGGTCTTATTTCAAGAAGAAAACACTCACACCACGGTGGATGAAGAAGCTGCATAAATGTGATATTTTACTTGTCCCTTTTGGTTTAACATTCTTAAAAAAATTTATATTGTCATTATTTTCATTTGAGGAAAAATACATTTTATTTGTGGTGGGGTGAGGCTCACCTTTATTGTGCATTTCTTGAAATGCTTTTTGAAATTGTGTTTTTAGATTTATCAAGGTTTTCTATTTTAAATGTTTTGAAATAGTGTTTTCATAATAATTTTGACCCTTCCTAAAAATTTTTACTTTTAAAAAAATTTTCACCTCTTTTGTTGTAAGTGGTTGTTCCTGTACAAATTTAAGTGTCGGTTTGGACCAATACCAATGCCTTGAAAAGTGCTCTCAAGTGAAAAAACATGAATGTGAGGCTACAATGAGAACGAATGAAGTTACAAAGATAATATGTGAACTCTTAACATCTCATTGTGATTAGTGAATTATTATTGGATTCACACTAGCGAAAGTGTGTTGTGTTGTTTGACTTAAGTGTCAATGCTTGATGAGCTTACTTTGAACATTGCATGAATAAACCTAGAATTTCCCAATTAGTCTGATTGATTTAGAAAGGTATCCTGTTTAGATGATCTTAGGCAAGATTCAAAGAGTGTAAGCCAACTTTGACATATACCTCTTTTGTGGCCTATCCCTGAGCGTATGAAAATCTCTTCAAAATCCTTTGAGCCTTACCTGTTCTTTGGAAAAACTTTGATGAAGACCAAAACTTATTTAATCCATAACCTATAATTCTTTGGAGATGTGATATAAGTGAATACCCAACATATGCTAAAAGCCAAAGTTGGTGGTGTGATAAGAAGGGAAAAGATGAGTCAAGAAGTGCAAGAAAAGTCTCGCAATCCCACGGTACTTCACAGAAATGGAAACCCTCTATATATATATATATATTAAAATAATAAAATAATGAAAAAAAAGTTAAGGAATGAAATCACAAAAAAGGAATTTAGATTTCCAAGAAATCCATAGAGAAGAATAAAAGATTACTTAAAGGCACTTGCCTAACGATTGATAAGAAAGAAAGGGAATGTTTTAGAAAGTCGCATATCATTGAAGAAAAAGTCACGAGCTTAAATGAACATACCTTTGCACTCAACTCTTGTTACACGCCTTAGAAAGACCTTTTTGATCATGAGTGAACCGATCCAAAAGTCAATTGGAAAATAAAAGCAAACCTATGGGTGAAATATATAATGTGTTCCTCTTTGTGAGTATGAGTGTTGTATCAGATTTGTGATCCTATGTTGATAAACCTACGTGCGTAAAAACTGAATCATTCTTGGTATAAGTCCATTTAGATACTTTTGTTGAGCTTGAACTTGCTTTAGTAGCGAGTATTGTGAGCTCAAGAATCTTTGGTAATTTTGTGCCACAACTTGAATCTTTGTGTATATAATTGAGCTATGCATGAGTAATTTGAGTCTTGTTGTGTATATTCATGATTGAGTCTTGTGTAGGACTATTTGAGAAATCCTACTTGAACGATTGAACGTGAGTTTTACTTGAGAATAAACAAGAGTTTAAGTTGGGGGTGTTGTTGAGTCCTTGAAATTGACTCATCTAAGGCCTTATTTTAACGCAAATAGTGTCCTTGATTATTTATTTTATCTTGATATTTGATAAAAACACCTAGGTTTTAGGTATTTGATGATTTAATAGGAGCATGGACACATGGGCACACATTCGCGGTGACGAGTACCTCTATGCAAATACTCACCGCGAGGTGCTTGTTCGCAGGTTTGCCATCAAAAGACCCACATGCTTAAAGAGATAAACTTAGGTTTGTGTGCAAAAGTTGTGTGGGGAGACCAGACATGGATATGATGTCAACAGATTGCGAGTTTTTCCTTTATCACTAACACGAGATGCTGCTATATGGTTCACTAAACTTCCCTACAACTTTATCTATACTTGGGATCAGTTGAGAGATGTGTTCTTGGAGAGATAATGTCCAGTATTCAAGAAGCTCAACCACAAGTATAAGGTGAATAACTTTGTGGCACTACCTAGAGAGTCAGTGAGTAGCTCTTGGGTCATATTTTATACGTTCGTATTGGGCGTCCGAAACCACCGCATTGATTATAAGTCACTAAAAGAATACTTCCACAGAGGTCAAAATGATAACAACAAAGCAGTGCTTGATACTATTGCAGGTGGTTCCTATGGAAAATGCACATATGTTGAGATTGCATAGATAAAGCTTGGAGCACTACAAAGTTGGACACTTGTGAAACACCTTCACGTACAGTCTACAAACAATACAATAATAGATGAGACTCATGAAGAGATGGCGCAGATGAGAAGTGAATTCGGGTTGATGTTGAAGCATTTGAGAGGAGGCGCAGAAAAGGTGAATGCCGTGAACTATCTGACTAAACCACCACCACAGGCAGATGAGTATTATTATTATGAAGATACATATACATTTAATGATCATACAGGTGGTTTTCAACCAAACACCGAAGGTTCCAATCAGGATAATAGGAGACAATGTCAAGGAAATCAAGGTCGGAACTCTTGTAATTACAATCGAAAGGATCAATATGTATGATATAGGAACTACTTCAACCATAACAACTATGATAACATGAATGATCGGGGTGGGACATATGTTCCCCATTAAAATCAGAAAGCTAATCCTAGGAATTGTGGAGGTAGTATAGTGCAGGTTGAGGATATGCTGCAAAAGATGACGAGGAGGTTTGATGCGACATATGAGAATGTCAAGGAGATGAGAGGTGACCTAGCTGGTATTGGACAAAAGGTGGATACACATGTGGTCTCGATAAAGCATTTTGAGCTATAGATGAATTAGTTGTCTACTAATGTGAACCCACACCAACCTGGCACCCTCCCAAGCAACACTATCCAAAACCCAAAAAATGATGGACATTGCATGGCAGTCACTACTTGAGGGGGTAAGTAGACCATTGATCCGCCTATGCCGTCTTTAATCATAGATGATACGAGAAAGGAAGAAGATGTAGTAGAAACTAGTAGAGAGTTGGTGGATAAAAAAATGAAAGAAGCTGATGTATATCAGAAAGTTGTCCCCATCCCTAAACCTCCACCCCCATTCCAACAGAGATTGGTGAAGAAAAAGGTATATTTCCAATTTATCACTATGTTGAAACAATTTTCCATCAATGTTCTGTTGATAGAAGCTTTGGAGCAAATGCCCGGATATGCTAAGTTTGTGAATGATATGGTGACAAAGAAGAGATTTGTGAGTTTTGAAGATGATGACAGAATGCAGCACTGCAATGCTAATGTTAAAAGATCTCTTGTGTAGAATAAGGAAGATACGAGCGCCTTCACTATTCCATGTACTATAGGGTTGCTACACTATGCTAAGTCACTATGTAATCTTGGTGCGAGCATAAACTTCATGCCTCTATCCATTTAGAATAAGTTATTCTTGGGAGACCTACAATCTACTACGATCCGATTACTGATGGCCGACTGAACTGTGAAGAGGCTCATAGGTATCCTCCATGATGTACTTGTGAAAGTGGAGTTGTTCATCTTTCCGTTCGATTTTGTAATTCTTGACAATGAGGTTGATTTTTAGGTCCCCATTATTCTAGGAGAACATTCCTTGCCACTGGGCATGCACTGGTTAATATGGAAAAAGTGCAAATAAAACTTTGTTTTAACAATGAAGAAAAAAATTTCAATATATGTAGGTCCATGAAGTAGAATGGTGAGCTTCAAACAGTACCTGCTATATCCTACAGGGTTGAGAGTGTAGTGAAAGTAAAATTGAAGAGAGACTCGCGTGGAGGCTCTAACAGCGGTCATCATGAAATTTGACAGTTATGGTGTTGAAAAGTACGATTCTTTTTTCACTACACTTGAACGAAAAGAATATTGGTCAAAGCCGAAGAAATTGGAGTTAGATATGAAGAATCACGAGTCTCCACCTGCGAGCCCATCTATTGTTGAGAACCCAAAATTAAAGTTTAAGGCTCTACCACCTCATATAAGGTATGTTTTCTTGGGTACATATGACACTTTGGCGGTAATAATTGCAATAGAGCTAAATGGGCAACAAGTAGAGTGCTTCATAGTGGTGTTGACGAGGTTCAAGCAAGCCATTAGTTGGATTATTACGGATATTATTGGGATCGGTCCCAGTATTTTTCCCCAAAAAATCTAACTAATGCCAGATCATCCGAGTATTGAGAACCAAAGAATGTTGAATCGACCTATGCAAGAAGTAGTGAAAAAATAGATCATCAAGTGGTTGGATGATGGAGTAATTTATCCTATTGCAGAAAGTAGTTGGGTGTGTCTTGTTCAGCGTATGCCTAAAAAAGGCAGCAATTTTGTTGTACCTAATGAAACCAACGAGGTTGTTCCGATGCGGCTAGTGACTGGTTAGAGAGTTTGCATGGACTATCGAAAGTTGATGCTTAGACTGAGAAGGACCATTTCTCCATGCCCTTCATGGATCAAATGTTAGACAAACTTGCAGACAAAGGTTGGTCTTTCTTTCTTGATGGCTATTCGGGCTACAATCAGATCTGCATCGCTCCACATGATCAAGAAAATACCAATTTCACATGGCCCTATAGGAATTTTGCATTCAAAAGGAGGCCTTTCAGGTTATGTAATGCACCGGCTACCTTCTATCGTTGTATGATGTCGATATTTTCGGACATAGTGGAGGACACTACTGAGGTGTTCATGGATGATTTTTCTATAGTGGGTGACTGTTTAATTGATGCTTGAGTAATTTGGCTGAGGCGCTCAAAATATGTAAGGATTGTAATTTGGTGCTAAATTGGAAGAAATGTCACTTTATGGTGAAAATAAGACATAGTGTTGGGCCATCTCATCTAGAAGAAAGCAATAGATGTTGATCGAGCTAAAATAAAGGTGATAGAGAAGCTATCTCTATCCATTTTTATCAAGGGTATGAGATGTTTTCTTGGGCATGCTGGATTTTATCAGAGGTTTATTAAGGATTTTCGGAAAATTGCACAACCTTTGTGCAAACTACTCAAGAAGGAATGTAAGTTCTATTTCGATGAATCCTGTTTGACGGCATACGGAGAGTTGAAACAAAAGTTGGTAACCGCTCCCATTATTGTTTCACCGGATTGGAGTGAGACATTTGAGGTGATATGTGATGCAAGTGGGGTTGCACTTTGTGTGGTATTTGGATAGAAAAGGGATAAAATCCGTCACCCCATCTACTACGCGATTAAAGCTCTGAATGAATCCCAAAAGAAGATCATGGTAACTGAACAACAACTTTTTGTGGTGGCGTTTGAACTCGAGAAATTGTGATCCTATTTTCTTGGAACGAGGATCATAGTGCATGCAAACAATTCCGCTTAAAGGTATTTGATGGAGAAAAAGGATGCAGTGCTTAGGTTGATCATATGGGTATAATTGCTGCAACATTTTGATTTTGAGGTGAAAGACAGATTAGGGACAGATAATAAAGTACCTGACCACCTTTCTAGATTTGAGGATGAAGCTATGCGGTAATTAGGAGAAAAAGCTGAAATTGATGATGCATTCCCGGATGAACATGAATTGGCCGCTTCTCATTATCTGATCCCATGGTTCGTAAACTTTTCTAATTATCCGGCAAATGATGTTTTTCTTTCATACTTGACTTTCCACCAAAGGAAAAAGTTCATGCGTTATGTGAAAAAGTTCTTTTGGGATGAGCCTTAATTATATCCTAGTTGTGACGATGGAATTGTTCGTTGTTGTGTAAAAAAATTTAGAAGTTGAGTTTTCTCTAGATGTGTCATTCCTCGCCTCTGGGTGGGAACCATAGTTGTATTGGAACTACGCACAAGATCTTGCAGTGTGGATACTACTAGCCCACCATCTACCAAGATGCTCATTAGTTTGCCAAATCATGTGATCGGTGCCAACAAAATGAATGAATTTAAAAGATCTTACTTTGAATAATATTCTAGAGCTTACTTTGAATAATATTCTTGATATTGAGTTATTTTATGTATGGGCCCGTTTGTGAGTTTTTATGGGATGAAATATATTTTTGTGGCGGTTGACTATGTCTCAAAATTGGTGGAAACAATTGCGCTTCCTAACAATGAAGTAATGATTGTCTCTGCATTCTTGAAGAAGATTATGTTCTCTATATTCGGAACAACTAGGGCCATTATTATTTGCAACAACCCTAAAAATGAATATTTTAAGTAATGCTTAATGTGTCTAGAATGCCTACGATTAGACCGGGTTCACACGGATTGATGCGCATAGAACCAGACCTCTGCACCCTTTCTACATCCAAGATAAATAAATTGGCGATTGGAGATAGAAAAGGTTGGGTCCATCCATTTAAGGCTCTCGTATACAAAGATTTACTTGAAGGAGTCTTTAACGTACTTAAAAATGGAAGATCTTAGGTTTGGAGGGTCTAGGGGTAAACTGGTCTTTTTTCATGCTAAGGATAGTATCGTAATCACCCGAAATATATAATTAATTATTTATTTAATAAGGTGGAGGGGCGTTTTAGGGAGAGAGGGCCAACAATTGGCTCAAGAAGTGAATTCTTGCTCCACCCGGGTTCGAACCTAAGTGGAAGCAATGAATTAAATTATTTTTAATTTAAGTTAGTAAGTTAATATAATTAATTTATATTTATTATTTGTTATCTGAGTTAATATAAAAGGAAATCACATTTTAAATAATTAAATAAAAATCTTAATTTACTTAGTCTTAAATTAGACTCCAAATCCTATGAAAACTCTTCTCTCCCACGCGCATCTCTCTCTCTCACGTCTCTATCACTCTCACCAAAGATTCTCTCTGCCAAATAACTTCAAAATATAGTAGGTAAATCAAAACTCTTCACACTTGAATAACTCACAACGTAAATATAAGAAAACAAACAAAATCAATCACGTAGGCAAAGAGAAGTTTGTCCGTTGAGTTGGTGTTGACTTTGAGGGGATTTTGACATGATCTTGGGTGAAGTGTTTGGGAAAAAAGTCGAGCGTTTAACATCAAAAAGGTATGGGTTCTCTTCTCTCTTGGTCCCTTTCCCAAGAGACCCCTAAGGTTCAGACGAATTTATTCTGAAAACTATGGTTGTTCCCCATTGCATGTCCCTGTCACTAGCTCACATTGAATCATAGGTTGGTTATGTTTGCTGGTACTAGGGATGAAACGTGTTTTCATGATGATTATGTGTTTATATGTATGTTCGAAATTATGTGACTTATGTTATTGTTTTTCTGAAATTATGTGTATGTATGTGTGTGCAATGTGAATCGTATTAATGTGCCTCGGGTTAAGGCTTTAAAAATGTGATGTTAAGGTTGTATT
Source organism: Solanum habrochaites (assembly GCA_027704765.1). Lineage (NCBI taxonomy): Eukaryota > Viridiplantae > Streptophyta > Magnoliopsida > Solanales > Solanaceae > Solanum > Solanum habrochaites. Next base: position 42,638,819 of record JAKWJA010002500.1, read on the forward strand.
TCATGAACAAATGATTATGTAATTCTTGATGTTCATATGAGTTGAAATGTGTCATATTAGAGTGATAATCTCTTGGCTAAACAATCCATGAAAAATTCACCTAAGAGTGTATTAAAGGATATACGAATTTCCCTATAAATTCACGTGTAAATCTAGAAGGAAGTGAGCTGAAAATATATTAACAAATCTTGAATTTTAAATGATTATGAATTAGGTGAGGTCATTAGGGATCGAAACCGCGATCTCACCCGTGAAAAGCACTAAAAAGTGAATAAAGAAATGGGGCTTAGGGGGGTTCGAAATTAGGTGCTCTTGGCTGGAAATTAATATATGAAATTAAGAATTTAGAGTTGTGGGATCGAACCCACAACATCTCAATTTGAACATAAGAAAAAAATGAAAAGAAAATAAATGTGAGGCGTCGAGTCGAACCACAACGTTAAGGTAGTATAGGAGAGTAAGCGAAAAAGAAAAGAAAGAAATGTGAGGCGTTGGAATTGAACCCACGACCTGAAGGCAGTAAAGGAGAGTTAATAGAAAATGAAAAATAGAAGAAATGTGAGGAGTGGAAATTGAACCAACGACCTCTAGGAAATAGAGGTGAATTAAAAAATAAATAAATAAAGAGAGGCTGTGGTGGTTTGATCCAACAACCTAATGGTCAACTCGAGATAGTCAAGGAAAATTAATAAAAAAAATAAAAGGGGTTGTGGGGGGTCGAACCCACTACCCCTCGGCAAAGAAACAGAATTTTCAAAGGATATAAATAAAAAGAAAAAGGTGATGTTGGAGCTCGATCTAGGTTCCCAATGTCATGTGGACTGGAATTAAATAAAAAGAAAAATGTAAAGTGTTGTCAAAGGGATTTGAAACCGGGTTCCCTTGCCCAAATTCCATATTTATACATAAGTAATACGTGAATTAAATATTCAAGAATAATGTTGCCTACTTAGATCAAAATCGAGATCTTGGCATACATACAAGATGCAGAAGTCTTGTACCACATAATCTTAGGAATATATGAATCACTTAATCGAACGATGAATGAAGCCTCATGGCTTGTATATATAGACCCATAAGTCTAGCATGCATGTAAAAATAAGTGAACCTAAAATGTTAGCAATGAAATGATGAAACCTTAAAAGGGTTAAGTAAGAGTGTGAAACACACTAAATGGCCAAGTGAATTCGCATATGACGAATGAACATTCACGTAAAAATGGGGTGAGTAATTATGAAGAGTAAATATGCTAATGTTAATGAATGTGGTGGCAACATGATATGAGGCTAACATAAAAGATGATAGCGATCTCAAATGAGCCTAAGTAATTGTTACCAAAACGTACTCACCTATGAGAGTGTAAAGTTAATAAAGAGACCAATCTATATGAACACTCTAATGAAAGTATTTCGATTAAAACACTTAATACTAATGATGAGATGATAAATCATCTATTGATCTATGATGTCCTTATACTAGAAGCCATCTTCCATGACATATAATTTGAATGTAATGGAACTTTATACTGAGCACCGATAGACTAGATATGAGAGGTGATAACTTCTTTCGGGAAGGGTGGAGTTTCACATAACTCTAACGAGAATAGACTGTTTGGCATGCCGGGTATGGTTCTCCTTCTATCTCCTAGTCTTTTAACCTACACAGCCAATATAGGGATCTGGCGGGATTAAATTCCCATGTACGCTAGCATGTTTTGGCTCACCTTGGCCGGTGATTCCACCTCTTTTTAGTGTGGGAGATACACTGTATTTTATGAATCTCATATGATCTATGTCGGTTAAAGTTAAAGTTACCAATGAACGAATGAGACCAGCCTCAAATAGTGCACATAATGAAATGAATGACACAAAGGTGTTAGGATAGGATGATCAGGAGGTGAGCTAGATTTAAGTAACGACACTAGGTCATTCTTGATCATTGCACAACAAACCCGAAGAAAGTCTTAAACTACATCATAGGTATAGATGATTTTTACACTAGCCGATTAAAGAAATGAAATGAAGTACGTATGAATGAAGCAAACTCTCTGTTTGCTAAAAAAAGGCTCCCTAGTTTAGGTCCCATATGTTCAGCCCACATTATCAGAAGTATTGATGTCATGTCCATGATTCCAAGGTCTCATGGCATATGAACGACTGATATGCAATATGTTATGTGCTATCTGTAAGATGTTATGTGTTGTGTGCAATATGATAAGCATGATGATGCATGTTAGTTTCATGGCATGACTTTCCTAATCCGAATTTGGAAAGCTAACTCACTTTCCTTATCCAAATCTTGAAAGTTCACTAACTTTCCTAATCCATATTTGGCAAGTCCACTAACTTGACTATCCATAATCATGTCGTTAGGAAAGAGCTATTTTACTCATGCATGTCCTTGGTGTGTGCTTGTATATATCCATACTTAGTACAAGTATGTACTAACCCTATAAAAGTCTACAATTTAAGGTGCAGGCACAAGTAAATGCTAGAGCTACAGGTTGACGTTTAAACTATCCCAACGCAGAGCATTCATCCGGACTTGGTAAGACCTAATGCTTTAGAGGATTCTTGACCATTATATTCTAGATTAGTTATACTTGAGCTAGTGGAGTATGTTTCACTAGCGTTTCTTTCCACTTTTTCTTAGAGATTGTATTGATGCCATTTTGGCAAGTATACATTTCATGTTATATTAAACTATTTCTTTAATTTGATGATCTTAATGTTAGATGGTTGATCGTGAACAATTACCAATCTAATAGAATTATTAGTATCTATGTTAAGAAACAAAAAGTTTCAAATTTTTCGCTAAAATTAACCTAGACAAGAATGACGTAAGTAGGCTTGTTTGCAACCTCAAAGAGGTCAACGACGCCGATCATGTCTGGGATGTAGACTTCAGTCGTGAAAAAGTTTGTATCATAGAGCTAAGTTTAATTCCAAGGATAATAATTTCACGTCAACCACATTGAGTAGTTTCTATGTCATGGTAGTGAAGTGCACCACTATCCTGGATTAGAGACTGCATGATGCGTAGGAAAAATTTCCCTTCTTTTGATCTTATCGTGCCTATCCTAATGTTTGATTTTCTTTGTGTTATTAGTGTGTCTAACATCAACCCTTGTTGTTTTTAGAGAATGAACACAAGCAGAGCAATTGGTTAGAGGAGAGAAGGAGGAGATGCTGGAGACAATCAAGTTCCATACCAGGCTCCAGCTGAAGGAGTAGCCATGAGGATTAAACCTGTTGGGTTGACTGATGCTGATGTGAGGGCATTTATGTCCTAGATGGCACAGACCATCACTAAACAGGCTTAGTCCATGACTGACCAAGTCAACCGACAATTGTTTAGAGAGAGAACCCATTGGTTCGTACCTTGGCTGATAGGCTGAGAGACTTTACGAGGATGAATCCTCCTATTTTTACAGAGTTTAAGACTTCAAAGGACCCCCAAGAGTTTGTGGACGAGGTGCATAAGATGTTAGTTAGTATGGGGCCCACAGATACTAAGAAATTAGAGTTGGTTTCCTATCAACTAAAGTATGTTGCACAAACTTAGTGCAAGATGTGGCAGGATAGCCGAGATTTGGGAGGAGTTCCGATCACTTGGGAGCTGTTTAAGATAGCCTTCCTAGAGATATTTCTCCCCAGGGAGATGAAGGGGGCCAAGGTTGAGGATTTTATCAACCTTAAACAGGGATCAATGACAGTCAGGGAGTACACCCTGATGTTTGTGAAATTATACAGGTATGCCACTTCTCTTGTGACAAACAGTAGAGACGAGATGAGTAGATTCTTTACAGGGATTGCTGAGGATATCGAGGAGGAGTGTAGGGAAGCTATGTTGCATGACAGCATGGACCTTTCTAGTCTAATGATTATGTAAATCAATTGGAGGAAATCAGAAAGATGAAGCACATTAGGGCAGGGAACGGGTCAAGGCAAGTCGAGGAGAATTTTTCAAGGAACAGTAGTATTGAAATCAGGGATAAGCCTAGTTTAAGAAGGGACTCTCCCACCAAGGGGAGTCAAGTTCATCCAAGGTCGCTTGAATAGGAATTGCCGAGTCTGCCGAGTTTAAGAAAACATGAAGTATATAAGCCCTCAGGAGAGACCACCTTTGCAAGAAGTGTGGCAAACTACATAGAGGAGAGTGTAATGATGGGCACTGAACACTTGGTACATTTGTGGAAAACGTCACATGTGAAGGATTGTCCGAATAGGAGGGTTAAGAACAAGCAAGTTATATTTCACCTAATGGTCAGTGAAGAGCCCCAAGAAGCAACGATTCTCACATCAAGTCTAGGGGGGAGGTACGTCACCCTCTTGTGAAGTCTCGGGTGTGTACCCTTAATATTCTTTCATGTATTGACTGTGGTATGGTTTTTATGCACTAATATGAGGTTAACATTTTTCAGTCATCAAGTTTTGTTGCTGATTGTATGACATACATTTTTACTTTTTGTTGTATGCTTTGATGAACAGTTTTTAGGAAAGAGTTCCTTAGTCTATTATGTGAAGCTACTAGTATGTTTTCACGTATTTGCACCATCATTTTAATATGTGATTTTCAGATATTCACCAATTGGGGAGTTATTGAATTAACTATGTAGCATCATTCTATAAGATGACTTACTTTCTTTAGTAAATGAAGTATGTCCATTCGTGGAAAAATGTTCCTGGGGGGGGGGAGATAATGTAACAACCCTAAAAATGAATCTGCTAAATAATGCTTAATGTGTCTAGAATGCCTACAATTAGGTCGGGTTCACACAGATTGATGCGCGTAGAACCAGACATCTAAACCATTGCAAAATCCAAGCCAACTAACTTGGGGAGTTAGTAGATCTAGAAAAGGTTAGGTCCAACCATGTAGGGCTATCCAATACGAAGATTTACTTGAAGGAGTCTTTACCGAACTTAAAAAGGGAAAATATTATGTTTAGAGGGTCTAGGGTTAAAATGGTCTTTTTCAAGGCTAAGGGTAGTATTGTAATTACCCTAAATATATAATTATTTCTTTTTTTAATAATGTGGAGGGGCATTTTTGGGTGAGAGGGCTAAAAATTTGCTCTTGAAGTAAAGTCTTGCTCCACCCGGGTTCCGACCTAGGTGGAAGCAATGAATTCTATTATTTTTAATTTAAATTGGTATTAATTAAATCAAAATATTTATTATTCTTATTGATTGCAATGAAAGGCAATCAATTTTTACCTAATTAATAAAAATCTTAATTGACTAAGCCTTACACTAGACTCTTAATTCTCTCCCACGCTAATCTCTCTCTCTCTCTCTCACATCTCTATAACTCTCACTTACGACTCTCTATGCCAAATAACTTTAAAAAACAGTAGGTAAACCAATGTTCTTCACACTTGAATAACTCACAACGAAAATATAAGAAAACAAACGAAATCAATTACATAGGCAAAAAGAAGTTTGTCCATCGAGTTGGTGTTGACTTTGAGGGGATTTTGACATGATCTTGAGTGAATTTTTTGGGCAGAAAGTATAGGGTTTGACGTCAAAAAGGTATGGATTCTCTTCTCTTTTGTTCCCTTTCCCAGGAGACCCCAAAGGTTCAGAAGAATCTAGAAAACTAGGGTTGTTCCCCGTTGTATGTCCCTGTCTTTAGCTCCTATTAAATCATAGGTTGGTTAATTTTTATGCTAGAAAACTAGAGATGAAACGTGTTTTCGTGATGATTATGTGTTTATATGTATGTTTAAAATTATGTGACTTATGTTGAAGGTTTTTCCGACATTATGGTATTGTGTGTCAATGTGAACCATATCATGTGTCTCGGTTAAGGATTTAAAATGTGATGTTGTGGTTGTATTTCATGTACAAATGCTAATGTAGTAAGATGTTCCATATGAGGTTAATTTCGGCCTGATTTGGAGTGATCATCGTTTTGGTAACTAATCCATGAAAGGCACCCAGAGCTTATTAAATGACTACTATGACCCTATAAAGTTTCACGTTGTAAATGTTGAAGGAAGTGAGTTGAATAATGTGAAATAATTTCCAGAAAATTACAAGTTAGTTTCGGCTAAAAATAGATGAGCATATTTGGAACTTTAAATGAGTATAAATTAGGTGAGATCAGAAGCAATGAAACCCGCGTTCTCACCAGTGAAAAAGACTAAAAACTGAATAAAGAAATGGGGCTGAGGGGGGTTGGAACTTGGGTATTCCTAGCTGGAAATTAATATATGTAATTAAGAATTGAGAGGAGTGGGATTCGAACCCATAACCTCTCAGTCACAACTTAAGAAAAAATGAAAAGAAAATAAATGTGAGGCATGGGAATCGAACCCACGACCTCAAGGCAGTAGAGGAGGGTAAGAGAAAATTAAAAGAAAGAAATATGAGGCGTGGGAGTTCAACCAACGACCTCAAGGAAGTAAAGGAGAGTTAAGAGAAAATGAAAAATAAAAGAAATGTGAGGCATGGAAATTGAACCCACGGCCTCTAGGATGTACAGACGAATTAAAAGAAAAATAAAGAGAGGTTGTGGAGGTTTGATTCCACAACTTCATGGTCAATTGAAGATAGTCAAGGAAAATAAATAAATAAAAAATAAAAGGGGTTGTGGGGGTTCGAACCCACAAAAGAAAGTCAATTTTGAAAGGATAGGATTAAAAAGGAAACGGTGATGTAGGAGCTCCATCTAGGGTCCCAATTTCATGTGGACTGAATAAAATAAAAAGAAAAATGTAAAGTGTTGTCCAAGGGATTTGAAACCAGGTTCCATTGCCCAAATTCCGTATTGATACATAAGTCATACGTGAAATAAATATTCAAGAATTAGATAAAAAATCGAGATCTTGGCATTCATACAAGATGCATAAGTCTTTGTAACCACATAATCTAGGATGTAGGAAATACTTAAATAACATGAATCAAGCCTTTGTCTTGGTATGGTTAATCGCATACTCTAGCATATGTCTAAAAATAAGAGAACCTAAGATGTACGCAATGAAATGATGAAACCCTAGAAAGGGTTAAGTAAGACTGTGAAACACACTAAATGGCGAAATGCATAGGATTATGATGAAATGAACATTCAAGTAAAATGGGGTGAGTAATTGTGCTAATATTAATGAATGTGGTGACAACATGATATGAATGTAAAAGATGGTAGCAATCTCAAATGATCCTAAGTAAAATGTAACCAAAACGTACTCACGTATGAGAGTGCAAAATTAATGAAGAGACTAGTCTCTATGCACACTCTAATGAAAGTATTGAGATTAACACACATAATACTAATGATGAGATGAGAAATTAACTATTGAGATATGATTTCCTCATACTAGAAGACAACTTCCATGACGTATATTGAGCACCGATACACTAGCTATGAGCGGTGATGCCTTCTTTCTTGAAGGGTGGAGGTTCACGTAACTCTCATGAGATGAGACTGTCTGGCATGCCAGGGTGGGTCTCCTTATATCTCTTAGTCTTGAAACCTATACTTCAAATATAGGGATCTTAAGGGGTTCAATTCCCATGTACGCTAGCATGCTTTGGGTCACCTTGGCCAGTGATTCCACCTCCTTTTAGTATGGGCGAAACACTGGATTTCATGATGCTCACATGATCTATGTCAGTTAAAGTTAAAGTTCCCAATGAATGAATGAGGCCAACCTCAAATAATGCACATAATTAAATGAACGATACCAAAGGTGTTAGGTTAGGATGATCACGAGGTGAGCTAGATTTAAGTAATGACACTAGGTCATTCTTGATCATTGCACAACAAACCCAATGAAAGTCTTAAACTACATCATAGGTATATCTGGTGTTTACACTAGCCGATGAAAGAAATGAAATGAAGTACGTATGAATGAGTGAAGCAGACTCTGTGTTTGCTAAAGAAGGCTCCCTAGTTTTTAGGTCTCCATATGTTCAGCCCTCATTATCGGCAGTATTAATGTCACTCAAGTTCATGTTCCAAGGTCTCATGGCATGTGAATGACTAAATGCATATTTTATGTCTATCTCTAAGATGTTATGTGTTGTGTGCAATATGAAACCATGATTATGCATGTACTTCATGTATGATTTTCTAATTCAATTTGGAAAGATCACTCACTTTCCTTATCCACATCTAGAAAGGTCATAACTTTCCATAATGCCATATTTGGCAAGTCCACTACTTACTATCCATATCTTGGCGTGAGAAAGAGCTATTTACTCATCATATCCTTGGTGTATGCTTGTATATACCCATACTTAGTACAAGTGTGTACTAACCTTATAACAGTCTAGAATTTTAGGTGCAGGCACAAGTAAAAGCTAGAGCTACAGGTTGACGTTGAAACTATCCCAATGCGGAGCATTCATCCGGACTTGGTAAGCCCTCATGCGTTTGAGGATTATTGACCATTATATTCTAGATTAGTTATACGATTGAGCTAGTGGAGTATGTTTCACTAGTGTTTGTTTCCACTTTTTCTCAGACATTGTATTGATGCCATTTTGGCAAGTATACATTTCATTTATATTGAACTATTTTTTTCATTTGATGATCTTAATGTTACATTTTTTATGGTGAACAATTATGAATCTAATAGAATTATTAGTATGTATGTTTAAAAAAAAATTCAAATTTTTACGCTAAAATTAACCTAGACAAAGTAAGAATAACGTAAGTAGGCTTGTTTGCAACCTCTGAGAGGTCAAAGTCGCCGGTCTCGTTTGGGGTCTAGACTCCGGTCGTGACATTAGTGACGGTGGCTCTCACTTTTGTAATAAATTATTCAAAGGTCTATTGGAAAAATATGGTGTTCGCCATAAAGTGGCTATTCCCTACCACCCATAGACTAGCGGGCTAGTTAAGGTGTCTAATTGGAGATCAAACAGATTCTAGCAAAAAATGTGAACACCAATAGAACGGACTGGTCAAGGAGGATATATGAGGATCCTTGTTCTTACTGAATTGTATACAAGACCCCCATTAGTATGTCTCCATACCATCTTGTATACAGGAAGGCTTGTCACTTGCCGATCGAGCTAGAGCACAAGGCGATGTGGGCAATGAAGATACTGAAGTTGGATTGGACTGGAGCATTAGAACAAAGACGAAATGTGTTGAATGAGCTTTATGAGTTTCACATAAAGGCCTATGAAAGTTAAGCCATCTACGAAGAAAATATGAAGAAGTATCACGACCAAAGAATAGAAAAGAGAGAATTTGTGGTTGGTAATTTAGTGTTTCTATTCAACTCTAGGTTGCGTTTATTTCAAGGAAAATTCAAATCTAAGTGGACGGGCCATTCCTCATTACCAAAGTGTTCCCATATGGAGCGTTTGAGCTAAAAAAAACAACGAAAGCGTTTAGTTCACAGTAAATGGACAAAGAATAAAGACCTATCTGGGGAAAGTGGAGAGTGTGCAAGAAGTAGTTGAGGCCAATCATCTTGATGAATTCTGAGTAATCAAGGGGCCTGCATCGTGCTGCAATGTTAAATCAAGCAATTCTTGGGAGTTAACTTAAAGTGTAACGTCTATCCAACGATAGGTTTTTATTTTCCATGCAGTAGTAGTCGTAGTCTTGTGTTTTTTTTTTGTTTGTGTTATAATTTTGGATAGATATTATTATAGGGTCCGTGTATCAAAAGTGTCTAAAACACACCAAAACAATGCCTAATTTGTGCTACATGTGCAGGAAGTAAAAGCATTAATATAAGGAAAATCATCTAGCGAAGAGGTCTGCGAACCCCATCAACGGGCTGTTTTTCCATCGACCAACCGCTGATGGTTTCCGTAGATCCCAGGTATTATTTAAATTTTTTCTAAGTCTAAAAGTGATCAACGGTCTCAATCGACGGACCGTCGATTGATCCACGACCCATCGACGGGGTTTTGTGGATCAAATAGTGCCATTGATCTGACCCAACCCGATCGATAATATTTAAAGCCACCCCTTTCAAATTTCTTCCCTCTTTCCATTTTCTTTAAAATTTCCTTAACCATTTCATAGTAACATTTCATCCCTATTTCACTCCCAAATTAAATTTTCCAAATCCCAAAATCATCTACCCCATAAAATTCCTCACATTGCAAACATCTTCCCCCAAATTCTATTCTTCCATTCCAAAGAGTACGGGGTTCGGCTTCGGACGCGTACTACTTCTTCCAAGTTGCACAAAACTGCACCACTTCTTAGAAAGGTACTTTAATTTCTCTTAAACTTTGAATTCTCGTTCATAGTTAAATATAGGAATCCGAGAGTGAGTCTTGACCTTGGGACTGGAATCCGAGAGTGAGTCTTGACCTTGGGACTGAACTAAGATAATTTGCATGATTAAAATCACATAATTACTCCGATGGAGATAATATATAGTGGTTGTGTTGCGAATGTAACGATCTAAAATGTTGTGTGTTTTAGTTTGTCTAAAAGTTCTAACCTAGTGTTAAAAGTTCTTTATGAATTGGGTTGATAGTTGCACGAAATAAGAACTCTAGGAATGATGAACTAGTAGTTGTTGTGTTAAACAGTATGTTAAAACTTTATTGTGTAAAAAGGAGTCATTAAAGAAACGAAAAATGAAACTTGACAAAGGTCAAATTCTCTCCAATGCCCACATTACGAGACCCCAACAACGGAATCTCGATCAATTGACGGGCCATCGATGAGGTTCGTCGATTGAAACGCCCAAAAAATCATAAGTTCCAAATAATGGAAGTGGACTATAGTTCGTCGATTGATCGACAGGCCATTATGCACATCCATCATTCTTATCAGAGAAGTCTATTTTCAACCCATCCAAGATTAATTCTAACTGTTAGATGACGGACAGGATCTACGTACCGTCGATGGGTCTCGTTAATCTTACTCTACAACAAAAATTTATGTATATTTTCCAGTTTTCTTATTTACGTTGTTTTCCGAGTGTGTCTCTAGGCTGCTATGATACTAACAACTACTCCAGATGTACCAATGGCTTCAAAGAAGGTAAGCGTCTACAATTAGAAAGGTAAATCCATGTCGTTTACCTCAGTTTATTAGTTGATCAATGAGGATATGACATAGACCATGACCCACGTATGTCCCTCCGGGTACTACCACATCAACAGCATCAGCACAGATCACTAGGGGAACCCCCTGAAAGGTGACTTCCAATTTAGTCACTGCCTCCCAGTATGATGAGGAGCGCACATTGATCGATTCACCAACCACGGCTGGTTTTGGATCAGAAGGGGACTCCGCACCTGACTACAATGATGCCACATTTTCAGGGTCGGCCCAGTATTCAGGGTCAAAGTTGTCCACTACTTCAGCTCCAACTTAGAGAGCCACAAGATCTTGTGATGAAGAACACCAAGCCTTGTCTGATGAGGCTACTAGTTCAGAGTTTGCACCCATACCCCAAATGGATAACCTACTCCGGTTACATAGGAGCAAAATTGGTGGTGATGACCCACCAATTTTATGGGGATGAAAGGATATTAAATGAGAAGGGGTGATGAGTCATTTGGTAACAGAGGAGCGTCGAGTCCTCACAGGGAGTTTTCCCATAGTTTTAGAGGTGCACTGACTCTTTGTGCTCCACAAGTGCTGGTGGATGGCCCAGGACTTGGGCGCATATAGTAAAGAGATCGTGCGGGAGTTTTATGCCTCCTATGTTGCCACTTTCCAAGGGTCCATTGATAGGGGAAAATGCCCCAAAACAAGCTCCTCTTACCTCTACACTTGTTCGGGGCTACTGGGTGGACATATCAGAGGCCACTATCCACCAATTTCTATATGACCCCACCATCAGCACACAGTGGACTTGACATACCTTATAGTTTGATCATAGGTGGGAAATATACAAAGTGGTACGTTTCAAAGGAGTTTAGAGTAGCGAGAGGCAGTTAAAATGGTGAGAGAGCTGACTAGGTCATAGCACCCCGAGTGATCATCCGGAATGCCATACTGACTTTTGTGGACAAATTCTTCTAACTTCTGGTTCTAAATATAGTGTCACCAACTCAGGTTAATAACGTCCTCATTTAGCATAGGGTGATAGTATTGGCAGCGATGGTGGCTGTGATAGTGATCGACTTCGCCAAGTTGATCTTGGTGGTGATACATTAGAACGCATTTTATACCTCCACCACCTACCCTTTCCCCTGCTAAATTTTTCAGTAGTGAAGGTATATGGGAGTGCCAGTCTGGCATTGTGATAGACTTCGTCGACCAGCAGGGATAGTGGATATAAGCCTCATCACAAGTGAGGCCAATGAGGTGGCACCCCACAGAGGGCCCTAGATCGAGGTTCCCATATTGATTGAGAACTTGGCAAACACGGTGGAGCTAGACCAAGGGGCTGACCCTGCCGTACCAGAGCATGAAAATCCCACTTTGACCTCCTTCTCACATGCAGCAAGTGGGGCCCGCAATTTATCTAGATGTGTTCCCCCATGGGCAGCATTAGTCCCTCTAGATCGAGTCCATAAATTAGAGGCACAGATGTCCACCCTGCTTCATCACATTCAGCATTGGATGCAGAAATCCGTGTTTGAGGAAGAGAACCACAAAGAGAAGCGGGTGGTAAAGCAAGCGGAGCAGTGGATTCAGGCGGTTCACCAACGCCTTGATGCCTTTGAGCTGTGTGTTATAGCACGACTACCCATCTCCACTAACCTCACTGCTATCTATAATGAGTTAGCTAGCTTGTGAACCAATGTTGTACCATCCTACACATGCGGGGCGTAAAGACAGAGATTGCTCATATTGAGAATGTTGAGGACACCATATTTGAGGACCTTTTTAAGGGACCTTCTAAATTACAGCCCAAGCATATATTAGTAGCAAGATTCACCGCTCTAGATGCAGCACTGAGGTCGTTGATGAGTCCCATGAAATAAAGAAAGACCGGACAAAGCTAGAATAAGCTAAGAGGGATTCTTTAGAAGATAAGGAGATACGCCAGATGAGGGAGCTTCAGATTGTTGTTGGGCATCCAATTCTATGTCTTAGACCACTACTAAGGTGGTTGGTACTACTGATGATACCGATGTTAGAGATATGGGTGATATTCATGGTGTCCCAGTTGATGATCCTGCGGGTTTTAGGAAACTGGACCCACCCGCTTGTTAAGAGTTCTTCGGTGTTATGTGACATAGGTTTACTTCATCTACCACAAGTTTCTTTGATTTATTATTGCATTGGTGAAAATTGCAAATATTTTTTGGGGGTGGGGAAAGTGAGTGGTAGGGTGAATTCTGAGTAGCCCAACTCACAATCCTCTCTTGGGTTTTCTTACTTGTGTTATTTTTACCTAAGATACTGCTTAAATTTCTGTTGAATCGCTATGTCTTAGTAAGTACAAGTATAGAAGCATGAAAATGAAACATCATGGATAGTAAAAATGATACCCCATTTATTGTAGTGATTACATGTATAGGCTAAGACAAGTTGAATGTGTTGTCTCTTAACATGTCATAAATAGGCACCCACTGCTTGACCTTCAACTAAAACAAGAACTGAAATCCAATAATCTGATAGTTCAACGATGTGCCAAGAGAGTCTGAGGATATTCGAGTGTTCAACAGGTTATGCCTAACTAGAACTTTCCTGGTTAGTCGTCCGAAGGGAATTATTTGTGTAAGAAAGCTAGGAAGTGACCATAGGCCCTTGTTCGAAATAGCCAATATCTAGCCTAAAAGAAGTTGACCAAAAAAAATAATTGTCCGTTTTGATCCAAATATGTTGAGCATGTAATATACCATTTCTTTTTGTTCACCAACTAACCTTCCCAACTCTAATGTTTTGGACGCAGTGCCTCCTTAGACATGTGAATCTCGACTTAGGAAAAAATCCTAAGTTGAGGGTGGCTAATGCAAAAAGTTACCTTATCTTCTTCATGACCTGACTTCGTGTAATGTGAACCTCAACCCGTGAAAAATATATGAGTTGAGGGTGGATGTTATGAGTGAGAAAAAAAATTGGGTATGAAAAGTGTTGGATGTTGAAAACAAAATATTAAGAAAGCGAAAGATATGACTTGCCAAAAAAAATGAAAGAACGTCTGAAAAACAAATGATAAAAGACAAAAGAGTTTTCTAAGAAAAAGATGACAAAGAAAAGTGAAAAGAACATTTGAAAAGGGTAAAAGGCAAAGTAGAAAACAGAAGAAAATAAGGGAACAAAAGCAATAAAATGAGGTAGAAAGATTATGGTGATGTCAATGAGGTCATAAAAGTCACTAAATGTACCCAAATGTACCACACTTTACCCTGAGCCTACGTTACAAGCCGATAAAGTCCTATCGTGATCCTAAAGTCTAATCTGGTGAACCTATGCAGCAAAAATAAGGGCAAGCCTATGGGTAGTGTACTAACTGTATTTGAACTTTTTCCTGAGTGCAGGTGTTGAAAGAAACATCCTTTTACCCATAATGCATAATCACTGTGTGAAAAATGAGGATTTCGTTTGAAATGAGGGCACAAGTTTCATGAGGAGAAAGTTTGTACCTTGGTGAGAGGCACAAACAATAGAAGTGATTGTTGCATGGTGAATTTGTGTCATGATGTGATTCGTAGGAGTTATATTGTCAAGCCTGAGAGTGTAGGCCTGCACTTAATTAAAAAAAGAGTCGATATTGATATCCATGTGATTGCTAGAGCTTAAAAGTGTATACTGATGTACAAAAGTCGTTCTGAGTCATAATGCAACGCTTGAGGATAAAAAATGAATTTAAGTTCAGGGTGTTGATGTTTTGTGATTTCATAGAATTTCCATCGCATTTCACTTAAGAGATGTTCGTGTCTAAAGCCTTTCTGTAATGTTTTTTAACAAAGTTGGGTCTGTTTTGCATGGAAAAATGTTAAGGGTGACAACAAAAGAAAACTAATGAAGATAGTGCAGATTCAGGACCTACGGAGGCAATCAACAATATGTTGTTCAATGACGAGCCGTGGGTGGTACCGTAGATGAGCAACTCAGGAATGAAGGAAAATTAGAGGATAGTCTCTGAGAATAAGTGTGAAACACGAGAGACAAGACGGTCGTCGATGATCACAGAACCATAACTGGTGAAATCGTTTGGTTCAAAAAAAAGGGATTTCCAATACCATAATTTAGGAGGATTCTAAGTGTCGAGCTAGGAGTTAAAGGTAGCATCGACGGCTCATAGATGGTATCGAAAGACCCATATTGTTGCGTTAGTGGTGATTCACAGGAGGGTTTGTGTCATCAAAGGGGAGAGAGAAAACAATATTCTATGTCCTCGACTAACGAAAGCAATTACGGACCATCAACTGATCGACAGTTCGTCAGTTGGTTCAGTCGATTGACCATCCGTGACCTGAATAAAAACTTTCCTTATTTAATCATTTTTTTCTTTAGATTTTGTTTTTTATAGATACGGTTTAAAAACATCATTTTTTGATTAACTACTATTACTTTCGTTATAAATTTGTATTAGCATATTGGGTTTTTGAAACTTAGCAATTGATCAATTTCCATATTTGGTTTGACATTTTTCTTACAATTTCAATTGAAGATTTTTGGGTTAATTTTCTTGTTAAGAAGTCGTGAATTTATTCATCAAATTAGAAATTGCTGATTATTGCTAATATGGGACACTAATCTACAAATAGGGTTCTGGGAATCATGGCTATTAAAAAAGTAAAATAGCAATTAACAATATCGGAATAGTGTTTTTGCATGCATTGTAATTCTTTACTTAAAATCTTTTTTAGCGAGTACACGCATTAGATTCGTGTTGATTGCTAATACCAAGGTGATAATAAAAAAAGATATCAAAAATAGATTTAAGTGATATATCTAATAGGCTAGTGTCGGGGTTGAGTGCAAAGTAAAACTACACCATACATTGTTATGATTGTTATAATATGAGGGAATAGTAAAGGGTTAGTAAAGTATACACACATAGACGGACCAAGGTGTAGGGTGAAATTCTCTTTAGACCGACCAAGGATTTAGAGATACCTAAACTTATCGTTATACATGTAATACACTAGCCAAAGGATTGATCTTGCATAGGAAAAAACGTGCGTTGTGTGTGACCCTATGGAGAAACACAAAATACCCTAGTTACTCTCTCAATTGATAAAAACCAAGTGATGGTTTTGTCTATTTAATGAACCCAACATGTTTATGAAATTTGATTTCACAAACCCCCTCCTTACTTACCTGTTTTTGAAAATACATTGACTAAATAGATATAACGTGAATTGAAGTTAGTCTAAACATTTGTTCTCGTAGGATCGAGCCCAAACTATTTTTTTTTTTTTCTTGTTAGGGTTCTGTACTTGATAAAAATCACTTATACTTCTTTAGATAGGTGTAATTTGAGTGTATCATACATGTTTATATATCTTATGTCATTTATGGTGTTAACATACTTGTTATAATTATATGCATAGTGTTGGTATTATTCTGTCAACATGATGAAGATTTTAATTAGTATATATATTGTTGTCTATACATAAAAAATTTATGTATGAAGTAAGTGGCAATGCTTATGATCTCCTTGTTGGTTTACATCGTATGTATTAGGTTATGGGGTTTCACATAGAATTTTAATAGTAGACTTAGACTGGGGTATGAGTAAGGTATTATGATGATATGAAAGTGAAATGACTCAAATATGCAATGTTGACTATTGGGTCATTATGTTGATATTAATGAGTGTCTTGTCATATGTCTTGAGATGTGCAATTAATACTAACAATGGTTATAAACTATGATGCTAATAAATGAATGAGTTCCAACATGATGGTATATGAAGTATGTGGGTCTTATGTCTAAGTTAATGCATGTATTGTGACTTAAAATGTGAGTACCTAAGTCTCTAGGATTGACTTCATAGGAACACTTGTTGAGAGTATTAAGTAGGTGCTACTTGTACTTGCGCTAGGATTGACTTGGGGGTGGGTGTCTTAGGTGATTGTTCGATCTGAAAATGGCGTTTCATGATATGATATCTTTATAAATATATATTCTTGAATTGATGAAAGTTGTATGAATGTCACTTTAGGTGGACCTTAGATGCTACTTTGTTGTGGATGGTGGATAGGACATTTTTTCATGCATATGACTAAGTATACTAAGTGTTTCTTAGGTGACTGAGTTAAAGGTAAGAAGAAAGGTAATGTTATGAAGATAAGGAAATGTGTCTTAAATGTGAAAATGGAGTGATGTATTGTATGAATAGTATCCATGTCTAGATGATGTATATGAACTTATTGTGCTTATTGTATTAACTGTTCATGAAGTTTTACTAAAAGACATGATGCATGTTTTCTAACTAATGTCCTCTTTAAATGCATGTTTTTGCATGGTTATCATACTGAGTGCATTCTTGTACTCATTCTACATTGTTTTTTTCATCAAGTGTAGGTAGTGATGGCTGGACGATCTTTCCTAGAATGAAGAGGTCGGATATCTATTCCAAAGTTCAAATGTGTTCTATTTATACAAGGATCTTCATGTCAAGATGTTATTTTAGTTCATGTAATATTATAGATTATTCATTTATGATTTTAATGGTCATGTCACTATTCTATTCTATTGGAATGTACTTTCAGATCGCACAGAGAGACTTAGTGTCTTAACTATGTACTTATGAATTTATAAATTAATTGATGTTTAACATTGTGTTGTGCTATGAAAAGTTTAAAATTTTTGCTAAATTTTATGAAAATTCGATGAATGAATGCTAAGAGGCTTTTCCAAGACCTCATAAAGGTCGACGACGCTGGTTAGTTCTAGGTGGTGCTCCCCGGTCGTGACAGAAGAGTTACGTTTGCATTCTTACATTCACATTCCTAGCATTAGCTCTACGAGTAGGTGTGTTATTAAATGCAAGAATGAGGAATTAAATCATACCTTATGCCCAACAAGAGTGACAAGAAAATGAAGTTTTTCATAAAACACCTTGTAGACTCCATCTCATTAGATGTGGTAAATTTCACACCTATGAAAAAGACTCTACTTAGTGCGGCTTTTTTGACATCCTATGACACATAAACCTAATCCTCTAATACTACGTTTGTCACGACCCAAGCTAACCCCAGGATGTGGACACGGGACCTAGGATCACGAGTGACCCCAAGCTAACCCTGCTGGTATATCATACGCAACTCGAGTTAAGTGAAGCAAAAAATATTATGCAGAAGCTAATAATAAAAGCAAAAGGGATATAATCATGTACTTGTCCACGAAGAATGAGGACTCACTACTGTGGCTGTGAATTTGAAGATTCCGTGAATCGATTAAGCGGGATTAGACGTGGATAATCTGAATCTTAACATCACGAAAGATGTTGTACCCTAGCGTCAAGCTATGCGTTCATACGGAGAGGATACGAGAATGCAAGATAGAAAAAAAGTTGAATATTAACATAACTGAATAGAGAAATAAAGAAATAAATAATATGATCTGAACACCCTAAGAATATTGAATGTGTTGAACATAACAAAATGATTCAATGTCCAAGTTCATAACATGTTGTGTCTAGATAATGTGCTGATAGCATAGTCAATGCAATAGAATATGACTGAAATGTGGGAGATACTAATTACCGACATAAAACCATATGAGCTCAATGTGGAGCCCGATGTACATGCCCCATCTAGAGGACACAATATACCCTGCCATAGGTATAGAGGCATGATTAGCGTGATCACTAATATGATTCCCATAGAGAGGTGATGCTTCTTTTCTGTGATCGTAATCAACGACATTAACCTACAGTTTAATCGTCTACGAATTGAAGTGAGTATAGTATCCCAACCAAGTGTTGGGGTTGTGCCCCAAGGGAACTGTAGTGAAAACAATGAGTTTTTAGCCAAAATCATTCTTAAACTATATCCTTAAAGTATTATTCTTAGCAGAAAACATCCTTCAAGTATTTGAAACTGACCAATTTTCATCCTTTTACTTAAATTTATCGGAAAACTAACAGATCCCACAAAACTCAAGGCCTTCTTGACTAATTATTATTCTTAGATACGCCAAAATACTACTGTGAACTTTTTATGTAATTGAATCTAACAATTTTCAAAATATTTTAATTTGACAGTTTTTTGTTTATTTTTCAGGTAATTTGGTATTAAAATATTATTAGTAAAACTATGTTTTTGTAAATTGAATATTCTAAAAGTTGAATTTGTTGGAGACTTCCGCTTCTAATAATATAGAATGAAACTCAAATGTGAGGCATAATCAATATTTTGATCACTTCAATATCAGATTGGACCAAAAAATTTATTGATCTAAATACAATTTCAAAATGAAAAAGATGAAGATAATTAAACTCCATCTTCTATCTATTCCTAAATGAGAAAAAAGAAGACCATGCACCCTCACACCTTTCTGACATTTTATTTCCGTAAGCAATAATGTCTAAGACTTTCACTATTTTTTTAAGAACTTCTTATAGCAAGTAATGAAATTATAGTCACGTGAACTGCTCATGTTTTTGTAGGACCCCTTAGTTTTTTGACGAAATCTGGTAGAAGGATGAAAATTGTTCACTTTTAAATACTTAAACAATATTTTCTGCTAAGAATGATACTTTGAGGATGTAGTTTAACTTTGAGGTATAGTTGAAGGATGTTTTTGGCCAAAAACAATGAAAACAAAAACTAAACTACAATTTAATTCTAGGAAGTAGTAGTTTAAGAAATTATTGAATAAAAACAAGGTAAATTCAATTGGTGACACCGAAGTGTCAAATATCTAAAGTGGGGTTTTTCACAAGTAGCAAAGATAATAAAAATAACAAAGGGGGATCAAGTATGGGGAGACATTCTTGGGGTGTGACCGCAATACATGTTGACGCAAATTAATGAAACATGCTTTCAATACGAAAATTCCCAAAATAACGGTAACAAGGCGAAGCTTTAGGTGAAAGTAAATTCCTTCTCGTGCAATTTACACCATATCAAATGGATTCCTCTCGAACACTCACTCGCCTAATGAAGATCACCCTACGCCTTATCCACACTCGCTCATTCGATGGATAGTGATCGGATATGGGACTAGGGTTTCCCTCCTCGTTTGAGCCACATGTCGACCCACTACTTAGTACATCAATCTAGAGGTCTTGGTTTCGCGACTTGTATCTCGAGCAAGACAAAAACACATGGGTGGTTTTGTATTCGCAACTACAAACTCATTAAGTTAAACCACAACCACTAGGTCAAATCACCATCAAAATGCATCAAATCCCATCACCAAGCAAGACCTAACAATAATATCAACACATATTTTCTAAATCACACCCCAAGAATGGGGGTTTTAGCCACACATCAAGTAATAATCAAATACACCTAAAACGGTAAAGAAATCAAATGGTTATAAGAAATTAAACCTTAATATGAGCAGAGGAAGATTAATGGAGAAGACCCACTTCTAATTTAAGGAAGAAAAACTTCTTTATTGAAGTATTCCACAAAACCCATTGCAAACTACAAAGAAAATACCAAAAACCTAAGTTCTCAAAATGAAAAATTCATAATAATGTTCAGAATTTTAAAAATAATAACTATGGATAGTATTTATAATTTGCAGATTTCGTGCTGGCAAATTCGTTCAGTGAATTTAGTTTTGAATCGCTGAGATGTTTGGTGATTCGCCATTTTCCTAATTCATCATCGTTTATGTTTTGCCTTCAGCGTCTATGTGTTCTAGATCATTGGAGGAAATCATTCTGCTTCAAGAAACTATTCGGCGATGCGCCGACTACTCCTTCTCATCACCGTTTTGATCCACTTACTTCAGGGCTTCGCTTGCAGGAACAAAGGGTGAAATGCATCCTTTCGGCTAATCACCAAGTATACTTGGCGATGCTCATGTTTCAACTTTAACTTTTTTCATCCTTTGTTCCCAATTGGGCGCCTACTAAGTGTCCTGCTATGCTTAAACTCTCATTATAACTAAAACTTCACGACTTTTCATAGGATATTGAGAGAATGAGCATTTTAGGACAATTGTTTTCATTAATTAAGGCCCGAAATGAGTCCATTGAGAGGACTTATCAACACCCCCAACTTAAACTTTTGCTTGTCCTCAAGTATAACTCAAGTCCAGTAAATTTCAAAGAGAATGTCTCAAATAATGCTACGTAAGACTCAATCATGAACATTCACAACAAGACTCAAATTACTCATGCATAACTCAATTGTATACTCAAAGATTCAAGTTGTGACACATCATTACCAAAGATTCTAGTGCTCGTAATACTTGCTACTTATGCAAGTTCAAGCTTCACAAAAGTATGTAAATAACCTCACACAAATGATGATTCCATATTCACACTCAAATATTAATCAATTTATGATCAGGAATCATAGAAAAACTCACACTCACAAAGAGAAACACAATCCATGTTTTCACCCATAGGATTGCCCTTATTTTCCAACGATCGTCGCGTTGCGGTCAATCTGGATAACGAAGGTCTTTCTAAGGCTTGTAATGGGGCTGAGTGGAAAGTTATGGTCATTTAGGCTCAGTGAATTTTTCTCATGAGGTGTGCTATTCTAAATACATTTTCTTTTCTTCCTTTTATCAATTCTTTTTCAAGTGCTTCTAAGTCAACTTTTTATTCACCTCCATAGATTGCGTGGAAACCCATTTTCTTTTGTGATTTCATTCCACACTTTTTTCCTTTTCATTTTGTTCTGTTCGTTTTCTTCCCTTCTTTTTTTATATATAGGGTTTCCATTTTTCAGCTCCACCATGAGTTAAGGAAGACTTTTCTTGAACTTCTTGACTTTTCATTCTCTTTTTCACCCCTAAGTTGGCTATTCACTTTGAACAACAAATCAAAAGGATTAAGGTGGTGGATCACGTAAGGTTTAGGGTTCATCAAGGATCTTCTAAAGACATGTAGGGCTCAAAGGGTGTTCAAAATAGTTTCACACACTTATGGGTAGGTCATAAAAGAGGTATATGACAAAGTTGGCGTACACTCTATAAAATTGGATAAGATCATCTAAAGAGGAAATCTTTCTAAATCAATCAGAATAACCGGGCAAATTCTAGGTTTATTCATGCAAGGTTCAAGGTAAGCTCATAACACAAGGCATTTACACTTAAGCCAAATGAGACTACACACTTTCTCTAGTGTGCAATGGTCATTACAAAAGAATCAATTCGATACCTTGCTAATCACAATGACATGCAAAAAAATTTTACATATGTCTTATATAACTCATTGTCCTTGTGTAGTCGTTACATCGTGTTCATCGATTGAGGCCCTCTATTCAAGTCATCGCTATTGATCGAAACCAAGATTTGAATTTGTACAAGAACAACCACTTTTAATACAAGAGGTTGCGAACATTTTCTCAAATGAAATTTTGTTTTGAAAGGTCAGAATTATTTTGCAATCAAACCAAAAAAGAGCAATAAGACCAAAAAATTGCCAAATCAGTTTTAAGAACATAATTAAACTATACGGACAACTAGATATCAAAACAGAAATATTCATAACAAGCACACATCATGGCGGACTACCCCACCACAGAGAAGGTGTTGTCATCAAATGCCACAATAAAAGTATCCAAAAGTAGAATATTGCGGAGAAAAATAGCGTAAAAGGACCAAGAGGGATTCATGTTCTTTTTTTTTTTTTGGGTCTACTTAGCAACTTCAACTTATTGGGTTTTAGTGCCCGATGTATTAGCCTGGTATGGGTTAATGGCTCCAAAAATTACTGCAACAACTTAAGAGGCAACTCCCTTGCAGGAATAATCCCTGCCATGAGCTTCCAAGGAGTCTATTGCTCTAAGAAAACCACGTCTCCATGAGGGAATAGCGGGGTCCTGCTGATTTATCCTTTTACTGGAACTCGGCTTTTTGCCCTCATTATCTATTTTGGGAGGATTTTTTGCTTTTTGATTTGTCATGAAGTTGTTTGCTCTGATATATCGGGATATAATGTTTCCCCATCAATTGGGTATGGTAGATACGGCAATTAACCTTGAAAATAGTCGAGAACAATATATGGTGGTTAGTGGTTTAGTTGCAGAAATGAATCACCAAATCGTGGTGAATTGTTGAGCTACTTAGTCAAGCATGGAATGTAGGCCAAGAGGGTTTTTTATTTAACGACCTGTTGAGTCTGTTTTGAGCAACAATTTTATTCTGGAAAAATGGGCAGAGGTGCCGGAAGACCCGACGGACCTCACGGGCACGACGGACCGGCGTGGAAGGTGTATTTCAAAACACTTAGAAAATCTGAATTGGGTACTGAAAATCGACTCTGAACGTCGTGACGGAGAGTGGCAGGACGGACCGTCGACAGAGCTTGACGGCCCGTGTCACAGGCTACGCAATCCCATTCGGGTCGGATTTCTTTACACGTTTTAAGGACGGGTTGTGACTATTCCGGCCTTTTTTAATTATAAAGTCATAGAGGGTTAATGTTAATAAGTAAATTATTGGGGGGGTTTAACAAAGGTAACTAATTAATTAGTGGGTTATTATTTGCCATTTTCATTCTAATTATATACTTAATTAGGGTAAAAGAAGAGGGTTTTGAATAAGAAAAAATAGAAAGAACAAAGACAGAAAAAAAAGAGAGGGAGAACGAGTATAGAGAGAGAGAGGACGAAGAGGACAATAAGAAATGAGGAATTTGCGTGCTTGATCAAGTTCTTCGGTGGAGGGTATGGTTATGGTTTTGACCACTATTCGTAGTAAACTCTTAAATAGTGACGGATAGTGTGGGTAGTATTATAAGTCTTCTTTATGCTTAATTGTGTGGTATTGCATGATGTGATTTTATATAATGATGTGATGTTGATTGAAAACAAGCCCTGATGAGCATTGACATCCCAAAATCCTTTGATATAAAACCTAATCTCTTACTAATGATGACGCCTGGGTATAAAGCATTTAAAAGAAGGCTTGATGAATTATAGAACGAGATTAGGGGATCGGAGTGTCACGTACCGACACCTAGAATAGTTGGGACGGTGCACGAACGACACGTAGATGTAGGGGATCGGCAGCAGGAAAGAGAGTGCAAGTACCGACACCTAGAAATTAGGTGGGACGGGTTTGTGTCAGACCCGACCCGTAGATGTAGGGGATCAGAGTGTCACGTACCGACACATAGAAATTAGTGGGACGACGGGATTGGTCACGAACCGAAACCGTTAGATGAGGGGGATCGGAGTGAGTGGAACGGTACTGACATGAATTAGGTGGATCGGATTGTCCCGTTCCGACACATAGTAGTAGGCGGGATCGGAGTGTCCCGTACCGACACAAGAGGAATAACAAGATAATGAATCTTGAAAGATGTAATATACTCAATCTAACAGAACAATGTATCAAAAAGATGTATGGTGTGGAGGCTTGAGTCCCATAGATAGATCGGTGATATTAAGAAATGATATTTGTACTTGTTGCTATCACATGTTAAGAATATTAGTGATTTATGATATTATCGAGATATATTGCTTTCTATTTTGAGTTGGCCGATGATAACCTACTCAATATTTGGGTTGTACTGACCCCCTACTTTATGTTTTTCATTTTCGTTTATTTGTGGAGTGCCAGCAAACGTGCGTCCGTCTTCGCACTCAACAGTAGTTCAAGTCAGTCTTAGTGCACACGGATCTTCAGGGTGAGCTAATGCTTCTAGATTGGACTGGATCTCCTTAATTCATGTATTGATGACTTGAACGTTTCGCATAGGACTAGCTTTTATTTATTTTAGCTTCTTAGAATACTCTTAGTTTAGTAAATTGATAATAGCTGTGCTTGAGGGTGATGGACTTTCCAGATTTTGGGGATATTAATAGAAGTTGAATTTTAGAAGTTATTGAATTGTTTTTATTATGAGTTTAAGTCTTCAGCATTTACTTATGTTTATTTAATTGAAATGATAAGGTTTAGATTGTTTGGTTCGCTCACATGGAGGGTAAATGTGGGGAGGGTGCAGGCCGCAGGCTAGGTTTTGGGTAGTGACCAAACTTGGTTATCAGAGCATTAGGTTCGTGTCTCTCACACAAGGAAGGTATAGTAGAGTCTTAAGGAACGTAGGGGGAGCTTACTTTTCTTTGAGAGGCTTAAGACTTTAGGAAATTCCCATTCTTTCTTTCTTTCTTCGTGATATTACTTTGGATCCAATTGCGTATCTAGGTGATACAAAAATTGGTATCTGACCATCTTCACTCTATTTCGCAGATTGGTTAGATTAGAACTAGAGCAACGACTACGCCAAACATCAACATCAGCAAGACAAGATGCATCTGAGCCAGCCACATGGGGTGTAGCTCGAAGTGCAATAAGTGGCAAGACGGCCGCGGAGAGGTAGTGGAGGACTCCTATAGAGGAAGAGGACGAGCGCCTAGCCCATCTGGCTAGGGCGGGTGACTCCCACCGACCTGGAGGAGGTAGTAAGAGAAGGGGAGGATGGGGAGAATGAAACAAGTACAGAACGAGGAAAATGCCACCCCAACTACCCCAGAGATGATCATCAGGTGCTCGCTTTCTTCAGTGGGTTGTCGACAGGGTCAGACCAACCCCCCATGTTTTCCTGCACCAACACATTCCGGTTCAGAGGTAGACATGCAGCCACTATGGCCCTCGATGGATGCCTCATGGACATAGGCACGTTTCCACGCCTGACTACTGGGCCCCTATAATGACAAATGATCAGCATGAATTTTCAGTAAGTTATTTGAAATTGAACCTCCAGTCTTCCACGGGTATAGAATCTGAGGATGCTTACGAATGTTCTGGTGACGGTCATGAGCTAAACTACACAGATGGGTATAGTAGAACGGTTTGGTGTTGGGTGTTGAGTTCGTGAGTTACAGTTTCAAGGCGAACGGCCAAAAATATGGTGGCGGGTCACATGTTGAGTGTCAACCAACAGAGGCACAACCTATGACTTGGGCCTCTACTCTAGCTGTTTATGGAGAAATATATTCCCCAGACCCTTGAGAGATAGGAAAAGGGACGAGTTCTTGAGCTAGAGCAAGGTAGGATGCGGGTCAATGCATATGAGGCAAGTTTCGTTGCATATCCAGATATGCCAACCCAACTATGTTTCAGTCCACAAAGAGGCGGATCGCAGTTTTTGTGAAGGGGTGAGATCAGAATGACGAATCTTCAGCCGTTACAGGTAGCGGCTACGGCAAAACCTGCCCAAGAAGTGGAGATTTCGTGGTAGAGGTGAAGGAGTGAAGCAGATGAATTCCACCACGGCTGACATCAAATAGGTTTCGAAAAGGGGGTGAGTTTAATGGTCTTACTCCAGAGGACAAGGTTCCGGAGGTTTACTCAGTTCGACCCATGCAGTCTTCACTACAGCACTGTGGTTGGGGGTTCCAACTCAGGACCGGTCAAACAATATCGGGAGACCCATGCCCGACTCCAGAGATTGTATGGAGGTGGGGCGAGAAGGGACAATTAGAAGGAATGGTCCAAAACAGAGTTATAGGACCCCCAATAGCTAGAGGCAGAAGTCGGTATGGTAGAGGCCGTTATTCCGGAGGACTGGTGGTCGAAGGGTAATGGTGGTCACCAAACGGCCGGGATGATGGGCAAAAAGGAGCACTACATCACAAAAAAGCGGTAAGGGGCAACGGACAAACAAATGAAAGGCCCATTGTTATGCTTTGTCCCTGGAAGATCAGAGGCGGAGACGGGAGGAGGCGGGAGACATGATGCTGTCATCACAGGTATCTTCATGGTTTGTGAATTGCATGGTTCAGTATTGTTTGATCCGGGATCCACATTTCTTATGTAATCTTCATGCATTTGCTAATGGCTAATTTACATTGTGAATACTTGATACGCCTATTCGTGTTTTATACTCGTGTGCGGTTGAGTCTGTGGTGTGAACAGGATATATAGGTCTTGTTGGTGAACTTTGGGGGGAGTAACACTTATGTAGATTGGTTATAGTAGAGGATGGTTGATTTGATTTGTAAAATTTGGGTATGACTTTGGTCTCTCCGTAATTCGCGATCTTGGATTGTAATGCTAAAACGGTGACGTTAACAAGCCAGGCCAGATCGTTAGTGTTGGGCGGGTGACTACAATCCAATTACTGGTGTGTATCATCTCATTTCTTCGTGCCTAAGGAAAATGTAGTAAAGGGTGTTAGCTTTCTTGGACCATCCTTCAGGCTGGACCACTACCCAAGTACCTGCGATTGAGTCGGTTTCGGTGGTCATGAGTTTCTTGATGTATTCCCTGCAGATCTTCCGGGTATGCCCCGATAGGGATACTTGACTTCTGTGTATGATCTTTGAACCGGGTACATGCCCCATTTCTTATACCACCTTCTAGAAAGGCCCCCGCGGAGCTTAGGTAAGAGAATTAAAAAGCCCAACTTCAAGAAATTGTTGAAGCAAAGGATGATTAGACCAAGTGCATCTCCTTGGGGGCTCCCGGTTGTGTTTGTTAAAGAAGCACGATGGGGAGTTTTCGGATGTGCATAGACTACCGGCACATGAAACAGGTGGACTATAAGAGAACAAGTATCCTCTCCTGCATTGATGACTTGTTCGATCAGTACAAGGTGCTTGTTGTCTTCTCTAAGATTGGACTTGAATCCGGATCATCATGAACTTCCGGGGCAACGGAGTGTACCAAAGAATGCTTTGAAGGACCAGGTATGGGCATTACGAATTTCCGTAAGGATGCTTTTGTCGTACGAACTGCCCATGCTTGCGTTCATGGGTTTGAGAACGGATTTTAAGCCATTATTTAGATTAGGTTTTTTGTGGATTCGTATTTTATTGATGATATACGATATACTCCAAGAGTAAGAAGGAACATGAGGAGCATTTGAGAATGGTTATTGAAAACGTTGAGGGAGAAAAAGCTTTATGCTAATTCTTAAGTGTGAGTTTTGGCTAGATGCAGTGTCTTCTGGGGCACGTGGTTTCTAAGATGGAGTAATGGTGGATCATTCCTAAGATCGAAGAAGTAGTGAAGAAATTGGGTAAGACCTACTAATGTGTCAGAAATAAGGAGCTTTGTTGGAGTTAGCTAGCTACAACGCCCGATTTGGTCAAGGGATTATCTTTCTATGCTTCCCAAATGACGACACTTGACTAAGCCAAAATGTTCACTTTGTATGTCGGCATGGAGTGTGAGGGGAAAGCTTTCAGAAGCTCAAGAATTTGGAATACGGCACCAATTATCACATGCCAGTGGAAGGAATAATTTAGTTGTGTATTGTGATGCATCTTATTCGGGTTTGGGTGAAGAAGTGCTAATTGCAAGAGAAGAATGTGATTGCTTATGCTTCAAGACAATTAAAAATGCATGAAAGTAACGATCCAACTAATGATTGGAATTGGCCCGCGGTCTTGTGTAGGGTGGTAGTGTTTGCCACTAAAGCAATGGAGACACTATGTATATGGGGTTAAGTGTGAGGTCTACACGATCATCGTCGTCTACAGTATGCTTCACGCAGAGAGATTTGAATTTGAGACAGAGGAGATGGATGGAACTACTGAAAGGGACTACGACTCACTATTTTGTACCATACCGGGGAAGGCGAATGTTGTGCGGAATGCTTTAAGTCAGAAAGGCGGGGAAGCATGGAAGCTATCTTCACTTGCAAGCTTCTAGAAGGCCCCATTGGCTAGGAGGTTCAGACTCTGGCTAATGGAACTTTATGAGGACTAGAAGTTTAAAGGAGAAGGGAGGATTTTGCTGTGTGGAGGCGGCAAGATCTTCCTTCCTGACAAGATTACGGGAAAGCAGTTTAATGATGAAAAAATTTATCCGGATCCGAGATAAAGGTTGCAAGAGAGGCTAAAGAAGCGAAAATCGATGAGGAAGGTGTCTTGAGGATTAAGGGAAGGGTTATGTGTACCCGTCGTCGATGTGATTGCTAACACTATTTCTTGACAGAGGCTCATAGTTCAAGGTACTCGATACCATCAGGCGCAACCAAGATGCTACAGTGGACCTAAAGCAAACACTTCTGGTGGAGGAGAATTGAAGCGTGTATTCGTGGATTTATTGCCAAATGCCAAAAAGTGTCAACAGAGTTAAAGTATGTGAACACCAAACGGCCCGAGGAAACCTTCAGGAGAATGCCCATTCGGAATGGAAATGGAGAGAATTGCAATGGACTAGTGGGGGGCTTCCAACGAAATGGGCAAGTTTGACTCATTGGGTGATTGTGCGACAGATTAAACTACAGTCTGCTCATTCATTCCGGTTTTAGGTTATTTTACAAGCAGAGAAGTTAGCCAACACTTCACATCTCAGAAGTTTGTTCGATTCATGGAGTACCCAACTGTCCATCATATCAGATAGAGGTACGAGTTTATTATAAGTTGTGGAAAACATTGCATGCAGGACTTGGGTACTAGGTTGGACCTGTACCGAGTTCATCCTCAGACCGATGGTTTATTATGACGCGAACGATTCAAGTGTTGAGGATATGCTTCGTGCATGTGTGATAGAATTCGGTGGCCATTGGGAATTAGCTTCTTACCTTAGCGGAGTGTTCATACAATAATAGCTATCACTCAAGCATTGATAGGGGCTCCAGTTTGAACACTGTATGGTAGATAGAAGATGTAGTACCCCATTGGTTTGGTTTGATGCCATTTCAAGGTTAAGAGAATGGGGTACTGATCTTTTGAGGGTTCGAAGTTAGAAAAAATGAAATCTATTCAGAGAAGCTTCTAGCGGCGCAAAGTAGTAGACAAAAAAGAATATGCAGAATCGAAAGGTTAAGAGAATTAGGAGTTCATGGAGGGTGACACAAGTCTTGTTGAAAGTTTAGCCAATGAAAGGGTGATGCGGTTTGGGTAAAAGAGAAAGCTTAGTCCAAGGTACATCGGTCCTTTGAAGTACTTAGAGAGTAGGGGAGGTGGATATGAGTTAGCCTTGCCCGGTCCAGGGCTCTGAGTCACATCCGGTATTCACGTGTCGATGTTGAAAAAGATACCATGGGGGGAGGGATGGAAATTACATTATCCGTTGGGATTGATTCAGTTTTGCTTGATGAGCAATTTGTCTAGAGGAGGAGCCCTGTCGCTTATTTTAGATAGAGAAGTCGCAAGTTAGGTCAAGGAGATTGCATCTACAAAAGTTCAATGAAAGAGATCGACGGTTGAAGAAACGCCACTGGGGAGGAAGGAGGCAGATATGCGCGAAAGTACCCACAATCTGTTTTACCGTATTCAGGTATTCTTTTCGCCCTTGTTTTTCCTTCTTGTGATCGTTCGGGAACGAATAAGATGGGGTAAATTGGTATCAATTGTTTTGTAACGACCTGTTTAGTTCATTTGAGCAAAGAGTTATTCTGGAAAAAACTGTGGCAGAGGTAGGAGACCACGGAGGGACAGTCACGGGCACGACGGACCGTCGTGGAGGTGTCGTTTCAAAAACTTAGAAAAATCTGAAATGGGTTACTGAAAATCGACTCTCTGACCGTCGTGACGGAGTGGCAGGACGACCGTCGCAGGCTCGAAGGCCAGTCCACAGGCTACGCAAAATCCTAGTTCGGGTCGGAATTTACTTTACTACGTTTTTAAGGGGACGTTTTTGACTATTCCGGCGTTAAGTATAAAGTTAGAGGAGTATGTTAATAAGTCTAATTACTTGGGCGTTAAAAAGATGGTAACCTTAAAGTTAATTAGTGGGTATTAGTGCAATCTTAATCTTAATTATATACAATTAGGGTAAAAGAAGATGGGTTTGATAAGAAAAATAGAAAGAACAAAGACAGAAAGAAAGAGAGGAGATACGCGTAGAGAGGAGTAGGAGAGAGGAGAGGAGGATCGAAGAGGACAACAGAAATTGAGGAATTTGCTTGCTTGATCACGATTCTAGGGGGAGGTAGGTGATGGTTTTTACACTATTCGTAGTAAACTCTTAATGCGAATGATATGTGTGGGATCGTATATAGAGTCTTCTTTATGCCGTAATTGTGTGTATGCAATGATGTGATTTTATATATATGATTGTGATGAAAAAGCATGATGAAGCTATGAATCCCAAATTTGATATAAACCTAATCTCTTACTAATGATGACCGCCTTGGTCTTATAAAAGAGGGCTTGAGGAATTAATAGAACGAGGATTAGGGGATCGGAGTGGTCCGTACCGAACATAGAATTAAGTGGGAAGGTGTCACGAACGACCGTAGAGAGGGGATCGGCGTTCACGTACGACACATAGAATTCGTTGGGACGGGTGTCACGAACCGACACGTAGATGTAGGGGATGATCGGAGTGTCACGACCGACACAATAGAACTAGTGGGACGGTGTCCTACGACACCGACACGTAGATGTAGGGGATCGGCAGTGTCACAGTAACGACAAATTGAATTAGGGGATCGGGTTGTCACGTTCCGACACCATGTAGTAGGGGATCGGAGTGTCACGTAACCGACACAAGAGAGAATAAAGATAATAATTTGAAAGATGCTAATATACTCAATCTAAAGAACGTATCCAAAGAGTATGTGTGGAGCGTTGAGTCCTAATAGATCTGATCGGTGATATTATAAATAATATTGTGTAATTGTTGCATAAATGTTAAAGAAATATAGTGAGTTATGATAGTAGCTGAGATAATTGCTCTCTATTGAGTTGGCCGATTGATACCTACTCAGTACTTGTGGTTGTACCGACCCCTACTTTTATGTTTTTCCTTTTGTTATTTGTGGAAGGCAGCAACACGTGCAGTCATCTTCGACTCAACAGTAGTCAAGCCAGTCTTGTCAAACACCGGATCTTCAGGGTGAGCTAAAGGCTTCTAGCTTGGACTGATGGATTTCATTCTTCATTTCTTGATCTGCCTTGAAGTTCGGCATAGATAGAGTTGATTTATTTTAGCTTCTTAGAATAACTCTTAGTTTAGTAAATTGATCATAGATGTTCTTGTGGTGGATGACTTCCAGATTTTGGGGAATTCATAGAAGTTGAATTTTAGAAGTTATTGAATTGTCTTTTCTTTAGAGTTTAAGTCTTCCGGCATACTTTATGTTGATATTAAATTGAAATGAATAAGGTTAGAATTGGTTTTGGTCGCTCACATAGGAGGGCAAATGTTGGCGTTGCCAGTCGGGCTGGTTTTGGCGTGCAGAGGGTATATAGGTGAAGACAAAGGGAGAAAATAAGCAATTTTGGCGAAACATCGAATGCACTCAGCGGCTTAAGATTTTTCTCCAAAAGTTATGAGTCTCCAATTTATTTATCATGCAACTAAAGGTGAGATTGGTACATAAATAGATCGCCGAGTAATTTGGTGAGCTTGACCTAGCTCAGCGAACATCCTAACATGCCTATTTCCAACCAAGCTTCCCAAATTCAACTTTATTACCCTTAAAAATGAAATTTAATCACACACCATTCAAATTAAGCCTAGACCTAGAATTAATTATGCACAATCCGTTGCTTTTTATCTTTTTTATGGCCACAATGTTGGGAATCAACATGTTACTTAGTATTGGTAAAAATATTGAACCCCAAAATAGGTAAGCAACACTTGTAATCCTACCCAACACGCATCAACAAAAAAAATGTTATCACTTTTGAGAATAAAATTCAATAAAAGGGACTTGGGGTGTGGAAACCAATCTTTTGTGTTAATTAATTGTACATGAGATGCTATGCTAGGTGGCAATGCTATCTGAATCCAAGCATAATTCGACATCTAAATATTCTAAAATTCTGGAAATATAACTACTAGATTGCAAGTGTAAGTTTGTAAAAGGGGACAAATGAAAGAAAGGACATAACACAGACTATTAAACTTGTTGCCTATGACCGTGCAAATTCTGCCGGTTCAACAATATTAGTCTTTTTGCTCAATAACTCAGCAATGCGCCGAGTATCTAATTCATCAAAAAATGTAACATGATTTCCATCTCTTATGGATATCCCTATGCGGTCTTTGTCGAGACCGCTAACTCGGTTGGCAATTTTATAGAATCAACATTTTAGGTGTATTGAATAGTGTGACTGCTCGAGTACGCTGAACCTCTCGGTGTTTTGCCAAAAGAAATTATTGTGCAGCACTCTGCATCTTTTCATGCACTATCTTTCCTGAACCTTCACAAACAACACACATATTTATCAAGGTAATACAAAGCAAGTAAATTGTTTTGGGTTGCCTCCCAAAGAGCGCCTTAGTTCACGTTGTGGAACGACACAGGTTTTACTTCACTCTCTGAGATTTGAGCTATACCTAGTGTAACTAGTTAACTCCAATATATCGTTAGGCTGGATCTGAGGCATGGTAAACATCAGGATTGATCTGATGTGCTGGATTGATCTAGAGTGAGATCCAATCAATTGGTTAAATGCCTTAAAATTTATCTCATTTTGTCCAACACTCGAGATCTTTTGGAGAATGAGTTGAAGTGTGTTCTCAACATGAATTTTCTCATCTTCTCTATACTTGTTATGTGTGTGGGGAGGTATGATCCTCCTTTGGTGTTTGCACTGGTTTTCCACCTCAGATGTTTTGGTGGTCAAGTCATGTTGTTGAGATTCGAATGCAGCCAATGTGAAGTCATCCTCCACTTCCTGATTTTCCTGAAGTGGCTTACAACCCACTCCCTCTATCATGCTCACACGACCTTCTCACATAACACAAAACAAATAAAAACAAAACTAGAAGTAAAATTAGTGAACTATACTAAAAAGAAGAAAAATTCTAGCGAACTACATCTTCACATAAAACCTCTCCCCGTTAGCGCGCCATTTTGATGTTTTTCTATAGTGATCGTGATCAATAACACTAGCCTACATTTTGAGTGTCTACAGTTCAAAGCAAGAATATTAACCCAACCAAGGGTTGAGGTCGTGTCCCAAGGGAGCGATAGTAAAAAGGGTAGTAAAACTAGAATTTTGTTCTAGTTAGTAGTAGTTTAAGAAATAATCGAATAAAAACAAGGTAAATTAAATTTGTGACACCTAAGTGTCAAATATTGAAAGGGGGGTTTGTCACAATTAGTAAAGATAACAAAAATAACAAAGGGGGATCAAGTATGGGGAGACCTTATTGGGCTGTGAACGCAATATATGTTGACCTTATCCACACGCACTCTTTTGCTAAGAGTACTTGGATAAGGAACTAGGCTCACCCACTTGGGCTGAGCCTCATGTCGCCCCACTCTTTATTACATCAATCTAGCGATCCTTGTTGTGCGAACGACGTCATAGACGACCAAGTCACCAAGGGTCAAAAGTTTAGGGAACACAATTATAATCCTAGACTAAGGAAGATCACATTCAATTAACAATTAACAACACAAATAGAACAAATCAGCATACAAAAACACATGTAGACCGCCAACTAGCATGGTACTAAACCCTAAATAATAGTGATTAACCCTAAAATATGAATCTCAACTATCAAGGACGCCCAACATACTAGTTCACTTTTAGTGGCATAAGTCATCCCGCTAGCAAGAGTGACTCAGGGTGTGTTGACTCTAAGGAAGATCTCAACTACTCTTTAAACACCAGTGGATCAACATCCACTCACAAATGATCACCAAACTTTTCAAGAACGAAATATTCAAATCCCGAGAAAGGACACAACCTACGGTAATAGATTAGAGACTTATGAATACATCTAAACTAAGGCTCATAACATCAAGTCAAGTATGCTACTCTGGTCTACAAGGATCCAGTACTTCTGAACAACATCTGAGACGACCAACGATAAAAAGATTGCAAGTCTAGGACAACACTAGTCTAATCGTGGAATAAGGTTTATCATGTTCAAACAACAAATAACATCAAAAATAAAAGACAAAAACATGCAATTAAACATGAAAACCCCATATAGTATGGTACTAAAACCAAAATAATATCGATCAACCCAAAATATGGTATCAAAGAAGATAAGTAGGAGAAACGAATTACCCACCCCAAATTAACTCTAATCAACATGAATTCACTTATTTAAAGTTCAATCTAATTAGGAAAAATTTTGTGGCCTACCTAAAGGTAAATCATATGCGTTACAAATCATAAGACCGAGGCTTTTACTTTTTTAATGGCCTATGAATGCTGCCATGATGTCATAAATAGCATTGCAACAATAGTACAATCTCTTAGACACCAAAAACACATAAAATGGAAATGGACTATTGGGGTAAAATGGTAATTGTGGGACATGCACCGATATTTCTGAAATCGAATGTTTCAAGAGTTACTAAACCTTATGCTTCACTATTTTTCCAAAATCAAACACAATGAAAGGCCTGAAAAATCCAAATAAAATAACCATGCCAAAGATCAAACAATAAGCTCAAGAAAGTCCAAAACCTCACAAATTCACAATAAATGTAGCTTCTACAACAACTAGCAATCATACACCTAAGTAGCCACAACCTATATGATCACCTAAGACTTCGAATCATTGCATTCAAAGCTTAGATAAACGAAAAAATCACAAAATAAATATCCAACTAAGGGTGAAATTTGTGTCTAGCACTTAAAAATAAAACATTGTGACCTTTGCGTAAGCACCCACTAGTGTCACTTAAGAGATACACCTCAAAGAGGCATCACTCACTTTTCTAAGCTCTTGGTCTTAAAAGTGAGCCATTTTGTTGAACCCAAGTTGTAAATGCAAGAACCGCAAAAGCAAAGTCATGCTTTCTTTAACGACAACTGTCAGACTAGCTGGTCTTATTAGAGACATAGTCGTAGAAGAGACATTCGCTTAACAAAACCCAGGGGTGTAAAAGTAGACGCACCAAATCTCAGGCACTAGAACTTTTAGCATAGTCTCCTAGTCTCTATTCTGGGGATCGAGATTTGTTTAGGACCGCGTACATGCAAATGAATTATGCCAACAACTCAAATTCAATATTCCAAACATAATATAGCAGCTATAAATCACATATGAGATTGTCTCAACAAAATATGGATTCCACACCTAACTCTATTTTAAGCCAAAATCTACAACGGGCTCCGAATTATCTTGAACCTTCCGATCAAAATAAAGGGTTATTTTAGACTAAACTCAATACTGTAGAACTAACTGTGCCAGAAGAAATTTCATTTGAGCTTCTTTGCTTAAAATATTGACTAAAGTAAAACTTAGGCTTTAACTTTGAAAGTTAAAATCCTTAATTGTACTAAGTAACACTAAAAGCCTTGAGAGACATGATCATGCTACTATCCTAATATGGCCTTTCTAGTGTTGATGGAATTGTTAAAATTAGATTATGAGGACCTCTTCTTGAACTTTTGGATAAAAATTGAACATTTAAGGTTCAAAAACTCCAAAACACTAGAAGTTGCATAAAAACAAAATGAATGTAAGGTGACCAAGCTGTTAGTATCAGAAAGTCATAAATGACTTGGGGTCTCTATAGAAATGCTTTAAACAATGAATACGAGGCATGGAAAAGTAACCCGAATGTCATTACAAAGTACTACATTCCAACCTAAGACTAACTAGTTGTTTGAGCAGATTATTCAGTTATTGAAGGATATAATACAAGCTTGTGTGATCGACTTTGGTGCTAGATGGGATTAGAATTTTTCCTTAGTATAGCGTTCTTACGACAACAATTATCACTTCGGTTTTTAGATGGCCCCATTTGAGGCGTTGTATAGAAGTAATATGGATTTGTAATAAATTTATTTTATTCAATAGAGATGAAATCCTTAGGTACATACTTTCTTAGAGATTTTATAGAGAAGTTCCATACAATTTAAGTTAGACTAGTGACAACCCGGAGGTGATAGAAGAGTAATATAGATCTAAAATTTCAAGTTAGTATTTATAGAGGGTGGTCATGTTTGGATCCAAGTGTCACCAATGAAAAGTGTTATATGGTTTTTAAAGAAGGGCAAGCTTAGCCTTAAATTCATTGGACTTATGAGATTTGAGACATGTGGGAGAGGTGGCATATACATTTGACTTGCCACCTACCTTGTAAAATGTGTATCCTGTTTCATGTCTCCATGCTTCAGAAGTACGTGCCGCATAAGTTTCGTGTGCTTTCTCTTGATTTAGTTATGTTGGGTCCATACTTGTGTTTTGAGGAGAGTCAATAGCAATTTTGGATATACAGGTCAAAAATCTTAGGACCAAGGATATTAATTCAATGAAGGTGTAGTGAAAGCACCATTAAGTTGGTAAGGAAACTTGGAAGATAGATTCCTATATACGTGTCAGATATCCTCAAATTTTTATGATTCAGGTACTTGCTTTTAATTTATGTTCGAGGAAGAACATGGTTCTTAGTGGTGGGTAATGTAACGAGTTAGAAGGCCATTTTCATAAATTTTCAAATAATTATGATTTTACCCCTCCCGACATTGACCTTGAGTTATTCTGATTGAGTTTTACAAGTTGGTTTCTAGCTTTAAGTGAAAGTTATGAATTTCTTATATTTCAAAATGCTATATTTTTAAAAAGTGATTTTTGATGTCTTTTAAAGTTTCAAGTGTCAGAATAGAATCTCGTCGATTCCATTAGTCCTACAATGTTAAAATTCCTCTAAGAGAGTTGTTAGTTTTTTATTGATAGACTTTTTGAGTATTTGAGGTCCTAGTTGAAATTTGTTAAATTTTAGCCTTTGGGTTGACTTTGGTCAATATTTGGGGTTCGGGTGCCTAGATAGGAATTCAGAGAGTTTCATGGGATTTGGAGAACAATTTTAGACACAAGTAATAGATCTCAAATTACTCCCAAAACAAGTTAAAGAGTAAGTGATCGCTAGCTATGCGAAAATCGAACAAGAAAGTTGGGGTAGAACCCAGAAGAAAAAAATTTTGGCAGTAAAAAATATAAAAATTTACAAGCTAATAATTTGAATCTAAATTAATAATACACAATTATCAAACTAAGATTGGTTTATAAACAAAATTATTATTTTGCAAATATCAAATCAATCAAGGTTTGATTGTGAATTGGGAAATGTAGAACTCAATACCCATTAAAATGATTCATTGCACTTCAATACATGCTAATTCAATCACAGTAAGGCTAGGTGATCATACCAACACATTATCTTTCTATCTCATCTCATGAAATGTCCTTTATATCCTAATCATGTCATTAAATAAAATTACATACTACCTTAATGTAGATGACTCTTTCGAGCAAGTCACAAATTAAACAATGAAAATCCAAATCTCTCTTTTGAGCAAACTAAAGATTCAAGGGTAATATGAAATAATCAGTCTAATTCTCCACTTAATGAATTCATTTTCTAGCGACCCACAAAGATATAAAGTTGCATCTGTGCACTCCCTAATCATAAAAGAAATCCATTAGCAATTACACCAACAAATCATGCAATACAAGGAAAGGGAAATAATATAGGATAAGAATATTATTATTGAGAACACAATTCGTAATTCAAAATAAAAATTACGAAGCAACTTAACTTCAGAGCCTCAACCAAAAAAATGAAATTTTTTTTATTAAAGATAATCACAATACTAACAATAGATTTTATGATAACAAATAATATATTATTCCACATGATTTTCTTCAGACCTTTGTAAGAATTTGGATCCAAAATCCATTAAAATTTAATTCTAATCATATCCATGAATCCAGTCTTCGCTACAGTAGTGAAAATTTTTCTAAAGTGAGTGTCCCAAAAGTGACTGCCTTATCGTAAAAGCGAAGCCCACCTTTCTTGGCCCCTTCATAGAAGCGAACCCCATGTGGTCGCTTATTCTACCTATTTCATTCATGCTAACCGTTCTTGGAATCAAAATCTCTCTCTCTCTCCCCCTCTATCTCTCTATCTATCTATCTATCCCTCTATCCCTCTATCTATTTATCTATCCCTCTATCCCTCTATATCCATCCATCCATCCATCCATCCATAATATACTTTATAAAGAATCTTCCATGTGGTTGGCATCTCCCCTATGAGTATTCACAAAGAAAGCCTAAGATCATGTCTCCAATCATTCCAACCGAAATCTATCAAGGAGAACACTCAAGATCAACCCGGTAAGTTCTAGTTAGCAAAATTGAACAGAAAGAATTATTTTCAACAACTCACCACACATGACATGCAAAATATTCAAGATGGGTCAATTTCACTTCTTATTTACGAACAAAACAATTATTTTCAAATTTATCACGTAGTAAATACAAAGTCACAAAAAGAGTCAAAAAGTTGTCACAAAGTCATTTACTTCCACAAATTTTCTTTTCACAAAAACTTTTGGAGGAATGCTCATTTATGATTCACAAAGCTTAACTAAGTCTATAAGTACCAAAAAAATCTTAAC
Source organism: Solanum habrochaites (assembly GCA_027704765.1). Lineage (NCBI taxonomy): Eukaryota > Viridiplantae > Streptophyta > Magnoliopsida > Solanales > Solanaceae > Solanum > Solanum habrochaites. Next base: position 42,678,031 of record JAKWJA010002500.1, read on the forward strand.
CTAACATCAAAGAACCTACAAGGAAAACCCAACAATACCTAACAAAACGACGGTTGTCCCTTAGGAATAATGTCACCTCATCCTAAGGAAAAAATAATACAATTCCAAAAGAACACTCACCCAGCCCTTGAGGCAGCCTCGTCACTCTCTCCTTTACAATCTGCAACTACCTATTAAAAGACATAATTGTCCCTAAAACTAGAGGTATAAGATAATCATTCTTCATATTCACATGCTTGCCCAGATCCATATTCTTTTTCTTACGTTTGACCAAAATGCCTTCACCTCACATTTTAAGTGGAAATATTGGATTTTTGGGGCTCACCCTAGTATCAGTCGGGTACACTTCCACTTTAGCCCATTAATACAACTTTGTCATTAAAGTAGGTATTACTGGGAAGTTGCTATCATGGAGCTTGAATTCTCAAAACTTATTCACTATCAAGTGTCCCACAATTAAGGGTATGTCATCAAGTACAAAAGCCACAATTTGTCCCACTTGGGGAGATTCGGCCGCACGCAATTGGCATCTGTGTTCTAGCTTCGGTTATCAAAAAAGAGGATATAATTTGGCTTTTGTAATAGTCCATTGAACATTTTTATCTAGGCATAGTTTTGATGCTAACCTACCTAAGAGATGATTAACCAGGGTCTTACTTATCTTAGCGGGTTATCTGATCAAGGGCCAGACACCTCAAGTGTTTTCTGCACCAGCACCTAAGGTTCCGGGGTTAAACAGTGCAAGCTGCTGTGGCTCCAACTATGGAGATGCACTCATGGAAAAGTAGGCACGTTTCCTCGGTTTAACTACATGGCCTATAATGACGAAGTGATCAGTATGAACTTTTCACAAATTATTAAAGCTTGAAACCTCCAGTCTTCAAGGGTGCGTAATCTGAGGATGCCTAGGATTCGGTGTTGTCATGAGATGACTACCTAAGAGTGGACAAGTAGAATGATCGGGTTGGTTTGTGAAACTATTCAGTTTAGGGGGATGCCAAAAAGGTTGTGGCGGTCGTTATTATTGAGTGTCAACCAGCACAAGGCACCACCTATGACTGTGGCATAATTTCTAGCTTATTATGGAGCAATAGACCCCGGACTTTGAGGGACAAGAGGAGGATGAGTTCCTACGCCTAGAGAACGGCAGGATGGTATGTTGCTGCTTATGAGGCTAAAATTTCGGATGCACTTATCCATGGATGCCACTTCATCTTCTGCTTCAGTTCCAAGAGGCGTGATTCGCCGCTTCGTTAAGGATATTGAGGGTTAGATTTGCCAGATTCCAGCCTTACATGGTAGCTTCTGAATCAAAATCCTTTCAGGAAGTGGGTGAATTTTGCTGTTGATAGAAGTAGAGGGGTGAAGCCAGACGACTTCGCCACAGCCGGCGACATTAAGAAGTTTCGTAAGGTGGGGTGAGTTTAGTGTTTCTTAATCCAGAGGGCAGAGTAGTCAGGGAGGTAAAAAACCGCCCATCTCGTCTTCCCTGCAGGCTTTAGCTGGGGGTCCATCGCCAGCCCAGTCAGGCCTTTTTCTGAGTTGGAGGTTATCCCCAAAAACTTCGTCACCTTCACAAAGCCCTATGCTTGACGCCAGGAATTGTTATGTATGTGGGGAGGACGGACATATTATGAGGTTATTGTCCAAAACAGAGTACAGACCCCCAATAGTAAAGGTAGAGGTGGGCAGGGAAGGGCCGCCCATTGCTGGAGGACGTGGTGGCTAAGGTTTAATGGGGTCAACCAATCAACCGGAGCGGGTGGCGGGCAAGCTGGAACTGCTGCAGCGCACAATGATAGGGGCAATGGAAAGACAGGTGATAGGGCCCATTGTATGCTTTCCCCGGGAGGTCTGAAGCCGAGGAGACATCGAGGCTGTTATCACAGGTAATCTTTTGGTCTATGATGCATGCTTCGGTATATTTGATCCTGGATCAAAATTTTCAGGTGATCTTCTCATTTGCTATTGGTCTTGAGTAATTGCGATTTATTGACAGGCCTATAGTGTCTCTACTCCTGTGGGTGATTCTGAGTCTGTGATAGTGAGAGGTTGTATAGGTCTTGCCTTTGTGACTTTTATAGGGATCTAATCCTATGTGAGATTTGATTATCCTAGAAATCGTTAATTTTGAGTGTAATGTAATGTCAATCTGTATGACTTGGCTTTCCCAAATTTTGCAATTTTAGATTGTAATGAACTAAAACTGTGTTCATTGCAAAGCCTGTGAGACATTATCCGCTAGTGTGGGAGGGTGACTACTTTCAACCACAGTCCGATTATCTCTTTTCTTCGCGTAAGAGGATGGTTAGTAAGGTTGTTTAGCCTTCTATGGACATTTTCTCAGGGATGATACTTCCAGCTGGGTACCTTCGATTGAGCTGTGCCGAAGTTTGTGAGTTTATGGATGTGTTTCCTGCAAACCTTCCTTGTATCGCACGGATAGGGATATTGATTTTTGTATTGATCTGGAGGCCGGGTACTCGCCAATTTCCATCCCCCCTTATCGAATGCTCCAGCTGAGTTTAAGGGATGTTAGCGTTAAAGGCCCAACTTCAGGAGTTTAGGGTAAAGGTTTTGTCTAGACCAAGTGCATCCTTGGGGCGCCCCTTTTTTTTTTCCTTGTTTTTTTATTTGTGAAAAAAGAAGGATGGCAGCCTTCGGATGGTGCATAGACACAGGCAGTGAATAAGGTTGACTATTAATAACAAGTTCCTCTTCCTCGCATTTGATTGATGTGTGCGATCAGTACAAGGTGACTGTCTTTATACCCTGCTCAAATGATCAAGTTTGAGATCTGGTGATATCAAATGAAAATCGGGAGCGTAGTGACAAAGAATGCTTTTCAACCAAGGGTCCCCCCTCCCTCTTATGGCATTATGACTTTCTTAGTATGTTTTTGGCCCCTGCTGCTTTCATGAGCGTGATTGAACGGGGTTAAGCCATATCTGGATCACGGTTTTTGTTTATCGTATTTATTTGATGCTATAGTATACTCAAAGAGCAGGACCAAGAACATGAGGAAGCATTTGATGTAATGGTATTGATTAGTGGTGAGAGAGAAAAAACTTTATACAAATTCGCCAAGTGTGAGTTTTGGATAGATCATGTTGTTCCTTTTGGGGGCACGTGAGTTTCTAGGATGGTAGTGATGGGTGGATCCTTCTAAGATCAAAACGGGTGTTGTAAGAGCCCCCCCCCCTGGGGCAAGACCTATAGGTTACAGCGGTACGGAAGCTTTGTTGGTTTAGTAGCTACTACCGTCGATTTTGTCAAGGGATTTTCCTCATTGCTTCGCAGCTAACAACAATTTGACCCACCCTAAGCCAGAATGTTCCCTTGTATTGGTTCGGATGAATGTGAAGAAAGTTTCAGAAACTCAAGCTTTATTGACTACTGACCCAATATTACCTGCCAGTGCAAGGAAGATTCCATTGTCTATTGGGATGCCATCTTATTCTGGTTGGGTGGCAGTGCGAATGAAAGGAGAGAATGTAATGCTTATGTTGAGGCAAATTAAATGTTCCTGACGTAACTATCCGACCCATGAATGGAGTTTGCCTGAAGTAGTGTTTGCATTTAACCACTGTAGACTTATCTATATGGGGTAAAGTGTGAAGTCTATAAAATTCATAGTAGCCTTTACAATATGTCTTTACTCCGAAAGATTTGAAATTTGAGACAGAGGAGGTGGATGGAACTCTTAAGGGACTATGAGATACCTACTCTTGTACACCGGAAAAGCTTATATGTGTGGCAGATGCTTTACGTAGCAAAGGCAGGGAGCATGGAAGTCTAGCTTAACTCTGCCAGGTTTCAGACGCCAGGGCTAGAGAGGGTTCAGACTCTGGCTAATGACTTTATGAGGTTGGGAAGTACTGGAGAAGGGAGGACTTTTGGCCTGTGTGGAGGCCAAGATCTTTCTTTCTGACAAGATTTAGGAAAATAGTTTAATGATTGAGAAAACTGATCCGGATTCGAGATATGGTATTGCGAAGGATGAGGCTAAAGAAGCAAATTTTGAGGAAGCTTTTAAGATTAAGGGAAGGGTAGTGCTGCCGCGTTGGTGCTGGATTCACACTATTCGTACAGAGGACTCTCATAGTCAAGGTATCTATACATTCCTGTCCACCAAGATGTCTCGTGACCTAATAGCAACATTTCTGGTGAGTAGGATGAAGCGTGACAATGTGATTTTGTTGCCCAATGCCGAATTGTCAGGCAGGTAAAGTTATGAACACAGAGGCGGCCGGAGGAACACTTCAGAAAAATGCCCAATTCCAGATGGAAATGGAAAGAAGGCAAGGGATTTGTGGTTGGTCTTCAAAGACATGGGTAAGTTTGATTCCATTTTTTTTGGGGGGGGGCGGGTAATTGTGGACAGATTAACTAGTCTGCTCACTCATTTCCATTAAAAGGTGACTTACAGGCAGGAAAAAAGTTAGCCAAACTCTACTATCCAGAATTTTCGATTGCATGGTAGTCCACTGTGCCATCAATCCGATAGGGGTACGCAATTTAGTTCTATGTTTTAGAGAACATGATGCTGGGAATTTACGATACTAGGTTGGATCTTAGCCTACAGATTTTCACCCTCAGACCGACTGGGTCACTTGAGCGACGATTCAGGTGTTGGAGGATATGCTTCGTGCATGTGTAATAGATTTTGGTGTCATTGGGTAACCCTTGCCCTGAAAGAGTTTTCTCCAATATACGCATCACTCCCAAAGTATTGAGATTGCCCCACTTGAAGGATTTGTATGGAGGAGATGAGGATATCCCATTGGGTGGTTTGATCCATTTGAGGTGAGGACCATGCTCCCCCCGGTACCGATCTTGAGGGAACGTAGATAAGTAAATCATTAGGAGAAGTTTCAGCAGCTCAGAACAACCCGGCCAGAAAGAATATGCTGATCGAAAGGTTAGGACTGGGATTTTATGGAGGGTGAGCAAGTCTTGCTGAGGTTTCGCCCATGAAAGGGGTGTATGCCAGTTTGTTTTGTTAAGTGATGGGTAAGATATCCCAAGGTATATTGGTCATTGAAGTTCTGAAGCGCGTGTGGGAGGTGACTGATGAATTGGCATTGCCTCCAGGACTTCAGGAGTTCACCCGGATTCATGTGTCTATGCTGAGAAAAAAACCAATGCGGACGGAAACTCTATTATTCGTTGGGATTTAGTCCTGCTGGCTGAGAATTTATTTAGAGAGAGGAGCCTTGTTGCTATCTTAGATAGAGAAGTCCGCAAGTGAGATTCAAAGGAGCGAACGATGCCCCATTCCACAAGGTTCGAGTGGAAGAATCGGCAGTTGAGGATGTCCACTGGGAGAATGGGTGATATGCCCTTGAAAGATATCCACATCTTTTGACAGATTCAGGTACTCTTTCTGTCTCACCTTGTTTTTTTCTATCTGGTTGGATCGTTCAGGGGAATGAATGAGGGGTAAATTGGGTTATCTATTGAAACCAACCCGTTAGTGCGCGTTCGAGCAGTAGTAGAATATTTAAAAAATAACTGATGGGTCGACGGACCAGGCAGACGATCTCATGGTCAGACGGACAGTCGAGGGGCCTCCTTTCCAAAAAAACTTCAACTCTAAAAATCTAGGACTAGGAGCGATCTCGAACTCCGCGGACGGAACGGGTAGTTTTACAGCACGGGACGTAGTAGATACGACGGACCCGTCACAAACCCCTTACGAATTGAACTCTCTGACACTTTGTGACGGACATGCAGGACAGACCGTTATAGACCACGACGGGCCATCACAGGTTGCGTAAAACCAATTGGGTCGTGGTTTTGCTAAAGGTTTTCAAAGGGTTGGTTTTTGGACTATTCATGACAACCTATGAAATGTAGTGGGGTAAGTTAATAATTTATGACTTGGGTGGTTAAAGGATGCTAACTTTTAATCACACCTCCACAAAACTAGGTTACTTTACATAAGGAAATCCTAGCATGATGGACCAATTATGGTAAATAAAGAAAAAAAATTGGAGAGGAAAAATAGAAAAAAAGAAGAGAGGGAGACGTAGCGAGAAAAAGGGCGTAGCGAAGAGAAAGCAAAGGCATTGAGAAGTAACTGCGGATCGCCGATTCAAAGTGGAGGTAGTTATGGTTTATGCTATTTCATAGGAAACTACTAATAGCGATGATATGTATGGGTGGTATTGTACAGTCTTCTATATGCTTGATTGTGGGTTTTGGTATGTTGTAATGTAATTGTGTACTTAGGGTGATGCAGAATTTGTTGATAATGGTGAAACTTAATCTGAATCCTCTCTGGTAAGATGACGCGCGGCATAACGAAAGACTTGATGACAATAAAATATGAGATTAGTGGATCGGGGGGTGGGTTTCAGTTTCGACACGTAGTATTAGGGATCGGATTAGTGTCACATTCTAAATGTAGTATTAGGGGATCGGAGTGTCACGTTCCGAACTCTGGTAGTAATAAGGATTAGAGTTTCACGTTCCGACACGTTAGCATTAGGGGACTAGGAGTGTCACGTCTGACCACGATAGAATAAAGGAAGTCATCTGAATCATGTTTATATAATCAAATCGAGGGCCCTATTTGTCCCAAATGAGTATGGTGTGGAGGCTGAGCCTCATAGGTTTTGCTTGCTCTTCTGAGTTGGCCATGATACCTACTATTAAGTGTTCCTGTAATGACCTACTTTTATTCCTTCTTGTTGTTTTGTGGAGTTCAGCAATGTGCAGCCATTGACGGACTCGTCCTCAACTATAGCCAGTCTTCAGCATGTAGATTCAGGGTGAGCTATTATCCTAGCTTGGGCCGGATTTCTTCTCAAGTCTTGATGTCTTTGACGTTCGGACATGGACCATCTTTCTACTATTTTAGTCTAAAGTACTCTTAGACTTAGTAATTTGAGGATAGATGTTCTGATGTTGTTGACTTCCAGATTAGGGACGATCAGTATTGAGTTAGAAGTTAGTTATTGATTTTCGTTAATGAGTTTTGAGTCTTCCGCATTACATTTTGTTCACTATGGTTGAAATATTGGTAAATGTTGAGATTTGGATTTGTTGGTTTGCTCACCTAGGAGAGTAAGTGTGAGTGCCACTCGCGGCTCGTTTTGGGCCGTGACATAAAGACATTGAGACATGTAATTAACTTTTAATTCTACTTTAAATATTAGTGGTTTGGACATGTAACAATCAGATTTTGAGATTATATTGAAGTGAATAAGTTTTTTCCTCTTATGTTATTCGTATTTTACTTTATGCATTTCTTTCATTTTGTTGAGTCTGAGGCTAACTAGTTTTGGTGCGAATAGACAACTGTCATCACTTCCATTTATTGGTTGTGGCATGAAATGAGTTAAAGTAAAGAATAGAATATATAGATTGAGGCTAGTGGAAAAATGATACACCTAAAGTTATTTCGATATTCTAGATTTTTATATATGAGCTATTGATATGATGCTTTCTATGTAAAATACACGAACTATTTAACGAAACATTATCTCAATGATGATTAGTCACTTTTCCAAACTAAACTTATTCTTGAGATAACACATATATTTATAGTTGAGGGTGTATTTGTAAATTGTGAGCATTAGAAATCAGTAGAAAATTCACTTACCTCATAATTTAGATATAATACTCAAAATATCAAGATACATTAGATATATTTTTTACCACTAACTCAAATACAACATTTGTCACTCAGTGTTGTCTAGTTTTCATCTGGGCTTTGTGCTAGCTGTTGAAGAAGAATTGTGAAGGCCTCTCATTCAATGGAAAATGAAAAGACTAGTTGTAGAGAGAGATCTCTCACGTTTTCTGTTCAATATTTTGATGTAATGATGTACCTTCAATATCTTCAAGTTGTCTACATGTCCATCAAATAAAATATCAAAAAGGCAAATTTCCAAATTTACAAAAATCTGGTGTGATCCAAACTATAGTTCTTGAGATGTTATCATTTGTAATTAAAAAAAATTATCTCAAAATTTATTCTACATATGCATCTATTACGATATTTTCAAACTAATTCAATCTTACGCTGTTTCATAAGAGATTCCAACAAATTCAATCTACTTTTTTCACTCATCAAACACACCCATGATTTGGAAATGTGCGTTCTTAATGAAGAGTTTGGTCATATCAAGTGGAGAAGATTATATTAAAAATAGCTAGTTACTATCATTGTTATTATTTTTCTTTTTGTACCAATTGATCTTCGTAACTGATTGTTATTTGACGATTTGTAGTAGTTGATAAACGTGTTACCAGTAGTGTTTACTAAAATATCGTAGTACAATTTTTATATAATATATTATCAAATTCACTATAAAAAATAAAACAAATTGGTGGTTAAAATTAGGGAAAAATTGTAGTAATAGCAAACTAATAACATAAATAAAGGAATTAGCTAGGGTTGAATTTAATTGTTGCTCATAGGATAAGATTTAGCTCTAAATGCCCCAGCGTCTCTCCAAAATATCGCTCGCCACTCTCCATTTTCGCTCGCCTCTCTCGTTTATACACCGAAGTTATAATTATGTTTCTGTTTGTATAAAAGCAAGATGAAAATATATATAAATATGCCAAAAAATGATTCTTAGTGTATACACTTAAATCACAATTTACAAACATGTTACTTCAAATATTGCAGAGAAAAAGCCAACGATATTATACAATGCGAATATACAATTGCAGTGAAAATACAATATTCTCAGCTTTTACAACAGAAGTGTATATATGGTTTATGTTTTGTATAAAGCTGAGGGGAAAACCATAATCTTCTTGCTATACAATTATAATTATGCATATATACATACATTTTAATTCGAGTCAACTGTATGAAAAACAAATTATACAATTGAGCGAATAGGCCAGCAAATTATACAATTTAGGCCAGCGATTAGACAAATGTATATGCTATAGCAAATTATACAGTTTTATGGTGTATGGGAGCGCAATATGCAAGTTTGCTATAGCATTACAAAATGAGTTTTGTTTGCTAGAGGTGAAAGTGCCTAAAATTTATGGGTACTTTTTTTCGATAGTTTTGAGAACTTACTTATGAATAAATATTTTTTATATTTATATTTTTTATGAAAAAAGTGAAATGCATTTCTAAAAGCTATGCTTGAACGCATTTTAAAACTCCAATTCAAATTTTTAATTTTACAAAAATATTTGAAAATTTATGATCACACATAAGCTTACCATTTTTTATCCCAAATTATATAAAGATATTTCTGACATGATCACAAGATTTAAGATACCGTATTGACTTTACACTGGAATTTGGGTGGAATTTGACATTGATCACACGATTCTGATACCGTTTTATTGATCTTTAACACTTGAAGTGTGGTGGGTAGTAGTGGTGTGTGGAGAGAGAGAGAGAGAGATTCCTCTATTCATAATATTATACTCCTACTACTATAAATAAACATTTTCTTTACATTGTGAAATCAATGGGAATTTTTGTGTTATAGAATATAAAATTTTCACTCATTTTCTTTCAAATTGGAAAATTTACGAAGAACAAAAAAGATTCTTATTGAAATAGTATAAAACTTCTTATTTTTTCATGAAAACATTATTACTATTTTCCTTTCTTCTCATTAAATTAAAATACTTAAGCAAATAGACATTATATATATTTTTAGGTGAAAATTTGAATGGAAAAATAGCTAGTAATATTCATCTGAAAATGTACCATGGAGGTGCATCTTCAAGAAGAATTTGGCAACAAAGCCTTAGTTTAAGGGAAACATCATTAATTTCATCTTGAAGTAAATTTTATAGGGGACCTTCTCTTCTAGTAGACATATTTGCCAACTCGTATCAATTTTCTGTCATATAACTATTAGCCAAATGTGGGAGTGATTGCTATGCCATGAATTATGTATTATCAGTGGACTATAAGAAAATATAGGGTATGTTTTGTACTTCAAAAAATTGGATCATTTCTTGATGTATACGCAGAGGCGAAGTCAGAATTGAGAGTTTATGAGTTTTAAATTTCGTTAATAAACTTCAATCAATTTTATTACGAGTTTACAAATTAATATACATATATCTATTTAATTAATATAGAATCTACAGAAAAGTTACTGGGGTTCGTCCGAGCCCATTAACCCTCACTCAACTCCGCCTTTGTGTATTGTGGTATTCGTTTGCACCTGACCATGATAATTTTCTTTGTAATATGTTCAAATTTATTGGTGTTGCCGGACATGGACAAGTATATTTTGGACACCTTTTTTATAAATTTAGATCGTTTCTCGATTTGTAGATGTTATCCTTGTGTAGTGTCACGACCTAAAAATCACGAGTCTTGATGACACCTAGTTCCCATCAAGGTAAGTAACAAAACATTTAAAAAACTTAAACTAACTAATGAGTGAAAACACAAGAATTAGCCATATCTCCAACACTGAGTTCCTTATAAGTACGAATGCGGAGAACTGGAAAAAAAAAATACTACCTAGAATGGGGGCATAAGTCAAGAGAGTCTAAATCGATGCAGTCTGAAACTAAAATGACAAATCTACATAAGGGATATCTTCTTAATAATGAATAAAAGAATAAGTAAAGATAGAGGGAGGTGTGAGCCACGGATCAACCAAGTAGTCCACCACAACTCCAAGACACTCCAAACTCGGAACGTCAAAATGCCTCGAGATGTTCTGCCTACTCGGAATGGATATACACCACAAAGAGGAAACAAGTGTAGTATGAGGAGTACAAAAACCACGGCGTTGTACCAATAGTCTCATTGGACCGACAACAATAGAAGTGGCGACGGGAGGTTATATAGAAATAAATAAATTCTTAAAATTATACAATAATATATTATTACACTTACTATTTATGTTCATCAATAAAGTAATCAGACCATCAAGTTTTAACTTTCCAAACACCAAACAAAACACATTATCATCAAGAAGAATGATCTAATGAAATGTAATGCATATGAACCATGTAATGATAAGTATCAGGGAATACCCAGTACTCAATCAATCGTAATATATGAACTACTGGAAATACTCGAGATGTCGATGGACCATTGGGGGACTCGCGAGGGTCCATAACCGACCAGACGATCTCCATGTGTATCTGCGCGACGATCTCAACGCACTATCAAATATTAATAATTTCGTACGGACGTTCTTCCAAGTGCCCAATACATCTTTAAAATCCTCACAAATTCCCAGCACGGACAATCCCCACGTGCCCAACTTATACTCAATCTCATGTCAATGCATGTACCACAAATTATTTCAATATAAGGGGAGTGATGATGCAGTCACTCAATCAATATCAACATAATACATAATCATCTCAATTATCACAAATATACGTGTGTAATAAAGAAAATACAATCACATAATAATTTCAAGTCAATAATATATTAGCTAATGCTCATATGCTTTGAAATTCCTAAATTACAATCTGCATTCTATAGTGGTAATTTTCGTTTAATAACACGGGTACTCGCATCAATGCCCTTGACACCATTGATACAAGACCCTCATCTTTCTCCCTTACCCATTGTCTATTTTATTTTTCTTTATTTACGAAATCGTCCTTCAACAAGTCTAAAAGTCTTAACATACCTTAAATTCCGAACCTCGTTACACGAACCTTCAAGATTTTTTCTTTCTTTTTTCGCAAAGTTTAATAATGTTCCCAATAAACAAATTATGCAATATTTGTAAGTAAGCGAGTTCATAGGTACTCAATTTATTATATGTCTTACCTAAACTCCAAAACTCACTCATATATCCAATCAGCTCCTACTCTTGTTATAAATTATATGTCAAAGATTCCATATTGTTAAATTTCAAGCATAGCGTTAAGCCTCGACTCCTCTAAATATTATAAATTTAGGAAATCATGAACACGATGCCACCAAAAAATTGGTGAGCGATTACCCATTACACTCGAGGAGATTAAGATATTGAAGTTTTAAATAAATAATAAATTAATATAAAAAAAAAAAAAGTTTAAGGCAATAATTAATTAACTGTAACTTAATTGACCCAAAAAAAAATTATTTTTAGTTAATAATGGCCATGAATTTTGCAGATTCCATATACGCAAACATGGTTGTTTGTCAATGATTATATCAAATCATTATTCAATGATTACCTTTTCTGATTAAAATAAACAAAAGATTCCTTTTCTATTCTAGTCCAAATAACTTTATCACTTTTGATGTGTTCCATCTTTTCAATGTTTTTTTCAATCTACACAAAATTTAATCACCTAACTGTATAGTTCCACACTAAGAGAAATCCTCACATTTGCTGCTAAAAATTTTCATCACCTATATCACATCCTAACTTAACCCATCCAGTTCCTCCCCCTAATCTGATTGATCCTTCTCAAAACCGTTAACATAAAGAAATAGGATTTACTTTCTGTAACAAACAAAATTATTATATTACCATTGTAAAATTTCATATACAAATTGAAGAAATTTTCGGTTCTTACCAGGAACCACCGTAATCCTTAGCCAACCGCTTCTCTTTGCATTATTGTATTATTTTCTGAGTTACGACTAACAGATTATTAACCCCTCTTTACTTAGCATAATTTCATGGGCCAAAAAAATGTAAAAATTAGCAAACTAGTCACAATTTTTAACTTAATTAGTAAAAACATCTACACATGAAAATAATTGTTGAAAATGTCAAAATGTCAATATTTTAGAAAGTGATTTGTATTCAAATTTATTCTCAATCGGCCTCCAACTTTTAATCAATTCTACATCCATACCATTTACACTTCTTCATTGCGACTGGCAACCCACACTTACCTCTCTATTGAGCGAACCAACCAATCTAAACCCTGACATTTCAAATAATATCAACAGACGTAATGCGGAAGACTTAAAAATAATAATAAAACCAATTCAATAACTTCTAAAATTCACATATATATTACCCAAAATCTGAAGTCATAACACAAGAACATCTATGAATCAACTTACTAAATAAGAGATTCTAAGAAGCTAAAATAACAAAAAGCTAGTCCATGCCGGACCTTCACGGCATCAAGACACGAGGAGAAAGAAGATCCAGTCCAAGCTAGAAGCGTTTCGCTACCTGAAAGCCGGCCGTAATGAAGGCTGGCTAGGAGTTGCTGTTGTGAGTTGAAAGACGACGGTATGTTTGCTTCACTCCACATATACAAAGAAAGAAACATACAAGTAGGGATCAGTACAGAAACACGAGTATGACACGTAGGTATCATCGCAAACTCAAAATAGAAAAGTATATATCAGATAATATATAATCAACTATAATACTCAACATGTAGCAACAACAAGTTCTATACCATTTATAAGCACCGCCAAGGTCACCATGGGACTCAGCCTCAATGACATCCCCATTTGGGAATTAGGTTCATAGATTGGGTATATTAACATCTTTCAAGATTTATTATCTTTTTTCTCTCGTGCCGGTACGTGACACTCCGCTCCAAGTACGATCATGGTGTGGAACGTGACACTCCGATCCCTAATTCTACGTGTAGGGCGTGAACCCGATCCCCTTAATTCTAGTGTGTCGGTCGTGACACACGATCCCCTACGTCATCGTGGTCGGTTCGTGACACCCAATTCCCTATTTCTACGTGTCGGTTCGTGACACCCGATCCCTAATTACGTGTCGGTTCGTGACACCCGCTCTACTTTCTTTATACCAAGGCATCATCAATCCATTAAACAAGTAGATATGGTTTGATCAAGATTTGGGCTTCATCAATTAGCTCATCATGCTTATTTTATAAAATTGTATAATAACCAGTTCATACAAGCATTACAATTAACCATAAGAAGGGTTTACAATACTACCCAATAATATCATCGCTATTACGAGTTATCGAATAGCCATAAACCATAACTACCCCAACGACGATCGAGATCACAGCATCTTCCCAAAGCGGCGGTCTTCATCTCCTCTGATCGATCGTTTCTCCTCTCTCTGTTCTTTCTATTTTCTTATGCAAAACCTGCTTTCTTTACCCTATTTAGTATATAAGTAGTATAAGAGATGATAAAAACCAACTTGTATTTTAAGGTTGTCTCCTTAACCCCCAAGTAATGAATTATTAACCTTAACCCACTACGTTATAATAAAGCAGGAATAGTACAAACGCCCTTAAATAAATTAACAAAATCCGACCAGCCTGGGATTACGCAGCTGGGTGAGGGCCGCCGTGCCTGCGACGGTCGTCCTCTGCTCAGGCACAGAGTTCAGAGACTCAATTTCCTTGAAGGTCTTGTGACGGCCGTCGTGCCCATGACGGTCCGTTTTTCCTGCCATTCCGTCGTGACGTTCAGAAGAGTCGCTCTCAGTACCCAAATTCTAATTCTAAGTATTTTGGAACGAGACCCCCCACGACGTCTAGCGTGCCTATGACGGTTCGTCGTGGGGTCGTCGACTCCGCCAAGTTTTCCAGATTAAATTGCTACTCAACGACTAAAACAAGGGGTGGTCGTTACAATAGATACAAATGACCCACGTTCGTCCTCGAACACGATTCAGAGAAGAAAAACAGAGTGAAAAGAAGTACATGAAGTGTTAACAGGTTGTGAGGTATCTTTCTTGCATATCCAGCCTCTTCTCCCAAGTGGTTCTCAATGTCGATTCTTCCATTGCACCTTAAGGATGCAATCTCCCTTGCTCAATTGCGAATTTCTCTTCTAGAAAGGCAACAGGCTCCTCTCATAAGTCAGATTTTCATCAAGCAGACTGATCCCAACGTAATGATGTTAGTTTCCATTCCCCATGGTATCTTTTCAGCATAGACAGCTGAAATGACGGGTTGCACTCCTGATCCAGCCCTGGAGGCAAGGCTAAGCATGAAGCCACCTCCACTCGCTTCAGAATCACATGGACCAAATTATCTCGGACTAAGTACTCTTTATTAAAATTGCAGAACACCCTTCATGGGTGAAACCCTTTTTAGAAAAGACTTGCTACCCTCCATAACACTCCAAGTCCTAAACCTCGATCCGCAACTCCTTTTGCCATACTGTTTGAGCCGCTAAAAGTCTTTCTGAAAGATTTCACCTTTCTAACGAAAATCCTAAAAGGTCAGTACCCAAGGTCTAACCTCAATGCTATCAAAACCAACCAAATGGGAGAGTACATCTCCTCCCAACAATGTTCGAAAGGATCCATATTCAATAATTGAGTGAAGTATTATTGTATGAAACTGCAAGGGAATGAAGTTACCAAAATGACCACCGAATTCTATCACACATGCTCGAAGCATATCTTCCAATACTTGAATCGTTCGCTCAGACTGTCATCGGTCTGAGGGTGAGAATGCATACTAGGTCCAATATTAGTACCTTAATCAAGGGGATGCAAGGTCGCCAAAAAATAGAAAGTAAACTGTGGACCTCTATCTGATATGATGGAAAGTGGCACTCCATGCAAACCGAACCAATTTCTTAGCTGGAGAGTCTGGCTAACTTCTCTGCATTGTAAGTCACCTTACCGGAATCAAATGAGCAGACTTAGTTAAAATCTGTCACCAATACCCAAAAATAGAACAAACTTGACCCAATGTCTTGGAAGAACCAACACCTGAAGTCATTGCAATCTCTCCACTTCCATCAGGAATGGGATTCTTCGTTTTTTTCCTATCTGAAGTGGTCCTCGGGCCTCTGGGTGTTGTGTCATACGTTACTTGTGCCAATTTGGACATTGGCCAACAACTCAACCCAAAAAAGGTCGCGCTTCATTATACTCCACAGAAAGTGTTGCCTTAGGTCCGGTACATCTTGGTTGCACCAGGATGGATAGACATAATCCGGAACTAGGAGCCTCTGTAAGAATAATGTGGATCAAATCATCAATACGGGGTACACTACCCTTCCCTTAATCTCAAAAACACTTCCTCATCCAATTAGTCGCTGCTTTTATCCTCTCCTCGCAACACCATATTCCCGATTCGGCTTAGTTTCTATCATCCGAACTGTTCCCCTTGATCTGTCAGAAAGAAGATCTCGCCTCCACCACGGGCCAAAAAAAACCTTCCTTATCGTTTACTTCTAACCTCATAAAGCATTAGACCAGAGTCTGAAAACTCTCTAGCCAAGGGGTCTAGAAAACTTGTAAGTGGCTACTAAAGCTACCCAGCTCCTGCTTTTCTACTTTTAAGGTGTGTGCGGGAGGGGGGGCCGTACTGCCACAACATTAACCTTTCCCGGCTGATTACAAGATAGGAACTTTATATCCTTCTAGTAGTTCCATACTCTTACTCTGTCTCAAATTAAATCTTTCTGAGTAATAGGGACATATTGTAGGCTACGATGATCCGTTATAGACTTCACACTTAACCCCATATAGAAGTGTCTCCATTGCGTTAATGAAAAACACCACCGCAAGCCAACTCTAAAGTGGGGCCGATAATACGTTCAATGCAACGGTTATTGCCTCGAAAGCACAAGCAATTACATTTGTTCCTGATTCGCACGGCACCCAACCCAGAATAGGATGCATCACCAATAACAATGAACGTTCTACCCTCCACTGGCCAAGAAGGATAGGGCGGTCCGGTGAGGCAGCAAGCGTCTTGAGTGGTTGGTGAGTTGAGCCTTTCCTCACATTCATTCCGACCATACTAAATGAACATTCTGCTTAGTCCAGTTCGCAAGAGGGAAGAATAGAATGAGAATCCTTGAAAAAGCGTACCGTAGTAAATCGGCTAAACCAACAAAGCTTCTTATTTCTGACACATTAGTAGGTCGTACCCCAATTCTTCACTACTTCGATCTGAGAGGATCCACAATAAATCCAATCCTTAGAAAACACGTGCCCCAAGAAGGACACTGAATCTAGCCGCCAATACTCCACTTGGAGAATTTGGCATAAAGCTTGTTCTCCGCAAAATTTTCCAACACAATTCTCCAAATGCTCACTCATGTTCCTTCTTACTCTTGGGTATATCAGTATATATCAAAATACGATCACACAGAGTCCAGATATGGCTTAAAAATCCCGTTAGCAAGGATACTGAAAGCAGCAGGGGAATCGTTAATCAAAAGGACATTACCAAGAAGTCATAATGTCCATTACCTGGTTCGAAAGCAGTCTTTGGCACATCTGCTGCCCGTATTTTTCAATTGATGATAACAAACCTCAAAGTCACAATCTTAAGAAAGACACAGCACCTGGTAAACTGATCGAACAATTATCAATGCGAGGAAGAAGGGATATCTATCTATAAAACAGTTACTTTATTTAGTTGCCGGTAATCAGCTATGCACATCCGGAAGACTCCATCTTCTTCTTCACAAACAAAAAAGGAGCACCCCAAGGGGATGCCACTTTGGTCAATGAAGCTTGATCAACAACCTCTTGAAAGTGAGCCTTTAAACGCTCTTAAACTCAGCAGGGGAGCCATTTTATAAGGGGGGTATAGAAATGGGGCGGGGAGTACCCGGTTCAAGATCAATGCAGAGTCCATATCGCTATCGGGGCATTTTACAAGGAGGTCTGCAGGAACACATATAAAAACTCACGACTATCGAAAACCGGCTCAATTGAAGGTACTGGGTAGGATCATCCCGGAGGGTGTGCCAAGAAAGCTAAACAACCCTACTAACCATTCTCTTTAGCACGAAGAAGGAGACGAGACGGAATCGGATTGAAGTGTAGTGACCCTCCCACCCTAACGGATCTGTCCCAGTTGGCTAAGTCACAGTTTTAGCATTACAATCCAAGAGGCAAAATTTGGAGAAGCCAAGTCATACCCAGAATTACAATCGAAATCAACCATTTCTATGATAACCAAGTCTGACATGTTGAGTATTGCCTCCCACAAAAGTCAACAGACAGAGGACCTATATATCTTTCAACTATCACAGACTCACCACGGAAGTAGAAAACACGAATAGGGCAGGTCTAAGCGATCACAATGTTAACTTAAGACCAGTAGCAAATGAGGAGGAAGTACATATGAAATGTGGAGCCAGGATCAACTATAATCAGAAGTCAGCAATCACAAACCAAAGATTACCTGTGATAACAGCATTGATCCTCCGCTTCAGGACCGCCCAGGAAAGCGGTAAAAATGGGCCCTATCATCTTGTCTGCCGTTGCCCCTACCCTGTTGTGCTGTATGTGAATCTCAGTTTGCCCGTTACCCCGGCCATTTCGGTGACCACCATACCTCGCCACCGCGTTCCCCAGAATAACGGCCTCTACCATGACCACTCTACCTTAGCTATGGGGGGTTTTTATAACTCTGTTTTGGCAATTCCTCCTAATATGGTCCAGTATCCCCACAATCCAAACACTCCCTGGAGTCAAGCATAGGTCATTCAGATAAGTAGTGTTGACGGTCTGAGGATGAACCCCCAACTACGCTGGAGTGAAAGATGAATGTCGGACTGAGTAACTCCGGAACCTGTCCTCTAGAGTAGAACCATTAAACTCCACCTTCCCCTTCGAAACCTTCTTTGATGTCGATGCCATGTGAAGTCATTTGGCTTCAACTTCCTTCCACCCTATCACGAATCTACCACTTCTGAAAGGATTTTCCGTAGCCGCAAGCTGGAAGGAGGAAATTCGCAAAATTCTAACCTAAAACCCTTCACAAACGGCGAAACCGCTCTTGTGGACTGAAACATAGTTGGGTGGCATACCTGGAAGCGCGATAACTTAGCCTCATATGCAGTAACCGACATCCTTACCTGGCTCGAGGCTCAAAACTCATCTCTTGCCTATCTTCAAAGTCCGGGGATGTTATTCTCATAAAACAAGATAGAGAATGATGCCCAAAGTCATAGGTGGTGCCCTGGGTGGTTGACACTCACCACCGTAACCGGCCACCACATTTTGGCGTTCCCTGAAACTGTAAGTCCACAAAATGAAAACCAAACCGTTCTACTATTACCCATTTGTGTAGGAGCTCATGGACAGTCAACCAGAAAATCATAGGCATCCTCAGATCAGCCACCCTGAAGACTGGATAGGTTTCAAGTTCAAGAACTTACTGAAAGTTTCATGCTGATATTGGTCATTATAGGCCCTGTGTCAGACGAGGCAACTTGCCTAGTTGCCAATGAGGGCATCAATGCGAGGAGGGGGAAAAAAAAAAAAAAACGCGCATAGTAGCTGAAATGATTGTGTACCTCCGGAAAACGAGGTGTGGTGCAGAAAAACACTGGCAGCGTGCTGTACCCTGTCAGGTAACTCCGCTAAGATTAAGGAAGAACCTGATTGATCATTTCTGGGGTAGGTTGGCCTGGGGGTGGCAATTCCTAATTCTGCACTGTTCCGTTTCCCTCCTAACACTTCCTCACGACTTTCCTCAGTCGGTGGAGGAGTCAAAAGACAGAGTGCAAGAGGGCTAGGTGCTCGTCCATCTTCATCTAGAGGACGTCCTTCCCACGACCTCTTCCCGGCCTCTTGTCACTATTCTCTCTGAGCTACAGCCCCCCCAAAAGTTTTTGGCTGGCTAGACGCTCCCTGTCCGCTGGTGCTGGTGTTGAAGTAGTCGTTGACTCTAGTTCTAAACCAATCTGCGAAATAGAGCTGAACATGGTCAGGATACCAATTTGTATCACTAGATACCAGTTGGATCAAGTAATAGACGATGAAAGAAAGAATGGAAGTTCATACAGCATATAGCCTCTCAAAGAGAAAAGTAAAAAGGCGTCCCCCTAACGTTTCCTTAAGACTCGACAGCACTCGTCTTGTGTATGAGACAACGAACCTATGCTCTGATACCAGTTCAGACCCCCAAAACGGGCCGCGACTGGCACCCACACTTACCTCCTATGTGAGCGAACCAACCATTAAACCCTGAATTCAATATAAATCAAAGAAAGAATGAGGAAGATAGTAACTCATTAATAAAACCAAATCAATAACTTCTAAAATTCAACATATATTATTTCCCCAAAAAAATTTTCTTGGGGGGGGGAAGTCATCACCACAAACATCTTGATCAATTTACTAAACTAGAGTATGTCTAAGAAGCTAAAATAACCAAAAAGCTAGTCCAGGACGGAACTTCAAGGCATCAAGACACGAGGAAGAAGATCCAGTACAAGCTAGAAGCGGTTAGCTCACCCTGAAATCCGGTGTTTGTTGTAATGAAGATGGCTTAGAGTGCGGTTGAGTTGAAGACGACGGTAGTTTGCTGCACTCCACATATAACCAAAAAAGGAAACATACAAGTAGGGGTCAGTCAGACACGGAGTACTGAGTAGTATCATCGGCCAACACAAAAAAGTAGAAATAGTATATATCGATAATATCATAAATCAACATAATATCAACATTAAGCACCAACAAGTCTACAATTCATTATAAGGCACCGCCAAGTTGACACCATGAGGACTCCAGCCTCAATGCCATACCCATTTGGGAATTAGGTTCATTAGATGGGTTATTAACATCTTGTCAAGATTCAATATCTATTCTCTCGTGCCGGTAAGGACACTCCGCCCATATGCTATCCTGGTGTCGGCACGTGACACTCCGATCCCTAATTCTACGGGTTGGTCGTGAACACCCCGGATCCACTAATTCTACGTGTCCAGTTCGTGACACCAGATCCCCTAATTTACGGTCGGTCGTGACAACCGATCCCCTAATCTAAGTTCGAGTCGTGACACCCGATCCCTAAGTCTACGTGCGGTCGTGAAAACCCGCTCCACTACTCTCATCACTAGCCTCATCAAGCCTTCTTTTTATACCAAGGCTCCTCCATCTCATTAACAAGAGATAGGGTTTCGTTCAAAGATTTGGGATTCCATAGCTTCACATGCTTATTTTCACAATGTATAATTACAGTTATACAAGCATACAAGTAAGCATAAGAAGGGTTACAATACTACCAATAATACATCGCTATTAAGAGTTAGTACGAATAGCATAAACCAAAACCTACCTCCACCGAAGAAGCGCGATCAACCAAGCTATCTTCCCCAAAAGTTTGCGTTTCTTTCCTCTCTCGATCGATCGTCTCCCTCTCTCTGTTTCTTTCTATTTTTCTGATCAAACACTCTTCGTTTCACCCGTAATTTAGTATATAATTAGTATAAGAGATGAATAAAATAACCCACTTTTTATTTTAAGGGTTGTCTCTTAACCTCCCAAGTAAGTAATGAATATTACACTAACCCCACGACTTTATATATGTAAAGAGGAAATAGTACAAAAAACCACCTTAAATAAATTAACGAAATTACGACCCAGCTGGGATACGCAGCCTTGATGTGCAAGGGCCGTCGTGCCTGCGACGGTAAGTCCTGTGCCCGTACAGAGTCAGAGACTCAAGTCCTTGAAGAGTCTTGACGGTCCGTCGTTGCCCCTGACGGTCCGTCCTGCCATTACGTCGTGACGTCAGAGAGTCGCTCTCAGTAACCCAAAAATTTCTAAATTTAAGTATTTTGGAACGAGACCCCACGACGGTCGTCGTTGCCATGACGGTTCAGCGTGGGTCCAGCGACTCCGCCCATTTTTCAGAATAAAAATTGTACTCAAAACGACCTAAAAAGGTCGTTACATATAAACCTATATTTTGATTATTTAAAATTGTAAGATGAATGAGACATCAAAAATAAAATAGTTGGTAATAAATATTATAGAATGAGCAAATTTCAAAATACAAACATGACTGATTCAAGTAGGATGAATACACATATAATGAATACATAAATAAGATCGATTGTGGCTATTATAGTGAGAAGAATGAATACTGAAATAAAAAATAAATACAAAAACTTTATTGTATATATGAGACGATACGGGGGGAAATCAATCTAAAACACAAACTTTATGCGTATAATTAGGACGAATACAAATCAAATATAAATAACACTATTGGCTTACAAAGTGGTATTGGAAAAAGCAAAGAAAATACATATGTAGATGGCTTGATACCTATACCATGAAATAATGGAGTATTGCATTTTGAAATACATGGAATAAAATTTCTTAAAAGAACATACATAAACTTCATAAGCTTAGTCAATAATTCAACAATTTCAAACATTTTTGAAAAGTAAATTCTGAATTTCATACGTCAAAAATTATGCCGTACTCAATTTTTAAACTGCGCATATATGATTAATGTGTAGTAAATAATTACGTGTTTTTGTTTAGAAACAAAAAAAGTAAAGAAAAGTTGAATCTTGAATTTGTTAGAACAATGGTGATAAGCGGTGTTTTAGAACACGGTGATGAAAGAAGAAGAAAGCGATGAAGTTGTATTTAATTAAATTGCCAATTAGTTCTTGTTTTGAGTTTTGTAAATGATAAGACTTTTAAACAATTTGTTATTTTAATATGTTTCTCTCCCCTTATGTCTCCTTTCTGTTTTTAACCATTGTTTTTTTTGACATTTTTACTAAATATTGAAAGTATTGATAATGTGTTCTATTAAATGTCAAAATATTGACGTTTTGAAAATTTTCCCAAAAAAAAAAACTAAATTGAATTATAAACTAGGCCCACAAACTATTAACTATATTTTATTATTTTTATTAAAAATTTCATCAACCAGATACTCTTGGTTATCGAATACTTCGAAATTTCCATTTAAATTTTACGAAAAAAGTAAAAACAGTCCTAGTTCTCAAAACGACCTAGAGGGTCAACATGGAGATATATTAGTAATTTGTTGTATCGTTCAATGTATCCTTTTGTTTCAAAGGAGAGGATGTTTGACACTTCTTTTTTCTTGATTTTTAGACCACTTCTCAATTTACGCATATTATTTTTGTGCAATGGTATGACGATTTTTTTTGTATCGTTCTAATTTTATTAAATGTCCGTTAAAACGAATATATTTTAGACATAATCAAAAGCAAAATAAAAAATAATAAAAAGGTCGTCCCCACCCCCACCCCTCCACCCCACCCCACACCTTATAAGAGTGAAAAAAGAAAAAGTTATTATATTAATTAAGTATCCATACCTATAGCTAAAAAAAGAACTACTTCACTAGAGGGGTCCCGTTTGCGTCAATCTTTAACCACAAAAATAATAGCCATTACAATCAAATTTCACATTTTTTAATAATAACAATATGTACTAGTATATTTTAATAATAACAATATGTCTACTATATTATAATAAAAACAATATGTCTAGAATATATTAGGAAGTGTTTCAATATTTAATATGAAATTATGATTTTAGTCTTGTATATTTTAACGAAAAAGGACCTAAAATATTTTAGATGTATTTGAAATGGTACAAAATTACCATCCATCCACTTATTGGCTTCAAAATGTCCTCCTCATCGACCTATTGACTCAAAAATACCCTTGTCATCTACCTTTGAATTCAAAATCAATCACTTATTTAACGGTTTTACATTTAAATTATTTAAATATTATTTTAAAATACTTGACGCTGAACTATTGGTCAAATTAAATTTATTAATATCATTTATAAACCAACACCACTACCCACTCATACTAATTAATCCCCACTCGATTAATAAACCAATTCTAATATCAAAATCACCGTAAACACTACTAAAACACGATGAAATTACAGATTCCTGAAATGACATTCAAAATTATTCGTGTTGGAATAGAAACCTCAATTAAATTTAGCTTGACCGCTTATTTAGGATGACACTTTCAATAGGATTCTCTTTCAAGCTTGAATTTCAAATTCTGATAAAGTAAAAAAAGTTAATAATTATACAACTTTATTCGTGTACTTTTTTAAAAACTAACTTTATAAGTATTTATGATTTATTTTAAATATTAAAACATTAATATATTATTTTTTTAAAAGAAGTTATCAATTAATTAACATCACATAATTGAGACAATGGAATAATTAAGATAAACATAGTCACACTTTTAAGTTGATCGGTAATTTTATTTAGACACTTGCTATATAATATGTTTTCATTGAGTACTTGAACGTATGATGATGTCCTTTTATAAAGATTTTTGGCTCAAGCTTTTAGAAACACTTGTTGACAGTAGCTTTCATGTAATTCCATTAGTAATGGGACAAGTTTATTAATTAGGTGGGGTTTAATAAGTAATGGGTGAGCAGTGGACTGATTTTGTAAAGACCCGTTAGGTTATTTTGAAAACTAGTCCCCTCTCTTTCCTAAAAGACCCTTTCCAAAAAATTTACATCACAATTTTAAATTATTTTTGCAAAATTATTATTATTCAATTAATAATAAAAAAATTAGATGATAAAATTATTTTATAGTTAATGACCCAAGTTAATAAATCTTGTAATTTCCTACATTATGTGACCCGTGTATAAGAATTAAATTAAGTGGGAAGGATTAAACCTAATAAAGAATAGCATCAAAAGTTTCGGCCAAAAAAAAGACACATAAGTTTACGAAGCAGTTTCATATAAAAAGCTTCAAAAGAAATCATTCATAACTCCAGGTTTGATTTCTTTAGTTGTTGTATTACTAGTATTAATTATTATATTGGTAGAATTGGGAGAATGATATTTTATTAATCTACATGGACCAATTAATGTTTTAGATTTAGGTGTCATTATGTTTGCTTTTTGACATGAATGGATTTTAAAACATGATGAAGTAATGATGACCAATAATAAACGTAGCCAACTTATTAAAAAATGAACGTGTAATAGTGAAAAATTTTTTGGTGTTGCACAATGTATTTGTTAATTTGTTCAGAATCTATATTAGATTAGTTCGGAAATTAATCGAAACTCAACTTTGAGATTATTTTTTTGGTTGATTACAAGAAATCAAGTTTTAGTTTTTATATTCGATGATAGGTAATAAATATTAAGTATAGTATATTATAATAATCATTAGAATTATGTTATTCGGAGAATTAAGATCACTAACCCTTTAACTGAATTCAAGACTAGGAAAATATGAGATTTGATCAATTGGTTGGAATAATGAGTTTAGAACTTTAGTGAATTCGGATGAGTTTTGGGTCTAAGCTAGAGATTATAGCAAATTATGAATGTTGTTAGTTGAAATCATATCGTTGTTATTATTTGAATAGATTTTATTTGGTTTGCAAGTCAACAACAGAGGGAAGGCTCAAGTTTTGGATATTCTTTCGCTATTGAGGCAAGGGATTTGTTTAAACTCTGTTAAAGTGATGAAATGTGTGTATTTCCCTTGTGGTATAGTTTGGGGAGTAAGGGAATTGGTACGGGGTGGATCTTGTCCAATTGATCATTCTAATGAAGGAAAAAAATGGGGATAACAAAAGGAATTGTGATTATATTTTTATGTTGTTTTGTGTTGAGAAAGGGATTGAAGGCTTGTTGAATTATGTGATGTAAACTTCATGTTGGTGTGGTTGTGAATGTGTTGTGATTATGAAATGGTCATCTCCTCATTATTTATGTGAATTTGTCATCTGCATTATTCGGAGGCAATGGTTCTGGACAACATGTTGTGGGAATTGAGAAAGATGGGTACTTAAGAGGATTGGTACCATTTCGAGGGACGGTATCGGCGCCGCGATTGGATACTATATTCGAGGGAAGGCGACGTATAGCGCGCCGTCCG
The DNA here is from genome assembly GCA_027704765.1 of Solanum habrochaites. Lineage (NCBI taxonomy): Eukaryota > Viridiplantae > Streptophyta > Magnoliopsida > Solanales > Solanaceae > Solanum > Solanum habrochaites. The sequence continues at coordinate 42,703,546 of JAKWJA010002500.1, forward strand.
AGGGTTGACTAATCAAGGATTGTGCTGTGCCCGCGACAGATGCATGACAGGTATGTGTCCCCATGGGTCCCGGACTGAGAGACAGGGGTGTGTATCACTAGGTCAGACATGCATCATATACTGACATTGGTATTTCATTGCATTTGCACTCATTTATATTAGTGAACTTGATATCGGTTTGCTGATCTTCTGATTACCTTTATGTGGAAATTGTGATTGATCAAGAATTGAGCTTGTTATTGCGGATATGTAATTTTGGATTAGATTGTTGTTGAGGAGATGTAAATTTATTGAAGTGTTGTTTTTAAGGATATGTAATTTGTCTGAAGGTTGTTGTTGAGCTACGTGCCTATCGAAACTGTTGAGGTGTTAGGTAGGGTTTGGGTTGGATTTTTAATCAGGTGTATGTTGGGAGGTTGGTTGGGGGGTAGGAGTACCCGTATTTCATCCCTTAGCTGGCTGTTTAGAGGTTTACTTGTTGTGGTTTAACCGTGTGGTTTGGACTCACCCCTTGCCTCTCTCTACAATTTGTAGGTTAGGAGCCTGGATTTTTTTGTGGACTTGTATTCTTATCTTTTCCGAGGCTTCTTGGAGATTTGTGAGAAGTAGGTGTTCCCATCTCAACAGACCTTTCTTCTCCCTTATTTGATCATGTTTATTCTAGAAACAAGTTCATTGAGACTTTGAGTTTTCTTTGAATCAATTGTAATAGATTAGAGGCGTACACGTGACTAAACGGTTGGGGTTTGATTAAGTTACTTACATTTTATTTTTGCACTTTATGTAATGGTGGAGTTTTTAGGGCTGACTTGTCTTGGTGGGATAAGATGAGTTCCATCACATCCTTTTTGGGTGTGACCAAAATGGTATTAGAGCCCCAAGTTCATAGGTCCTCACGTGTGTCCAAGTCGAGTGCTAAGTAGAGTCTGAAGATCAGTACGGAGACGTCAACTTATCTTCGAGGAGGCTTATAATGACTTTTAGGATGAAATGTTCATTTATTGGATCTCTTATCGTGCGTACTAAGTCCCGGTTTGATTGTGATTTTTATCGCTTCACTCCTTCACTCCGTTTATGTGATGATTGTGCGTAGTTCCTCATGTGGAATAGTGGTGTCGGGTATGGTTGAATATTAATTAGATATGGTATTAAGGTGGAAATGAAATATTTTGTGAAAGGAATGTGATCATATTTGAAGGGGTTGAGTAAGATTAGTTACCATAGTAACAGGAAAAAAAATAGTCTTATGTGGTATAAACAATATCTGGAGTGGTTTGACAATCGGAAGTGAAATGATTAAAATGATGGCTATATAATGGACATTTACTTTTGGAAACTACAATTGTTAAAGTTATTATAACATAAAAAAAAGTTGCTTAGAAAATGATGAGAATGATGATGCACCAATTGAGGTTAGAATTTCTGCTACGATTTTATAGATTGTTTGTATATTAAAGAAGGATATCATACGAATACTACAATAGTATCGATGCTTACTTGGTTTTGATTAGAGCTATAGAACGTGTTACTTGTGATATTGACTTGACCTATGAAAGAATACATAAAGCTTGGGCTAGATATGAAACAAATTTGATAATATTTTAGAATTATTCGATAGGTAGGAATGTGCGAGCTAATTGGGTACGATCGTCTCGAAAGATATGATGTGTTCTAGTGGTGAATCTAACAGTATGTCATGATGTGGTACTATTGTTATATGAATATGAATACGTCAATTGTAAGCGTGAATACGAACTTGTTAAAGAGTTATCAGTTGTATTACATGCTCGTATAATGAGATTTGATGTTACATTCACATGTGAACACCAATTAGGTGGTTACTACAGATGTTTGTGGTTAAGCGTGTGTGTAAGAAAAAATTTAGCGGTGGATCATTAATACGATGTTAATGCGTTAAATTGAGAAGTGTATCTTAAAGGTTCTAAATGAGGACATGTGATTTCATCTTTAAAGTCCAAAGCAATGGATAGATACAAGAATGACAAGTTTATGGAAAAGGAATTCTCTACAATAGTAGACTGTGTGAGGTAATTGAACATCTTAGGTAAGGAAGTGGCATATGAGGTTGGGTTGTCTTTTGATTTTGTTGGTTATAAAGGAATTTAAGGGTCATATTGAGCAAAGGTACTTCGTTGATGATGACAAGCCTAACTAAGCTATATGGCAGTTAGTAAATATTGTGAGGATTGTGATTGAGATGCATTTATTCAATGAAAGATTTGTTGGTTAAAACATATTTTGTAGGGAACAGTGACTACTATGAGTATCTAAGATTATGGTTGCTATATTGGTGAAATTGTGGTTGTACGGGAAGTTGATAAGGGGCTTGGACACAACCTGCACCAAAATGAAGGGCTACAATCTAACCAAGTGGAATAGTTGAAGGTAATATATCTTTCAGAAAGAGGGAAAAGACAAGATATTATTTTTATGGCGAAGGCCCAAAGAGTATCTTTGAAATGGATAATGGGTTTAGAGACCAAGTGGTTTTCATATTTTTTCCGCTACTCTATGGCGATAGGTCCAAAGTCATTAGATTGGTTTTAAAAAAAAAAAACTATTGGGAATATATTTGAGAAATGAAGTGTATACCGTCACGCGCGTGTATGATAAGTTTTTTTTTTTAGGTGGTGATTTGATTTTGGCAATGAGTGATGATTATTTTATTTTTCTTTTTGGAAAGTATGATAGTTCGATGGAGAGGACGATCTAGATTATTAAGATGCGTAAATTCATAAAATCTCAAGGATATGAGCTATTGTGATAGATGAAAGGGATGTGGTATACAGGTGGGATTCAAAATCAAATTTTTATTGTGAGTTTAGGTTTGTGGTAGGGAAGCTTAGTAAGGTATGTAATGCTAGAAAAGTAATTAAATCATCAATCGATTGAGTATGAAGCATTTGGAAGGATTTAACAAATTATGAGATTCAAATTGGATTTTTTTTTCATTGTTATACCTAAGTGGGATTTCACGTAATGTTTTTCTTTAGTGGATAAGGGAAAAACCTATTCATGGATTGATGGCAAGAATAAGATTGATACGCAGTTAGGAAGGAAAAAAAAAAGAGGTATGGGTATTTTAAAGAATCAAGATATTTAAATTTGTGTCCGAAAAGAATTTAAGAGATGTGTTGTGAAGAATCAAAAAACTCTCGTACAGATCCTTGGTTCCGAGTTTAGGTTATATAATTTTTTACCCTTGTGATCAACAATTTGAATATTGGAGATATGAATTGATTTGACACAGACTTACTTAGAATTTATCAACAAATTTATGAATATTTGATTTATTTGAGTTGAACAAACAAGAATGTGTGGAAGATCTATGTGATTTATGTCCACAGCTAGATGTTCACTTATGATAGGTAACTTATTGAGATTAATGGTGTGGACCTATAAACGTATTTGATTGAAATGGAGGGTTCGAGGGAATTGAACACTGGTTGACTGGAGATCACAACAGTTATGATGTGTTGCATAGGCATTTGATAGTGAATTAGAGGTTATGTCGATAAGTCTACGAATTATTAGAGTGGACCAAGATTTTCTCTAAGTTAACATGATGTATATGATAGGTTGAATTCTAATTGAAACTTGGTAGGTGAAGATGTGGTTGGAGTGAATTTGGGTGTGTTTAATAGTAGTGATCTCAATGAAAAGGTTGAACGATGAAATTTAAAATGGTATTAGCCTTGATGTTTGGGACTAGTAATTATCATAAAATACTTATTTGGAAAGAGAGAGCGGCATAGTTCAACATTTTTTTTGGAAGTGATAATGTGTTTACTAAGAAGACTTTGATACAAGTAATGGTTCGAGAATCGTGTAGTTATGATGTTTTTTTATTTTTTTGATATTAGGAGTGTTGACTTCAATGGAGTATTGTGAGAAATATGTGAGGTTTAATAAATTAAGTATGTGTAAAGATTGTAATGATATCAGGCTGTGGATGGCTAAAAAATATAATTCTTATATGGAGTCATCTAAATATAATTACTTGATATGTTCACTATGAAAAGAGTATCTTATGTTATCCGGCCTTAGTTTTGTACATTTTTAGGTGACCGCCTACTTTGTTTCATAAATGGTTTGAAGTGTGAGTCAGTTGCACTGCTAGGTGTGTTTCTACATCTATGGGTAGGGAGTTCAGTGGGGGATAGGATGTACCGCTCTTTATATCTTATGAAGGCGTATAGTTTAGTATCCTGGACATTGCTAGAGAAACTATAAATAGCGATTGAAGAGTTATAAGTGTCTAGGAGCGTGTTAGAGAAGTTGTTAGTTGGGTGTATGCTCTCTAGGTAGTACTTGATCTTATTCTATTAGGGTAGAGATGTTTGATTCCCTTGATAAGTATCCTATGACTAAGCATTAGATTTTTAATAACTTTAAGCTCGTGAAAAAGATGTGTACTAAAAGCGAATTTTGATAAGATTTCGCGATGATTTGTGCATTATAAGTGTGTGATAGTTGATTAAGATTCACTTCCCGTTGTAGCCAGTATTGATTCAGAATTTTATAGTGGTTATGGGAGAGAAGCATATTGATGGTTGTGTCATGGTTCAGTGGTTTTCTGTTTAGACTCATGAGTTAGCTTGTGGCTTAATGATAGTCACTTCACTCTTCTTCTTCTTCTTATTTATATTCAAGGACGAACATGATTTTTAGTGGTGGATAATGTAAAGACCCGTTAGGTTATTTTGAGAATTAGTCCCCTCTCTTTCCTAAAAGACCCTTTCCGAAAAATTATTCACCAATTTAAAATTTATGCTAAATTATTATATTAAATAATAAGTAAAAAAATTAATGATAAATATTTTATAGTTAATGACCCAAGTTAATAATCTTGTAATTATCCTACATAGTGGGACAGGGTATAAGAAATAAATTAAGTGGGAAGGATTAAACCTAATAAAGAATAGCATCAAAAGTTTCGGCCAAAAAAAATACTCATAAGTTTACGAAGCAGTTCATATAAAAAGCTTCAAATCGAATCCTTTCAAACCTCCAGGTTTGATTTTTGGTGTGTTATTCTAGTATTTATTATTATATTGTTAGAAGTGGGCGAATGATATTTTATTATCTACATGGACAATTAAGTTTTTAGATTATGGTGTCATTATGTGCTTTGAATTAATGGGATAAAACATGGATGAATTAAGATGACCAATATAAGGTTAGCCAATTATTAAAAATTAACGTTTAATAGTGAAAAATTGTTGGTGTTGCACAATGTTTTGTCAGTTTGTTTAAGAATCTAGATTCTATTCGTTCGTAAATAATCGACTTCAACTTTGAGATTATTTTTTGGTAATACATTACAAATCTGTTTTACATATAGAGATAGGTATCTAAATATAAGTATAGTATATTATAATAATATCATTAGAATTAATGGGTTTTAGTTCGGAGAATTAAGATGTAAACCCTTACTTGTGAAATTCAGACATATGAAATTGATCAATTGGTGTGGAATCAAAGATTAGAAACTTTATATGAATTCGGATGAGTTTGGGTATAAGCGAGGATATAGCAATAGTGAAGATGGTAGTTTTGAAATCATATCTATGGTTATTTATTTGAAATCGATTTATGGTTGGGAAGTCAATACCAAAAGAGGAGGACGCCAAGTTTGGAGTCATTGTTCGACTATTTGAGGCAAGGGATTTCTAGGGACTCTGGTTAGTGTATGAAAGGGTGTATTTCTTGTGGTATATGGTATATCTTGGGAGAGTAACGGGAAATTGTGATGGGTTGACTTGTTCCAATTGATTATTCTAATGATAAAAAATGGGGATAACAAAAGGAATTGTGATTAATTGTTGCGTGTTTTAAATCATTGTCGTTGATGGAAACTCGTGGGTGTTGGCATGTGAATTGTGCGAGTTATGAAAATGGTCATCTTCCTCATTAGTTGGTGAATTGTCATTGAATTCTTCTGGGCTTGGTTGTAACAAAGTTATGTGCATTGAGAACGAATAGGTACATAAAATGATGTAGCATTCGAGGGACCATATCGCGAAGCCGCGATGGATACTATATTTCGAGGGACGAATCGCGCGCCGCGGAGGATGGTTTGACTAATATTGAAGTCGTGTCGTGCCCCACGACAGATGCTCTGGAAGATTGTCACATGGGTCCGGACTGAAGTACAGAGGGCGTGTCACTAGGTCAGACAGATCATTATACCTGACAATGCATTCCATTGCATTACACATACTTATCATTAGTGAACTTGATATTGTGTTTTGCTGATCTTGTGATTGCCTTTCTGCGAAACTTGTGATTGTTGAATACTGAGCTTGTTATTGAGGATATGTAATTTGTTGAAGTGTTGAGGCTATATAACTTGTTGAAGTGTTGTTGTTGAGGATAGGTAATTTGTTGTAGTGTTGTTGTTCAGGATATGTAATTTGTTAAAGTGTTGTTGTGGAGGATATATAATTTGTGTAAGTGTTCTTGTTGGGTTACCTACTATGTAAACTCTGAGTTGTTAGGTTGGACTGATTTTTATGCAGGTTGTAGTTGTGAAGGTTCAGTTGGGGTGGTAGAAGTACCCGTATTTCATCCCCTTAGCTTGTGTTTAGGGATTTACTTGTTGAGTATCGTGTGGTTTGGTACTCACCCCTTGCTTCTACAATTTTTTGTAGGTTATGAGCCTGGATTTTTATTGTTCTTATCATTCTCTTCTTTTCCGAGGCTTCTTGGAGATTTGTGAGGTAGCTGTTTGTCGTTTCCGCAGACTTTCTTTCTCCTTAATTATGACCAATTGTAATACTTTATACACTTGTACACGTAACATCATGATTTTGGGGTATTTTTGAGTTTATTATAAATTTTTTGCACTTTATTGTAATAATTAGTTTTAGGTTGACTTTTCTTGGTGGGATAAGACGAGTGTTATCACGTCTAATTTTGGGTCGTGACAGAATTAAAGATATATTTCCTATGGTGCACTTTTTTTATATCTATTGAATATTATTGTCCCTAAAAAATATATGATATGGTCTATTATATTAGTAATCAATCACAAGATAAATGAATAAATATTCTTTTTAGTATTGAACACTTTTAATGATATATTCTAATTGAGCACACCAGATATCACTTTGTAAGAACACATTACATCGTTGTTGTTTTAATTAAACATATAAAGCTTGCTTTTTTAAGTTAGTAATGAAATTGTATGAGAATATATGTAAAGTTAATTTCAAGTAGAATACTTTTTTATTGTAATTTTTTATTAATAACATTTTAAGTTTCTTACCTTTTCATTTTCTCCTGTTAAATCTATAAGGAGAAATTAATTTTACAAATATAATTGGAACTTTGAATTTAGCATTCCCTAAAATTAATCTCATTAATTTTTCCTTCTTAAAATAATTAATTTGTATCTCTTTATCTTCATAACTTATATTTCTATAATCTCTATAACTATGCATAACTCTCAAATTTTAAATGTGTAAACTTATGATAATTTATTGTATTTTTCAGCGAATATCTATATAAATGTGTATTGTAAGACAATTTTTTTTAAGCAAATGTTAATGTATTCTAATTCATATGTGATGTACTCATGATAGAGGAAAATGTTATAAATTATGCATATCGATTTTTTCTTGCTTTTTAGTTAATCATGGATCAATTATTGACCACAGAATCTTAGACTCTAAATTTATATTTTCATAATCTTTATAACCCCTCATAACTCTTAAATTTTAAATGTGTAAACTTATGATAATTTTTTGTGTTTCTTAAAGAATATCTATATAAATGTGTATTGTAACATAACCTTTTTGAGGCAAATGTTAATGTATTTTTAATTCATAATTTGAGTACTCATGATGAGAACAATGTTAATCGAATCTTCATATATATCTATATATATTCTCTATATATAGTATATATATCGTATCTATACATACATGATATATATACTATATATATAATATATATATATAAATTCATTTTCAAATCAAAATAACAATTGAAAAATATAGTATATTTGAGAACCACATTTTATTATTTAATTTAGTATTTTTTTATCCCTTTAGTAGGTTATATATTTTTTATTTCACATTTTATTTTACATGAATTGAAAGAAGTACTTGAACAACAAATTTAATACAGGAAAATATTGAATCTCATAATTGAAGATTTTGTATACATTTTTGAGTTACAATTGTTCTCTTTGCTTTGATTTACTACTATGGTTTAATTGGGCAACCACACTTATAATTTTATTATGAAATATTTACTATTTTAATACTATGAAATCAATACTTTTATAACTCTTTTGAAGTTATAAAAATAGATCAAAATAAATAAAATAGTGACTATACATAATTAATTATCTTTTTATACATTTAAATAGGACAAATATTCCAAAAGTTTTTATCCTGCATTTGATAAATTAATTTAGTTTTGCTAAATATGTATTGTTTGAAAATTTTTAAATAAAAGATGAATACCAAATGACTAAATAAGTTGAATTTGATTTTAATATATTATAAAAATAAAACACAAAATTTTGTCCATAAAACACTTATGATTAAATTCCTTAAATTATTTTAAAATACTTTATTTATGAGTATTATCTTATAATGTGTCATGTTTTACTTTCATATAGAAGAGGTGCATCATTGGTTTAGAATGCAAGAAGTATATTTGAAAATGAAAGTATATATCAGAGTATTCAATTTAATTAATCTTTAATTTTATTATTCGTACATATAATATGTGAGAGGTTTATTATCTATCAAATATTTTTACGTAGTTTATATGAATCATTTAGCTTTATATTTCATATAAAAGATATAATAAAAATATAGTAAATTGAAAGGTTCCTTTTTAAAAATAAAATATTTCTCATTCGAGGTTGAATATATGAAACTTAAATATCAGTAGCATAATATTTTTGGTAACTTTATTGGAAAAATCAATACATGTGATTTATGAAAATCATACAATTTTTTTTAAATTGTATATTTTCAAAAGGAACGATGTAACGACCTTTTTTTTTTTTTTTTTAGTCGTTTTGTTTTGGCAGAGAATTTTTTTCTTGAAAACTTTCTTGAGTCGACGGACCCACGACGAACCTTCATGGGCCACGACTGAACCGTCGGGGGGTCCTCGTTCCAACACTTAAATCTTAAAAATTTTGGGTACTGATATCGACTCTCTTAACTTCACGACTGAATGGAAGGACGGACACGTCGTAGGCAAGACTGAGACCGCACAGGCCATTCAGTAAATTCAGTCCTCGAACTCTGTGACTGAGACATGACGACCTCACAAGGCTGCGTAACCAAGGCGGGGTCAGATTTTGTTAAGTAATTTAAGGGGCGTTTTTAGGACTATTTCCTGCTTTAAATTATAAAGATAGTGGGTTAATGTTAATAAGTCTAATTACTTGGGGGTTAAAAGAGGTAACCTTAAGTTAATAGTGGGTTAGAGGCCATCTTTTATAACTATTATTACTATTAATTGGGTAAGAAAGAGGGTTTGAATAGAAACAATAGAACCTCCAAATAGAGAGAGAGAATCGAACGAGAAAAGGGAGAACGAAGAGGAAACAAAGCTGGGGAATTTGCTTGCTTGACAACAATTCTTCCGGTATAGGTAGGTTATGGGTTTTTATCTATTGTAGTAACCTTACTACGAATTATATGTAATCTTTGGTAGTATTGTAACCCTTCTATATGCTTAATTGTATGGCCTGTATGAAGTGAATTATATAATTGTTAAAGATAAGAATGATGATCTATTGAATCCTAAATCTTGAAAACCCTAAATCTGCCTTGTTAATTAGAGTGATGATGCCTTGGTTACAGGAAGGCTTGAGTTGTAACTAAAGTGATGAGATTAGTGGACACGGGTGTCCTTCACGAACCGACACGTATAATTAGGGGAACGGGTGTCACGAACCGATCGCTTAAAATTAGGGGTCGGTGTCACGACCGACACGTAAGAATTAAGTGAAGATCGGGTTTTACGAACGATCACTTATAATTAGGCATCGGGTGTCACGAAACCTACACTAGAATGAGAGAATTGAGTGGTCACTTACCGACACAGAGAGGAAATAACATAAGGAATCTTGAAAGTGTAGTACCCATCGAATTATAACTAATTCTTGCCAAATGTGTATGGCATTGAGGCTTGAGTCCTCATGGTGAACTTTGGGTGCTTATTAAGTGATATAGGATAGAGACTTCGGTTTTGTTTGCGTGACATAGTTTTGAGTAGTGGTCGTTGATTTATGATACTATTGTTGATATATACATGCTGTTTTGCACACTCAGTTTGAGGTTGGTCGAGAGACCATACTTCGACGGGTACTTGCGTGCCGGTTGTTTCATTTTAGGTTCTGGTCGTTGTACCTGGTCCTTCGGCTGGACATGGTTGCTTTCTCTTTGTGTTTAAAAAATTGGTGTTGTGAGTGTGTCATACTGACCCACCACATACAGCCACGTCGTCCTTCACTCAACGTAACTCTAGCCAGTCCTTCATTAAAACAACCGATTTCAGGTGAGCTAACGCTTCTAGCGTTGGACTGGATCTCTCCTCCTCAGTCTTGATGCCTTGCAGTCTCCGCATTGACTAGCTTTTGTTATTTAGCTTCTTAGATACGCTTAGTTTAAGTAATTTGGAATCATAGAGGTTCTTGTGTGGACCTTCCGATTTTGGGGAATAAAGATGTTGAATTTTAGAAGTTTGTGAATTGGTTTTATAATGATTTCAGTCTTCCGATTACTTTCTGTTGATATTATATGCAATGTCAGGGTTTTATTGGTTGGTTCGCTCACATAGGAGGGTAAGTGTGGTTGCCAGTGCGCGGCCCTGTGGATCGTGACACCAGACCGTTGGAAAAATGAAATATCCAAAGGAGTTTTTCTCATATCAATATGAACAAAATAATAAGATGTGTGGATTCATTTCATTTAGTATTTTTTTAGTACTTGTAATATTTCTTAATATACTCAATAAACAAAGTACACCGAGTATATGGTGTAATATACAGATTCAAACTTCTTGATATCTCATAGAACATGTTTTTTTTTTAAATACCTTTCCCCAAACCAAAAATTACTAAAGAAAATATAATCTTGACATATTGATGAATAATGTCTATCCCTTCTTTATAGATTATCGCTGTTAAATTTTGTTAGTTTCATTTCAAATTCGTCATCTCTCACAAAATGACTTCATCATTAATAACAATTACAAAAAATAAAGTGGTAATATTACTTTTGGAAATAAAAAGAACTATATAATTGATTAGAAAAACGTAATCATTTAATATTTATTTAAAGACCGAGCAAAGCGCGGCTAAATTTTCCAGTTACTAATATATAAGTGGGTATGTTTCAAAAATTTAAGTGTCAAAGGCCAAAGCAGGTAGCATGTCGACATGCTTGTTTTGGCATTTAAAGGGTAGCTTGGTAATTTTTTTAATTTTAGTTTTAATTTTTTTTCTAATTTTTATTTTTTCTTATATTTATGGTTATCTAACAATATTATAAATCCTGATAGTTTTAAAATATTTAAAAAGCATTTAAAAAAATCGATCGAGTCTAAAAATAATATTGATGCACATAAAATAGAACAGAAAAAGTAACATATATTATTTAAGAAAAATGTGTAAAATAAAATTTAAATCTCAATAATTAACAACTTGAAATATTTAAAAATAAATAAATAATTTAATTGAAAATTGAAACTTTTTTTGCTACATAAAGTAGGACAAAGAGACTCAAAAATTATTTGATATTTAAGTAAAGAGTACAAGAAAATCAATAAGTAACTTAAAATATTTAAAATGCATAAGAAAAGTCCAATTGACTCTCGAAATTCTATTAGTCATAAATTGACAAAAGGAGTAACATGTATTATTTAAAAAATACAAAATTTATTTTTTATAAATTATACTCTCTCTATTCCATATTAACTAAATTTGTAAGGCAAACGCACACTTATTAAGAAAATAATTCGACGACCAAATGTAAATCATACTTTCCACTATTGTGGTTTGTGAAATCATACATATAACTTTGTATGTAGAATAATTTATCGCCCAAAAAATATCAAATTTCATTAAAGAGAAATAAAAAATATGGAAGAAACTTCAAATGTTCATCTTGAACTTTGATAAACTCAATGTCACGACCCAAAACGAGTTGTGAGTAGATATCATCGGTCAACTCAAAACAGAAATCAATATATAATGAATAATAATATAAAATCAACTACATACTTAACATGTGGCACACAACAAACAACATGAACCATTGACAACCCAACAACACCATAATAGGTACACCCTCAATCACAACATCATCACACGTATGGGACTAAACATGCCCCACCCATACTCATTTGGAAAATAGGTTCTTTGAGATTAAGTATATTAAGTTCCTTCAAGATTCCTTGTCTTTAATGTTTTGTTTCGGAACGTGACACTCCGCTCCCCAAAATAAAAATACCTTGCCGGAATGTGACACTACTCCCGCTCCCATAATACTGTGTCAGAAGAACGTGACCTTTCCGATCCAATTACTCATTATATTATTTATCACAAGCCGTCTTGATTCAAGGCGTCATTTTAATAAGAGGGTTTCAAGATCTATAATTAAATACTCTCATAATTTTAGGCCAACCCCAACCCACACATCAAAACTACAACCACACATCAAGTACATAGGACTTTACAATATCCACTCAATACCTATCAATCACTTACTTAGGTTCTCTATCAATAGAAATACCATAACATACCTCCACCGAATAAAACCGAAGTCAGCACTACGTCTTCTGCACTGCTTTTCCTTTCGCTCAATACCTCCGAACACCTTCCAATCTCTCAATTATGTGTGCATAATTTATAATTAACGAGTCTAGGAAATAGTCATATTAGTCTTTCTAGTCTAGACCCAATAGTTCACCTAATTCTATAAATAATTTCATAAAGTTTTCAAACCTAAGGGTTATTTAACTTCCCTTTTGCATACTCCTTTAATGAATTTAAATAATTCGATACACCTATACTTAGCTTTCCTATCTCAATATACTATAAAACTGTGTTATAAGAGAAACACAAATCAATATGTAAAAAGAATGCCAATGTTCACAGAACCAGTGGCTACGGACAACCGCAACTTCACTATAACATATGGCAAACTATATCATCTTCATACCATAGACTTACAAACTTAGGTGCCTCAAAATTTTCGCACTACTTTAACACCAATTCGTTAGTATTATAATTATTATTAACCTATATAATAGTTAAATATATATCTATCTACTATTATATACTATATCTAATATATAGCCATCCTTGTTCTGCCCCATAATAAATAACAATAAGAAGTATAATTATAATATTCCTAAGGAACATTAAATCTTAACTACATTAATGCAAGCCACTACTTGCATATCACAGCATTAACAGTACATTATTCCTTCTAATGTTTCACCTCAAATGCCCCATCATGTGGTCATTATATTTTACTATATTCTTATTATTAACTGGAATGTATGTGTGTCCCTTTGCCTTAATTGCATAACAAATTGCACTAATATGTGCACTTCCATTCCACAATTAATTCTCTCGTCCTAAAATTAATTCCAGGGAACAAGTTTATCTACAACTAAGTTTCCATTACTAATTATCTAACGAAGGCGGCAATGATCGATACCACCCATCTCCATATTACCCTATTGGATCTACTTAATTTTCTTTCAAAACTATCAACCATCCTGCAACCTACAGCATAGTAACGCTGTACAAGAAAATTTTAAAGAAAAACTCTCACCTTAAGTCGTTGATGGAATTTGGTTTCCTCTAATCATGTGCGGCTCCTCTACAGGTAAGTTTCTTCCTTTTTCAAATTAACAATATGAATGTTGTTCTTTCCGTGTATAGTCGCCACTACTATTTTCTCCTCAAGTTTTTCCTTCTTTTCTACAGTTTATTTACTACCCTAATTCTTATATAACCAATTATAAAATTTGTGAAAGTGACCCACTATTTATTTTACTATTAACCTCTTTAATCACCAACTAAATAAATTATTTAAATTACCCCACTAATTTAATAATCATAATTATGAATAGTGCAAAACACACATTTAAATCTATAGGAAAGTATTTTCAGACATAAAAAGTTCTAGTGCTCAAAAAGACAGAAAATGATCGTTACGATAGATACCAATTTACCCATCGTTTGTCCTCAAATGATCATAAGAAGAAAGGCGAGGGCGAGAAAGAGTACCTGAATATGTAAAAAGATGTGGATATCGTTCTTGCTATCAACCAGCCTTCCCGATGGACTCTTATCTACTATTCTTCCACTGAAAGCCATTTATAGATGCATATCCTTTGATCTCAACTTGTGGACCGTCCCTATCTAGAATAGCCACAGACTCCTCCTCCTAAGACAATCTCATCACAGAAGAACGAATCCCAACTCATAATGTGTTTTCATCACCATGTATTTTTTCAGCATAGACACATGAAATACCGGGTGCACTCCTGACAGTCCTGGATGCAGCTAATTCATAGGCCACACCTCCCCCACGCGCTTAAGTACTTCAAATGGTCCAATATCACCTCGACTTAGCTTTAACTCTCTTACCAACCGCATCACACCCTTCAGTGGGTGAAACCTTCAACGCAAGACTTGTTTTCACCCTCACTAAAAATCCAAGTTTCTACCTTTCGATCTGATATTCCCTTCTGCCTACTCTGGCTGATAAACAGCTTTTATTGAATAATTCACTTTTTCAATGAGTCCCTCAGAAGATCAGTACCCTAAGGGTCTAACCTCAATTTGCCATCAAACCACACCAATGGGGGACCACATCTCCCTCCCATACATCCCCTCAAATAATGGTGCCATATCAATACTCTAATGGTAAAGCATTGTTGTACGAAAACTCTGCTACGGTAAGAATTTATCCCAGTTACACCAAAATATATCACACACGTTGAAGCATATCCTCCAGCCTTGACTTGTTCGCTCTGACTACCCATCGGTCGAGATGGGAGGGGGGATGGTTATAGTGTGAAATGTCATGTACTAAATATCAGTCTAGTACCTAATTCAGCATGTCAATGTCTCCAAAACACAAAGTAAATTGCGTACCTCGATCTGAATATTATGGAAAGTGGAACTCCACTCAATCGAACAATCTCAGAGAACTAGAGTTTTTGGCTAACTTCTCATCATTGAAGTCTCTTATAACTCCGTAAATGAAGTTGAGCAGACTTAGTTACCTGTCAACAATTACCAATAAAATCAAAATTCCCAATGTCTTTGGAAGACACTACTAATCCATTTGCAATTCTTTTCCCACTTCCATTCAGAATGGGCATTCTCGGAAGTGTCCCCCTCCAGCCTCTGGTGTTCATCACTTTACCTGGCTGACAATTTGGGCATTGGGCCAAAATTAACAATGTCTGCTCCTTATATTCCACAATAATGTTGCTTTAGCTCACATACATCTTGGTTGCACCAGGATGGAGAGAATACCGTGACGATGCGCCTCGGTAAGAAAGGTGTGAATCCAATCATACACACGGGGCACACATAATAACCTTCCCTTACTCCTCAAGACGCCTTCTTCATCAATTACTGCCTCTTTAGCCTATCCTCGCAACACATATCTCGAATTCGGCTCAGCTTTTTTCAGCCAAACTGCTTTCCCTTACTTTTTGGTCAAAAAAAAAGATCTTGCCTCCACACCGCCAAAAATCCTCCTTTCTCTAGGACAGTTCCAGCCTCATAAAGTCATTAGCCAGAGTCTGAACCTCTCTAGAGCCCCTGGTCGTCTAGAAACCTGTAGTAAGCTAAACTACTCATGCTCCTTGCTTTTCTACTTCAAGCATCTGCCACAACATTAGCTTTTCCTGTGGTGATCACAAAATACTATATCATAGTCTTGCAATAGTTTTCATCCATCTCCTCTGGCCCAATTCAATATTTTTTGCGTAAGATATATTGTAAACTACGATGATTGTATGACTTCACACTGACCCCAATAAGATAATGTTCTCCATGCTTTAAATATGCAAATTCAACTGCAGCCAACCCAAATTCATGGTCTGATATGTGTACGTTCATGTGCAACTTTCATTTCCTCAAACATAACATTAATTCCTCTCCTGCATTAGCACTATGCACTGCACCCAAACCAGAATAGATGCATCACAATAAACAATAAAATTCTTACCTTCACTGGAAGGTAAGATTGGTGCAGTAGTCAACAAGGTCTTGAGTTTTCGGAAGCTTTCTTCTTTCTTCACATTCTTCCGACCCACTACAATGGCACCTTCTACTTAGTCAAATTTGTCGCTGGGAAGATAATATAAGAAAATCCATTGAACTAATCGACGGTAGTAGGCTATCTAAACCACAAAGCTCCTACCGCTCAACATTAGTAGTCTACCTCACTCTTCCTTGTCGTCAATCTTAGAAGGATCCACCATCACTACTCCATCCCTTAGAAACCAATGTGCCTCCAGAAGGACACTAATCGAGCAAAACTCACACTTCGTATAATTGCATAAACTTTTCTCCTTAACAACTCCAATACACTTCCAAATGCTCATCAATAAATACAATAACGGAGAGAATTCCATATATGGCTTAAAATTCGGCGTCATCAGGCTCATGAAGCAGCATGGGAATTCGTAAGCCAAAAAGACATTACTAAGAACATAATGACTCTACCTGGTTCAAACGTCTTTGGCACATCTGTTGCACGTCTTTTCAATTGTTATAACCGGCTCAATCGTTTTAGAGAAGACACAAGCACCTTGTAACTGATCGAACAATCATCAATGCGAGGAAATTGGATACTTGTTCTTACTAGTTCCCATTATTACAGCTCCTAGTCAATGCACATCCGAAACTTACTTCCATCTTCTCTTCACAATTAACAGGAGCCCCCAAGGGATGCACCGGTCTAATAAACCTTTATCTAACAACTCCTGAAGTTGTCCTTTAACTCCCTTAACTCAGCTGGATCCATTCTATAAGGGGAATGGAAATGGGCGAGTACCCAGCTCCAGATCAATACAATAATATCCCTATCCGTTGGCACCCATGAAGGTCTGCAGGAAACCCCACGATCCAGAACTCAACGGACTATCGAAACCGATCAATTGAATATACTTTGGGAAGTATCATCCCTGAGATGTGCCAAGAAAGTTAAACAACCCTTACTAACATCCTCTTAGCACGAAGAAAAAGATAATCGAACTGGGGGGAAATTATATCCCCTCCCACCTACGGATCTGTCCCATGCTTGGCAAATGTCCACCGTCTTAGCATTACAATCTAAGATTGCAAATTTTGGAAAAGCCAAGTCATACCAAAATACAATCAAATTCAACCATCTCTAGAATAATCAACTCGACTAAGTCTTTCTCCCCACAAAATTTACAGGCAAGACCTATACACCTTCTAACTATCACACAAATCCACACACAACTCAACCACAGAAGTGAGACACGAATAGGCATGTCAAGCAAATCACAATATAAATCAAGACAGTAGCAATGAGGAAATACATTGAAATATGGATTCCAGGATCAAACAATACTAATCCAATGCAAATCACCACCCAAAGAGTACTGTGATAACAGCATCAGATGTCTCTAACTTCCAGACCTCCCGGGAAAAGCATAACAATGGGGGGCCATATCACCCTGTCTTTCATGCCCCTACCAAGCTGCGCTGCAGTATTTCCAACCCACCAAAAAAGGGGTACCCCCCAACTTTCTCCCTCCACCCGACGGAATTGCAAACCCCATTACCTTGCCACCACGTCCCCAAATAGCGTCCTCTACCATACCACCTCTACTCTACTACGGGGGTTGTAACTCTGTTTTGGACAATATTTCCTAATATTTCCGCTCTCCACATCATAACCTTCATGGAGTCAAGTATAGGTCTCTGTGAAAATGACTAAGTCTGGGGATAACTCCAAACCAGAAAAGTTGACTGTCTGCGATTGACCCCCAGCTGAAGCTGCAGTGAAGACTGAATAGGACGGCCTGGGTAATCTCCCTGAAACCTGCTCTCAGGAGTAAAACCACTAAACTCACCTCCCTTAACTTACTTTCTTAATGTCGACGTCATGGTGAAGTCTCCTGGATTCACCCCCTCTAGGATTCCCCCCTCTACTAACCCCTCTAACCTCTATCACAAAATCCACCCTTCCTGAAGGATTTTGCTGCAGCAGCTACCTGTAAGGCTGGGATCTGCACATTGACTCAATCCTTTCACAAAGCGGCGAATCCACTATTGTGGACTGAAGCATGCAGCTGAGTGGCATCCGGGATAGTGCACGGAATTGCCTCATAACATCAATAGACATCCTATCCTGCTCTAGCTCAATAACTCATCTCTCCTCCTATCCCTAAGATCCGCGGTATATACTTCTCCATAAATAAGCTAAAAATGATGCCCACTCATATGTGGTGCTTGGTGCTGGTTGACACTCAACATAACCGCCACCACATTTTGCAATCCCCCTTGAAACTGATAGGTCCCAAACTCAACAACCACCGAATCGTTCTACTAACTATGTCCTCTTATAGGTAGCAAGCTCATGACAATCAAACCAAAACTCATAGTCATCTTCAGACTTCAGCACCCGTTAAGACCGGAGGTTTCAACTTTAAGAACGTAATGACAAGTTTCATGCTGATCACCTTCCATTATAGACCCTGGAGTCAAATCGAGGAAACGTCCTACTTCCAAGGATGCATCCATGCGGGGAGCCATAGCAGCTGGATGTGTAACTCCCTGAACCTGAGGTGCTGTGCCTAAAATACTGGAGGTGTCTGTCCCTGATCAACAAACCCTCTAAAGATAATAAAACATGATTAATCAGCTCTGGGGTAGGCTGGGGTGGTAATTCTATCCTGAACCTGCTCAAAAAAAATTTTTCCCTCTTTCCTCCCCTCTCTCACTACTCATCAAGTCGGTGGAGGAGTCCACTGCTCTATTCCTAGCTGGACCAGTTGTTTGTCCACCCCCCTCTTCTACCTCTAGTGGGCGTCCTCCTACGACCTCTACCATGTGCCTCTTCCACCTACTCCTCCGCGAGTTACAGCCCCCGATGGGTTAGCTCAACGCACCCTGTCTTGCCGGTGTTTTGTGTTGGCACAGTTGTTGCTCTGTCGAACCATCTGGTGCGAATAGATGTATTGTCAGTCCCCTTTATCACCTAGATCCTCAATTGAATCAGTAAGCGCCCGAAAGAATGAAGAATGGAGTTTTCCTAAAGTCCTATAGCTCTTGAAAAAAGTAAGGCTTTCCGCATACCATTCCTCAAGACCACTATACTTGGTCCTTGTGTGATGAGACCAACGAACCTAATGCTCCGATACCAAGTTTTGTACACCGCAAAACGAGTCTGAGTAGCACCCACCTTAACCTACTCGGTGAGGCGAAACCAACAAATTTAAACACCCCAAAGTTACCCACTAGTTCACGATGAATATAAAAAAATATGCGTAAGATCCAAAACTTATCATTTACCAATTATAACTTCTAAAGTTTGACACTATATCCCCAAAATCTGGAAGTCATCACATCAAGAACTTTAATCCTCAAACTACCAATTCTAAGATATTTACGAAACCAAAATAAGTAAAAGATGGTTCATTTCCGCAATTCAAACCTTCAAGACGTGAATGCTATATCCGGCACGAGCTAGATAAATATCTCACCCTGACCTTTGATATGTTGAGACTTGACTAGCTGAGGGCGAGTCAAAGTCTATGGTACATTTCTGACTCCACAAAAGAACAAAGAAGAAAATACAAGTAGTGGTCAGTACAGGACCCGTACTGAGTAGGTCTCATCGGTCAACTCAAAATAGAACTCAATATCATAATGAATAATAACATAACTCAACTACAATACTTAACTGTGGCAAGCAACAAACACATGAACCATTACAACAACCACACAAATAGGTAAGCAACACCATCATCACACTGAACATCAAGCACATGTATGAGGACTCATGCCTCCATATCCATACTCAATTTGGAAAACAGGTTCTTTTGAGATTAAGTATATTAAGATTACTTCATGATTCCTTGTCTTTAAATGTTTATTGTGTCGGACGTGACACTCCGATCCCATAAATCACGTGCCAGAACGTGTCACTTCCTATCTCCATAATACTGTGCAGAACGTGACCTCTGATCCAATTATCTGCATTATTTTTTTCATCAAGCCTTCTTTATTCAGCGTCATTTTAATAGAGAGGGTTCAAGATTAGCAATTCAACACTCATGATTTAAGGCCACCACAAACACAACACACTCAAACATACACAACCACATATCAAATACATAGGAGACTTTACAATATCACTCAATAACAATTATTCAAATCCACTAATTTATAGTTTACTATCACTAGACAATAAACCTAACTACCTCCACCGAAGATCGAAGTCAAGCAACTACATCTCCAATTCTTTTCGGTTTCCCTCAATGCCTCGAACCCTCCAATCTATCACTTATGTGTGCATAATTTATCAGTTAACGTGTCTAGTAATACACATATTATTCTTTAATCTAGGCTAGACCCAAAATTTCACCTAATCCCCCATACACAATTTCATAAAGTTCAAACCTAAGGGTACATTTTAACTTCCCCCATTTAGCATAACTTTAATTGAATTTAACTAATTTGATACACCTAATACTTAACTCCCTATCTCAAAATATAATAAAAAATAGTGTAAAGATAAAAACACAATATCAATAGTGTAAAAATGAATGACAATGGTCCAGAGAACCTGTGGCACGCCCACCAGCCACTTCAACTTAACCTATATGCAAACTATAGCATATGCATATATTAAGACTTACAAAACTTAGTGTCAATCCAATTTTTCCACTACTTTAACACCAATTCTTTAGTATTATAATTTTATGAAAAATAATAGTTAAATATATATATATATATATATATATATATATCGTATATATATATATATATATATATATAATATTTAAAGATATTATTATCCTTGCTATGCCCCCATATAATAACAATAGAATTATAAATTATAATATTCTAAGGAACATTAAATCTTTACTACATTATGCAATCCACTACTTCCATAAATCAACGCTATAAACATGCAATTAACCATTACATTATTCCTTCTAATGATTCACTATAATGCCTCTCAATTTAGTCATTATTATTTTTACTATATTCTTTATTAACTGAATGTTGTGTGTCCCTTTGCCTTTAATTGCTTACAAATTGGCAACATAATATGTGCACTTCCATTCCACAATAATTGATGTCGCACTAAAATTAATTCACAGGAACAAGTTTATCTACCACTAAGTTTCATTACTATTATCTACGAAGGGTTGCCCAATAATCCGCTGTACCACCCATCTCCGTATTACCCTATTGGATCTACTTAATTTCCTTTCAAAACTAATCACCATTCCTGCGCCTACGCATAGTACATGTAACAAGAAAATTTTAAAGAAAAACTCTCACCTTAAGTCGTTGATGGAATTTTGTTTCCTCTAATCGTGTGCGGCTCCTCTACAGGTAAGTTTCTTCTTTTCTTCTTCTTTTCTTCCTTTTGCAATTAACACTCGGAATGTTGTTCTTTCCGTGTATAGTCGCCACTACTAATTTCTCCTCAATTTTTTCCTTCTTTTCTACAGTTTATATACTACCCTAATTCTTATATAACCAATTATAAAAGTGGTAAAAGTGACCCACAATTTATTTTACTATTAACCTCTTTAACCACCAACTAAATAAATTATTAAAATTACCCCACTAATTTAATATTCATAATTATGAATAGTTTAAAACACCCATTTAAATTTATAGAAAAGTATTTTCAAACATAAAAAGTTCTAGTGCTCAAAACGACCGAAAATGATCATTACACTCAATTATTTTGAACCAATGAGTAAAACCCCAAAAACTAATATAGAATAGAGGGAGTAATAATTAGCGACTTGAAATATCTAAAAATCATATTAAACTTGACTGAATCCCCAAATTCTATTTTTGTCCCATCAATTAAGACAAAAAATAAAATATATTAAACCTCATACTAGCACAAAATATATCTTATATTACCTTAAAAGTATGAACTCCTAATTTGAATGTTAAATTATTATAATATTCCTACCTTATATTTTGATTTTTTTCATGAGCTGTGGCTTTTTCGATAAGTTTTGACTTTTTTAAGGGTTATGATTTTTCACTTTTCAAAAGATTTGTGACTTTTTCAATAAGTTGTGACTTTTTCAAAGGGTTGTGACTTCTAGGAAAAGTTGACTTTCCAAATTAAATAATTAATATACAAAAAATATATGTTCATATTACCCTTTATTGAATATAAATAGGGGTTTCCTCTCAATTTTCCACCACAAGTACTTAAGAAAAATAATTTTGATGATAAAATCAATATCTTTAGCTTAATATATACATTAGTATGTAATGTTCCAATATACAAAGTTAACATGATATTGTGTAAATTCATTTATTTTTATTAACAATTTCTCTTGTTATGTAGATATATGTTATTCAATATCTGTTTTTTCTTCAAAATTTAGAGAACTATCACGATTTGTTATTTATGTTCAAGAGAAAAAAATGACTTTATTGCAACTTATGTGATTTTGACTCTTAGGTTGTTTACATCAAAATATTTTTTACTATATAAGCATTTCCCTTTTGTATTATTTATTTTTTATTTTTTAATATTTAAGCATTTTGGATGAAGAAAAGTTCATATGACTTATAATAATGTCAATTGAAGTTTGTAATAGTTTAATTTTATTATTTATTTAATAGCAAATTTATGAGAGTAAGTATTTTCATTAATGCAAATATATATTTATATTTGGGTTGGTATTTATATATAATTAAAGTATTGTATATGTCACAAATGTATTATCAAATTAA
Source organism: Solanum habrochaites (assembly GCA_027704765.1). Classification (NCBI taxonomy): domain Eukaryota; kingdom Viridiplantae; phylum Streptophyta; class Magnoliopsida; order Solanales; family Solanaceae; genus Solanum; species Solanum habrochaites. The sequence continues at coordinate 42,726,557 of JAKWJA010002500.1, forward strand.
CAAGATCTTTTAACTAAAAATATATTATTGTAAAATAGTCCGAGTTCTTTTTTTCTTTTAAATAAAAGCACAACAAAGGTGAAAATATGTGAATACATAAAATGTGGTTGTTCTCTTCACATATTCATATGACATCAAAATAATTGAACATGAAATACACATCTAATTAGATGACAATAAAAATACAAAACAAGTATAGTCTAACACAATATTAGTGAGTTAAGACTAGGTACATAACTGAACCTCATAAAATTGAAATAAATATGCACGTTGCTTCATTTAAACTAATAAAAATTTTTCATCGATAGTAATTTGGGGATCGTTGAAGCAAACCTAAAGTAGGTTGGGGCAAGAACGGATTGGGGGTGGTGGTAGATGGGAGCGTCTTATGTTGAGGAGTGGAAGTGTGGGGGGTGGGTGGGATGCAATTCGGAAGATTTAGGAATGTAGTAAGTTGATTGGGTGTGGGAGTAGAGCTGGGGGGTATAAGGGGGGGTGAGCGAGATTATGATTAAGGATTAGGGAAGGAGATGAAGGGGGGGTTTGGGAGGGGTGTTCGGGGGTGGGTTGGGGAGGGGGGGTAGGTCAATTAAAGGCGAGATGATATAGTCGGGTGGTTTGAGGATATAATATTATTTTTTGCTAAACTTATTATTCCAATCATTTTTTTAATAGCAATACTATTTACTTAACTTATATTTTTTAACGTGATATTATTACAAAATCATTTTTGTCCACCTGCCCCCGGCTGGAGTTTTATGCCTCTCTTAAAGAGAGTGAACAAACTAAAGAATAACTATACTTTTATTTAACAAGTATTTTGCTATAAATATCTTTTCTTATTTTTCTTATTATTTTCACTTTTTCTCTTTTTAACTCACTTTCTTTCTTTATTTCTTTCTCATTCTCAAAATATTCGATTGTCTTTTCATGTACTTTCACTTTCAATGTCATTTTTTTTAATCACGTACTCCACCTTTTTTTTTACTATTATAATTTAACTCGTCTTCAACTTTAAAATTATAACTAGATATGTTATTTATTTCGATAATTCGATACCCTCTAGAATTTCAGATGTTAGTAGTATTATTTATTTTTTTAGATTCACATTTCCCTTAATTTTTTCAATCTTTGGAGAATTGTTTGATTCTTAAAAATTTCATATCTAGTTTTGAAGTTTTACGAAATGAGATAAATTAATTGATGATACCTATAAAATTTTAATTTTCTTATAAAAATAAATATTTTTGTTATTAATATCACAAATACTGGAAAATAGTATAATTTTGAAAGAAAGGAATTTGACCGAAGAAGAAGAAGAAGAAAAAAATGGAGGGTCTCAATTTGACGTAGGAGTGGGATGATGTGAGGTGCGAGGTGACGAAGAAGAAGAAGGAAAAAAAGTAAATGAGGGAGGGGTAACTTGAAAGTAGGGGTGAAAGATAAAGAATTTAAAGAGAAATTAAAACTAAAGAAATAAAATTAAATAAGTCAACAGTAGAGAGACAATAAAGATAATTAAAATTTTTATATATATAATATATATATACGATATGATATATATCTAATAGATATATTCATATATCTAGTTCAATTAACACGTGTTGCACAATGATTTGTGTGTGATACCACTTGGATTATTAAAATCTCGTATTAGTCGAACAAAGAATGTAAAATATTATCGGATTTGTTAAGGGGTAAATAGCACGCCCACATAGTTAAGGTGTCCTTTGTGTTGTGTGTGTGTGTGTGTATATATATCTATATATATATATATGTATGTATATATATAGATCTATATATATATTATTTAACACTGCCAACATAAAATAAGGGATAATGATTGCAACCAAGTGCATTACCAAACGTTGTTCCATGTATCTTGTAATCGCACACAACTAATGTGCGTCAAAGTATCACATCATATCGAATCACAATTCTATTAACAACTTAATTTCACAACATAAAGCAGAATAAAAAGTAAGTTACAGAATAAAAATTTCGATAACTAATATTTCTATAACATAGAAGACATCATGGATTGCATTAGTTTACAATAATGTTCGCAACTATAATTCGCTTATCAGCCAAACCATATAGAAAAAATAATCATTCCAATTAAAAACAACTCGCCCCACCTTATTTCCTTTTGTTCACAGGAACTAACAAAACATATGACATAACGTAACAAATTTCTCATTCACAATACATCAATAAGAACATTACAATGTTAATGATTACATACTTCATGATGACAGAGAACTTGAGAGGAAAAAATAAAATGAAATAATAAGGCTATTATAGAGTCGACGAAATTCAATGCTAACACTTTACCGAACAAGAAAAAACTAATCCGACATAGAACATGATGTTGCTCACTTATTTACCAGCAGACAAAGGAGAATGGAAGGATAATTAATTAATGTATATTCTTGCCTTACTAACGTGTTAGTAAAAGAATTGGAGGTCATTTGGAAAAGATTGAAAAGGTCAATCACCTATAAAATCATAAAACATCAGGAAACAAAATTTGTTCCAAGCAGACTTGACTAAATTATAATATTTTTATCTTTCAAGAATAAATGCATGCTTACAATAATCATTGTTTAATTTGTGAGAACATATCTAAATAATCTTAAGGAAAGTATAATACTTACTAGATTTTCTCCCTCTTCTTCACTCCTTCCCGATTTATCTCACTGTTTTTAGTTATTTACTGAACTTTTTTCAGGAGTTGTCTCTGTATTAATCACTCTTGGAAGTATGAAAATTTTTAGTCAATGAATATATGATGGTAGTTCTATGGCTTGACAGTCCCAAGGCTTTTAGTTGGGCTATCTTATTACATGAGACGATCCAAAATAGACATGATGACACTCATTTTATCTCATAAAGACAATTAAGCCTAAAACTCAACCATTACAATAAAATGTGAAATTTTTTAAAATCAACTTGAAAATACCCCAAAATCTTGTTGTCACGTGTACAAGCCTCTAAAGTATTACAACTAAATCAAAAGAAAAATACAAGTCTCATATGACATTGTTTCTAGAGTAAAACAAGATCATAAACAACAGTAAGGAGGTTTGCTGAGATGACAAACAACTACCTCATGAATCTCCAAAAATCCTAAAAAAACAAGAGAATATATCACAAACTTTCGGGCTAGTAACCTAGAAAAAATTGTAGAAGAAATAGGTGAGCACTAAACCACATTGTACTAAGTAAGTAAACCTCTAAATACGAGTTAAGGGGATAGAACACGGGTACTACTTACGCCCCAACCAAACCTCCACAACAACAACCTATATAAAATCAGCTCAACCTAACAGTTCACAATTTACAAGCACATACCTCAACAACAACTTTCTAACAATCATATATTCACAACAAGAAGTTCAATATTCATCGATCACAACCTCCACAACCTGTATAAAATCAAGCCAACATAACAGTTCACAGTTTACAAAGCATATAGCCCAACAACCAAATAAAACTTCCCCCCCCCCCCCCCCCCTTCCCACATCACTTGCATATCTTCACAACATTCTCAATATCATCAGCCATAATTTCCGCCGACGACATTCCAAGATCAACAACACATAAGATCACTTTTCACCAATAATAAAAACTGTATCAATTAAATGGCAGTCAAATATAGTGATCCATGTATGACCTATCAATGATACACCATCCGCTGTCTCTCAGTCTGGGACCATGGTGGACATATTTGTCATGCATTCCTCGCGCATGCAATATAATCCTCGATATTATAGTAATCCATCATCTTCACAGCACCTATGGATCATTCGAAAACGAAATCCTTTTATCACATAACAATTATAATAACCATGACTCAAAATCAATGCAAATGAAATGTCCACACACAAAATGAGGAGATGACCATTTTCGTAACAAGGCAAATTTCGGAACAGTGCAACCATATCCAACATCAACAATTAAACAATAAGCTTTCAAATCATTCTCAAACATCACACGCCAACAATTTATCACATTACCTTTTTATTACCCTTTTTCCATTTTTAATATTATTCAACATGTACAAGTCATTCCATCACCAATTCCCATTACTCTCAAACACATATACAAAGAAATACACGAATTTCATACACTCAACAAAAGGTTAGAAATTCACCTGCCTCAATCAATCAAGATTTCACACCAGGACTTGAGGCTTCCCTCTCGTTGAACTTCAAACTCCAAACAATCTATTCACATTATTAATAATAACAATAAGATTTTGAAACTAACAACACACATATTAGTATGTGCCTAGTCTAGACGAAAAGACTCACCCAATTCTATTATTAAGTTCCTAATTTTCAAGCTTAGAATTAAGTCTCAATTCTCCAATATCTAGATTCGAATGATATTCATATATTTTAATATCCTTATATTTAATTACATGTATCAAGTTAGGATAATTATATGATTTTTGTGATGATTAAAAGATCTATTTGAAAAAAAGAAAAAGAACAAATCAGTTGGCTAATAGTAATGACCCCAAACTAACGTCACTTTGTAATATCTCATAAATTTATATAGCTAGGAAGAAGCTTAGAAGTTGAAATAGTAAGCTTTGGGAATAATTAAAAATTTGGAAATTTTCTTATGTTAGTAAAAAGTGTTTTTTGGTCATTTGCATACGGCCATAACTTCCAGCTCAGGAGGAGTTTGGATGAGTTCTTCGAATGTATAGATATTCCTGGGTAAGATATTTACAACACTACCGAGTTTGAAAAAATTCAACGTCGTATGAGGGATATGCCTTCTGGAAATTGGGCTAATGGATTAAGGATAGTCCAATCCGGATTTGGAAAGGCCAAAGTTGTCTTTTCCGTACCCAATTATTTTTTTTGTTTTTGGATAATAAATTGGGGTCTAAACAAATATCATTCAGCTGACGCTTAGAAAACAAGTTAGGATTTTGAGAGAAGATGAAAGAAGAGTATAAAAGAGGAGAAAGGAAAAATTAGAACCAAGAACGTTCAAGATCGTCGAAGTTTGGCTTGTGGAAATTGTCGGGAGTCATCCCTAAAAAGGTATGTGAGATATTTCTATGTTGGTTTCTTACATCCATACACCAATTTGATTTAGTTCAGCAAGTTAGAGTAGATTGGATGATGAACATTGATATTTTGATGAACAATTATCGAATTATTGATTTACCTTGTAGTAGCATGTTGTAGTTGATTTGATTAATGTTTCCGGGCTGTATTACGAGTCTAAACTATTGGGTATTTAGTATATTACTGATCCTAATTTTTGGATGAATATCCAGGGAATATTGGAAGGTTTAGAGTTAAAAATGGAGAAGATAAGTTAATACGCGCATCTATAGGGGCTTGGGGCGCTGCGCCTCCCATAGCCCCACAAGACAATGTCCGTCTGTAAGGGCTTAGGGTGGCGTGCAAGTCAGAGCGCTTCAACTTGGACTTTGGAGTTTGGGGTCTTGCGCCCCATGCCTCTCATAGCTCCAAGGACGCAAGTTAGCCCAATTTGTTCCCCATCTTTTCGTACTAGTTCCTAAGTGATGTACCCACATTTCTTAGTTGATTCCAATGCTCTAAGGTACGTATAAACATCATGATATCATCTATAAATATGAGATCATGAACCTTGAATCCATAATCTAATTCAAGGAAAGTTAGGATCAAAGTCTAAGAATATCTTGAAGCTAAGAGTTAAGTCTAAAGGTTAAGAATTAAGAAAAAGTAAAGTTTCTTAAAGTGCCAAGAGTATTATTTAAATATTTTAACTTCATTTTAAGGCTCAAGTCTCGAGTAAAAGAAAGAGTAAAAGTTGAATTATTTCCTTTAAAGCAGTATAAGGGAACTAAGTATTTCGTTAAAGAGTTGAGGTTCATCCTTTAAAGAAATAGAAGGGAACTAAGTATTTCCCGAAGAGTCATTTCAAAACTTAAGTTTTAAGATAAGTAAAGAGAAAAGAGTTAAGTTGAAGTTCTTTTCTTCAAAAGTATAGGGAGACTAGTATCCCTAAAGATAGTTTTAAATGTTTTCATACATTTAAACAAGTACAGAGCCTTCGGGCTAGTTTCCAAACTGAGTAATAACTTAATAAAATGAAGCAAGGAAGGACATTATGATTTCCAATAGAGATTTTAAATCTATGTTTTGAGCACTAATTACAAACCACAAAATCAGTATGTTTTAAAAAATAAGAGCCAGTATATTTTTGTGGGGGTGCGAGTTATAGATTAACTCAAGTCTCTGTGAAAATCATGTAGCCATCTTGGGTAGAAAAGAGTCATACTTTTTAGATGAATCGTTTTCACAGTTTACTAGTGGATCCATTAGGAAGATCAGGTCCTATACTTTGGTAGGTTTAGGATGGTCCTAGGTAGCGTGAGGTAAAACGTTGTATCATGACTATAAATATTAAGTGATGGTTTTCGGTTAGAGAAACTCCCACAGTAGTAGTTTCATGGTTCCTCAAGAGGTTTTGCTTAGTATGAGTGGGGGCATGAGACTTAATTCATTCATTGCACGAGTAGACTTTGATAGGAAGCATGAGATGTTTTCTTTATTATTATGATTATGAGTTTATATCAGGATATTTTGTATTTTTAGGTACATTTTAGAGTAATGGTATCTTTGCAAATACAAAGTTGAAAACCATGTTTTAAACGACTTTTCTTTATATTGCACATGTCTTTAAATTGGTATATAGTGAAATGGGTAGTCATAATAAGTTAGTTATTCATTAGTTGAGTAGATCCAAGGTTACTGTACTTTCTTACTCCTTTTCAAGCCTATGTTGTTTTAGTATTCTAATTCGCATACTCGTATATTCAATTAATGATGCAAGTTGTCCTGCATCGTACTATGATACAAACACAGGTAATTAGGATCGACATTCCAGCGCATCGTTGATCTAGTGAGTAGGTCAGAGTTAGTTGGTGAGCCTCCTTTCATTCCGGAGGACATCTTTACCTTTCAGATATTTTCTTTTATTTTTTCAGTTGTTAGGATTATTGGGGGTCCTGTTCTAACATACATCTTTAATTTAAAGGCTTTATAGATAGATAGAGTTAGTTCTTTAGTCTTTTCATATCTCTCTTGTAAAATATAAGACTTGAGTTGCCATTTTGGGATAAAACAGAGTAGAAAGACTGGGAATGAAGAAAGAGAGCGAACAAAAAACGATGTGTGATGAGATGGATAGGAAGGATGGGGGACCCGGTTAACCTTAAGGTAGGTGGGGAGATGATGGGTGAGGTGGGGCCTAACGAGGGTGTGTAGAAAAAAAGGGGGGGGGGGGGGTAGAGGGGGTCGGTGAGTTTGGTAAAGTAATGAGCGGTGGTCAGTGGAAAGTGTATTGGGGGAGGTTTGAGATGGGGATGTAAGCGATGAAAAGGAATGTGGGGGGTCGTTTGTTGGTGAGTATTAATATGTGTTCGGTGGTTGAATAAATCTGCGTCGTGTGGGGTTTGAAGATCATTCGTACCGGCAAGGGGTGTGACGGCCGGATGGCATTGGACGATATTACAGGCAGGCAGGAAGTGGGGGGCAGCGGCGTGGGAGGAGATAGGGTGGATTAAAGGGGAAAGGAATGATGTGTAGTACCGGTGAACAGTGAAGGAACCGCTTCTTTTACCGTTATCTTCTTGCGTTTAACGTCTCCCATTGTGTAAGCTACGCCAGGACACGGTTGGCGTTGGACCACAATGGTCTCCGAGTGTCCCTTGCCAGGGGGGGGGGGTGGGGGGGGGGGGGGGGGGGGGGGGGGGGGGGGGGAGAGGGGGGGGGGGGGGGGGGGGGGGGGGGGGGGGGGGGGGGGGGGGGGGGGTGGGGGGGGGCGGTCCAGTATGTAGGCTCGTGGTGTGACAAAATTTGAGATCAGAGCAAAACTTTCAAAGTCCTAGGATGTATATTAAGACGTGTCTGTAGATTCTTAGTCATCGGTGTGAAGCTAGCGCCACATCTATAATTAGGATGCTACAATATTTAGGAAATTCTCACTTCCTTCATACTCATTTCGTGCGTTAGAGTTTATCTCTAAAAAGTTTTCTTCAAATTTATGCCTACGCGTGTTTTAAGAGAATCATGCCTCCATGAAGAGCAGTCAGAGGTAGTCTAGATAGGAGGACTGTTGAGAAACAAGAGTTGCCAAATGCACCTGAAGTGCAACCTGAAGAAGAAGTTACCCATGCAAAATTCTTTGAGACTATCCGGAGTTATGTCAGTTGCCGACGCATCAAGTTGTATCGAGAATACTCTGTCTGACTTGGTTGATCCGTCAATAAATCATAGTTTTTTAGGATTAATCTCGGTCAGCTTCATAGGGGTTAAGTGTCCACTCAAGTGATCCTGAACTTTGTTGAAGTACTTCAAATTTAAAAATTTTTGTTTGTTTGTTTTTTGATATATTGTGTGTTATTGATGCTGAGAGGGTAGAAATCGTTGCATACGAACTAAAGGAAATGTTTAGAGTCTGGTTCAACCAATGGAAAAGTAATAGGGTTGAGGATTCGCCAATAGTGAGTTGGGCTATGTTTGAGAATGCTTTCATGGGACATTTTATTCCCGTGAGTTGCGAGAGACAAAGATTAGAGAATTTCTAACCCTTAATCCAGAGTCTATGAGTGTTCATGAGTGCAGTTTAAAATTTGCACAGCTTTCCCGCTATGACCTGGAGATGGTTGTTAAGATGAGGAGCAAGATTAATTTATTTGTTGCGGGATGTCTTGTAAGCCAAGAAACGAAGGCATGACAATGTATTTTATAGGGTATATGGACAAAGAAAGGATAATGATCCATGTGAAACGAGTTGAGGAGGATAAATTGAAGGATATAGAAGGGTTTAAGAATAAGAGGGCTAAGACATCAGGCAACGAGTTCAGGCTTCAAAAGAATAGTACGAATTCTTCCTTTCAACAGAAATAGAAGGAACCTGCTCCACTATATGCGAGTTCCCTTGAACCTATAGCAAAGGTGAGCATAATGGTCAGTGTTCACAATCCTTTCAAGCTAAACGTACCAAGTCTCAAGGTATTGAGGCGCAAGGAGGTAACTGGGATCCTACATGTTATAAGTGTGCTAGAACCCACTGAGGTAATTGTTATGAGGATTCCATAGGTTGTTTCAAGTAATGTCAGATTGGGCAATTCATTCGAGAGTGTCTAAAGAACAAGCAAGGAAATGGTACCGGCAGAGGAACAAACCGCTTATATGCAATAAATAGTTCCCAAGACAAGAGGATTTGCCAGATAATGTCACTGGTATGATTCAATTCTTTGACTTTACTAATGTGATTGCTAGACCCTGGAGCGAGTTTATCTTTTGTAACTTTATATATTGCTAATAATTTTTATGTTACTCTTGAGCAACATAGTGAAACATTTAGTGTTTCTACACCTATTGGTGATTCTATTCTAGCAAACAAATTTTTTGGTGATTGTACCATTTCTCATCAATAACAAGAGTACCATGGATGACTTAGTTTAGTTAGACATGGTAGAGTTTGATGTCATTCTAGGTATGGGCTGGTTTCATGCCTATTATGCATCAATGAATTTCAGCACTCGAGTAGTCATATTCTAATTCCACTGAACTAGTTATACAGTGGAAAATCAGTTTAGCAGTGCCTATGGGTCATTCCATTTCATACCTTGAGGCAAAAAATTTAATTTCCAAGGGGCATGTCTATCACTTTTCCGTAATGACTCAAGTGCTGGATACCTCCTATTAAGTCAGTTTAGTTTCCGTAGTAAAAGGGTTTCCAGAATTCTTTCTTGATGATCTACCCGGAGTCCTTCCTGAGAGAGAAATAGACTTCGGCATAGACATTATTATAGATACTCGTCCCTATCTCTATTCCGTTATATAGAAAACACCAATAGATTTAAAAGAGCAGTTGAAGGATTTTCTAGAGAAGAATTTTATTTGAGCAAATTAACTTAGGAGACAGTTAAGTTTTAATGGTTGAAGCTTGTAAGAGAAGTTTTAAGAAATTGAAAAATAAGTTTATTGTCACCCCATTTTCACTTTACAAGAAAGTACTCAAATTTATATGGTATATTGTGATATATATAGAGTTGGTGGGTTGTGTTTTAATATAGAATGGCAAAATTCTAGCTTATGCCTCCAGAAATTCAAAAATTCATGAGAAAGAAATTTCCCAACCAATAACTTAGAGTTGGTTGTTGTAGTATTTGCTTCGAAAGATGACACCATTATCTTTATGGTGTTCATGGGGAAGTTTTCTACGATCACAAGAGTTTTCGGCATGTATTTAGTTCGAAAGGGCATAATCTCAGACAACAAAGGTTATCTATGGGTAGTACCACCCTTTTTGAAGAAGATAAGAAAGAGTTATCAATGGATGTGCATAGAATTGCACGATTAGGAGTTTGATTTATGAATGCCACATAAAGAGGAGTAGTAGTGATGAATGGGCATGAATTATCATTAGTATCATAAGTAAAAGACTAGCAAGACCAAGTCTCTATCTGCATTTATTAAAGATAAGTGTTCATAAAAAAGTGATGACTTTTGAACAATGGGGAGATGGTGTATTGATATATTAAGGTAGGTTGTGTGTACCAATAGTAGATATTGAATTTCTTTAAAATAATTTACCCATGAAGGGTGTTATGAGATTTGGTAAAAAGATAAATCAGTTTGTGGAGAAGCTACTTGTGAAAATAAAAAGGATAGGAACAAGAGATACCCACATCTCTTAAAATCCGGAGAAGTTCCAAATTGAGGTATTAATAATTTCTTGGAATTGATAGTAAGTTGGCATATTGTTTTTATATTTTTTTAATGAGTGTATGAGCTGAATGTAGGATGTTACGCCATAAGCCTAATAAGAAGTAACCTTATTCGAGGATGAATGTTCTCAAGGGGGGAGATATTGTCACATCTCGCAAATTTAGATAGTTAGGAAGAAGATTAGAAGTTAAAATAGTAAGTTTTGGGAATAATTAAAAAATTTGAAATTTTCTAAAGTTAGGAAAAAGTGAGTTTTGATCATTTTCTAACGGCCACTACTTCCAGCTCAGGAAGAGTTTGGATGAGTTCTTCATATTGATGGAAATTCCTCAGGAATATCTTTTCAACATTTCCAAGTTTGAAAAAACCAAATGTCGTATGAGGGATATATATCTTTTGGAAGTTGGGATGTTGGTTTAAGGATAGTCCAATTCGGATTTGGGAAGGGCAAAGTTGTCGTTTCTTACCCAATTATTTAATTTCGTTTTTGAGTAATAAATTGGGGTCTGAACTGATTTCATTCAGTTTACGCTTTTATAAAACAAGTTAGGATTTTGAGAGAACAATAAAGAAGAGGATAAAAGATGAGAAAGGAGAAAATGAAGTGAGAACATTTAAGATCGTTGAAGTTAGGCTTGTGGAAATCATCGGGGGTGATCCCTAAAAAGGTATATGAGATCATTATATGTTGGTTTATTCCATACACACACCAATTTCATTAAATTAAGCAAGTTAGAGTAGATTGAATTAGGAACATTGATATTTTGATGAACAATTATGGAATTCTTGATGTAATGGGTAGTAGCATGTTCTAGTTTATTTGATTTTTGTTTCTGGGATGTTTTACGAGTTTAAAATATTGGTTATTGAGTATATAAGTGATCCTAAGTGTTTAGGGAATATCCATGGAATATTGGAAGGTTTAGAGTTGAAAAGCGGAGAAGAAAAGTAAAAACAAGCGTCTCTAGTGGCTTGGGGAGCCGCTCCTCCCATAGCCCCGCAGGACAGTGTCCGTCCAAAGGGGCTTGGGGCGGCGCGCCATCCAGAGCGCCCCAACATAGCCTTTTATGTTTTGATCCTGGCGCCCCACACCTCTCATAGTTCCAAGGACGCCAGTTAAACCCAATCATTCCCCATCTTTTCGTACTAGTTCCTAAGTGATGTAACCACATTTCTTAGTTGATTTTAACGCTCTAAGGTAAGTCTAAACATCAGGAAATCATCCATACACAATAGATCATGAACCTTTAATTCATAATTTAATTCTAGGAAAGTTAGGATCAAAGTCTAATAAGCTAAGAATTAAGTCTAACAATTAAGAAGTAAGACAAAGTAAATTTTCTTCAAGTTACAAGAGTCTTATTTAAACGTTTTAACTTTGTTTTAAGTCTCAGTTCTTGAGATAAATAAATAATAAATTTGAAGTCTTTCCTTCAAAGAAGTATAAGGGAACTAAGTATTTCCCTAAAGAGTTGAAGTTTATCCTTTAAAAAAATATAAGGGAACTAAGTATTTCCCGAAGAGCCGTTTGAAAACTCAAGTTCAAGCTAAGTAAAGAGTTAATTTGAAGTTCTTTTCTTCAAAAGTATAGGGAGACTAGTATACACAAAGAGATTTTAGAAAGAGCTTAATCTTAGACAAGGAAGGTTTTCTATTGGTAGACCACCCATTTTGAAGAAGATAAGAAAGAGTTATCAAAGAAGGTGCATATAATTACACAATTAGAATTTTGATTAATGAATGTCACATAAGGAGGAGTAGTGGTGATGAATGGGCCTGAATCATCGTTACTATCAGAAGTAAAAGACTAAGATGACCAAGTCCCTATCTAGATTAAATTAAATATAAGTGTTCATATGCCTATTGAAAAATGAGGAGATGGTGTATTGATATATCAAGGTAGGTTGTGTGTACCATTAGTATATGATTGATTGCTTTAAAATAATTCATCCATGAAGGGTGTGTATAGTTTGGTCAGAGATCACATCAGTTTGTGGAAGAAACTGTTGAGGAATCTAAAAGAGTATAGCGAAAGAAGAGATACCACATCTCCTGAGAATGAGGGAGGAGTAAAAAAATGCACACCCTATTATGTCTAGCGGGGTACTAATCCTTTTCTGGCATTGTGATAGTAGTGGGTCTATTGAGCTGAATGTAGTATGTTACACCATAAGCCTTAGTAAGATGTAACCTCATCGAAGGACAGGTAGACAGGTAGACAGGCGTAGACAGAGGATAGACGATAGATCAGGTTAGACAGCATAAACAGATAGAAAGATAGACAGCATAGCAAGACAGACAGGCAACAAGACAGACAGACAGCACACACAGACAGACAGACAGAAGACCGACAGGTAGACAGGTAGTAGACAGTTAGACAGTAGACGGCTTAGACAGGGTAGACAGATAGACAGATAGACAGACAGACAGCGGACAGACAGATAAGACGCAGACAGACAGACAGACAGGACGCACAGACAGAACGGTAGACAGACAGACAGACGGATAGACAGGTAGAACAGGTAGAAGGTAGACAGGTAGGAAAGATAGACAGCATAGGACGATAGACAGGACAGACAGACAGACAGACAGACAGACGACAGACAGACAGATAGACAGACAGAATAGACAGACAGACAGAAAGCCAGACAGACAGACAGCAGACAGGTAGACAGGTAGGTAAGGTAGATAGGTAGATAGGTACGATAGGTAGATAGGTAGATAGGTAGATAGGTCGTAGATAGGTAGATAGGGCTAGATAGGTAGATAGGTCAGAAGGTTAGGTAGATAGGTAGGTAGGTCGCTAGAGATAGATAGATAGTATAGATAGATAGATAGATAGAGAGATAGATTAAGATAGATAGATAGATAGATAGATAGTAGATAGATAGATTTTAGATAGATAGATAGGATAGATAGCAGATAGGTAAGACAGGTCGACAGGATAGAAAGAAAGTAGGACAGGTAAAGGTAGAGCGTAGACAGGGAGAGGTAGGCAGGTAGACAAGGTAGTAGACAGATAGAAAGGTTGACAGAAGACAAGGACAGGACAGACAGACAGACAGACAGACAGACAGACAGGACAGACAGACACACAGGACAAACAGACAGACAGACAGGGAAGACCAGGAAGGACAGACGACAAGACACATAGACAGATAGACAGCTAGACAGACAGACAGACAGGACAGACAGAACAGACAGATAGACAGATTAGACAGACAGACAGACAGTAGACAGAAGACAGTAGACTAGACAGACAGAAGAAGGCCGATAGACAGACAGACAAATAGAAAGATAGACCGACAGACAGATAGACAGACCGGATAGACAGACATACAGATAGAAAACAGGACAGACAGACAGACAGATAGACAGACAGACAGGACAGACAGGACAGATAGATAAATAGACAGATAGATAAAATAGAAGACAGACAGACAGACAGACAGACAGAACCCGATAGATAACAAGACAGAAGACAGAAGACAGCTAAAAAGACAGACAAGACAGAAAGAAGACAGACAGACAGACAGACCAGATAGATAAAATGACAGTCAGACAGACAGCGAAAGACAGGACCAGACAGACAGATAAATAAGACAGATAGATAAATAGACAGATAGAATAAACAGACAGACCGAAGAAGACGACAGACAGACAGGACAGGACAGACGAACAGACAGGCAGACAGACAGGACATGGTAGTAGACCGATAGACAGACAGACAGATAGACAGACAGAGACAGAGAGAGAGATATACAGATAGCCAGACAGCCGATCGATAGATCGGACAGGACAGATAGATAGATAGATAGACAGACCAGATAGCTAGATAGATGATAGACAGACAGACGACAGTAGATATAGATAGATAGATAGATAGATAGATAGATAGAGATAGATAGATCAGCTTAGCTAGATAGATAGATAGATAGATAGATAGATAATAATAGATAGATAGATAGATCGATAGATAGTAGATAGATAGATAGAATGATAGATAGTAGTAGATAGATAGATAGCTCAGATAGATAGCTAGATGAGATAGATAGATAGCTAATAGATAGATAGATAGCTAGAAGATAGATAGATAGATAGATAGATAGATAGACAGACCAGATAGATAGACAGACAGGACAGTAGGATAGATAGCTAGATAGGATAGAAGATAGAATTAGATAGATAGATAGATAGATAGATAGACAGACACAGATAGACAGACAGGACAGACAGACAGACAGACAGACAGACAGACAGGACAGACAGACAGCAGACAGATCGATAGATAGATAGATAGATAGGAATAGATAATAGATAGATAGATGATAGATAGATGATAGAAGATCAGATAGCTGATAGTAGATAGATAGATAGTAGTAGATAGATAGATAGCTAAGATAGATAGCTAGATAGTAGATAGTAGATAGATAGATAGATAGATAGATGATAGATAGATAGAGAGATAGATGATAGATAGATTAGATAGAGGAGGGAAGAGTCTTATCAATGCGAACCCAGGAACGGCCTCTCCACGGACGAACAGGAAGAACCAATAAGGCAAGGCTAACGGAAGGGACGGACAGGAACGGCACGCGAAGGACACGGAAAAGGACGGCCAACGGCAAGGGCACGAGAAGGGACGGACGGCACGGCCACGGTACGGAACCGGGGAGGGCACGACGGAACGGACGGAGGACGGGCGCGGATACGGCACGGCCGGAGGGACGGATGGACGGAGATGCGGAGGATGGATGGATGGATGGAGGGCTGAGGATGGATGGATGGATGGATGGATGGATGGATGGATGATGGAGACGGATGATGGGAGGATGGATGGATGGACGGATGGAGGAGGATGGATGATGGATGGATGGAGGGATGGATGGATGGATGGATGGAGGATGGATGGCTGGATGGAATGGATGGAGGGATGGATGGATGGATGGAAAAGTGGATGGATGGATGGGAGGGATGGATGGATGGATGGATGGATGGATGGATGGATGATGGATTGGATGGATGGATGGATGCTGGATGGATGGATGGATGGACGGATGGCTGGATGGATGGATCGGATGGAGGATGGATGGTGGAGGATGGATGATGGAGGATTGGATGGATGGATGGAGGGATGGAAGGATGGATGGAAAGGGCATGGATGGGTTTATGGATGATGGAAGGGATGAGATGGGATGGATAGGAATGGATGGACGGACGGGAGGGACAGGGCAATGGAGGGATGATCCAGGACGGAAAGGGGGAGGGATGAGGGGATGGATGGATGGAATGGAGGAAGATGGTGGATGGGTAGGGCATGGGAATGGATGGGATGGCATGGAGGATGGAGAAGGGCATGGATGGATGGATGGAGGATGGATGATGGATGATGGATGGCTGGAGGATTGATGGATGGATGGCTGGATGGAGGGATGGATGGATGGATGGATGGAGGAGGACTGATGATGGGATGGATGGATGGCATAGATAGATAAGATAGATAGATAGAGAGATAGATAGATAGATAGATAGATAGATAGATAGATAGATAGATAGCTAGATAGATAGATAGATAGATAGGATAGGATAGATAGATGATGATAGATAGATAGATAGTAGCTAGATAGATAGATAGATCGATAGTAGATAGATAGATAGTAGATAGATCGATAGATAGATACGATAGATTAGGATAGATTAGATAGATAGATAGAAGAAGATAGATAGATAGATAGATTAGATAGATAGTAGATAGATAGATAGATAGATAGAGAGATGATCGATAGATAGATAGATAAGATAGATAGATTAGCTTAGATAGATAGGCTAGCTAGATAGATAGTAGATAGATTAGATAGATAGATGAGAATAGATAGAAGATAGATAGATAGATAGATAGATAGATAGCTAGATAGATAGATAGATAGATAAGCTAGATAGATAATAGGATAGATAGATAGATAGAATAGATAGATAGATAGATAGATAGATAGATAGTAGATAGATAGATAGATAGGATAGATAGATAGATAGCTTCGATAGATAGATTAGATAGATGATGAGATAGAAGATAGATAGATAGATAGATAGATTAGATAGATAGTAGGATTACGATAGATAGATAGGATAGATAGATAGGATAGGATAGATAGGGAGGTTAGAAGATAGAGAGATAGATAGCGATAGATAGATAGATAGATAGATAGATAGATCGATAGATAGATAGATAGATAGATTAGATAGATAGATAGATGATAGATAGAATAGATACGCATTGATAGATAGATAGATAGATAGATAGATAGATAGATAGATAGAAGATAGATAGTAGATTAGATAGATAGTAGATAGATGATAGATAGATAGATAGATAGATAGATCGATGAGATTAGTAGAAGATAGATAGCTAGATAGATAGATCGATAGATAGATAGATAGATAGATAGATAGATTAGAAGATAGAACTAGATAGATAAGATTAGATAGATCGATAGATTGATAGATAGTAGAGAGATAGATAGATAGGATAGATTAGATAGATAGATAGATAGATAGATGATAGAAGATTGATAATAGATAGAAGGGATAGATAGCTAGATAGATAGATAGATAGATAGAACTAGATAGATAGATAGATGAGAAGATTAATGATAGATAGATAGATAGATAGATAGATAGCTAGAGAGATAGATAGATAGAGAGATAGAGTAGAAGATCGATAGATCGATAATAGATAGATAGATAGATATGATCAGATAGTAGATAGATAGATAGGATAGATAGATAGATAGATAGAAGATAGATAGCAGATAGATAGATAGATAGAAGAAGAAGATAGATGGATGGAGGATGGATGGATGGATTGGATGGATGGAGGATGGGATGGATGGATGGATGGATGGATGGATGGACTGGATAGGATGGAGGAGGATGATGGATGGAGGGATGGATGGAATGGATTGGATGGATGGTGGAATGGACTGGAATGGATGGAT
Source organism: Solanum habrochaites (assembly GCA_027704765.1). NCBI lineage: Eukaryota > Viridiplantae > Streptophyta > Magnoliopsida > Solanales > Solanaceae > Solanum > Solanum habrochaites. The sequence goes on from JAKWJA010002500.1 coordinate 42,744,309, forward strand.
GGAGGGATGGAGGATGGATGGATGGATGGAATGGATGGATGGAATGGATGGATGGAAATGGATGGAGGGAGGTGATGGATGGATGAGGATGGATGGATGGATGGATGGATTTGATGGTTAAAGGGATGGATGGTAGGATGGATGGATGGAGGGATGGGATGGATGGATGGATGGATGGATGGATGGATGGATGGATGGAGGATGATGGATGGATGGATGGATGGATGGATGGATGGTAGGGTGGATGAAGTGGTGGGATGGGATGGATGATGGAGGGATGGAGGATGGTGGATGGATGGATGGATGGTGGATGGATGGTGGATGGATGGATGGATGGATGGAATGGCATGGATGGATGGATGGATGATGGAGGGATGGATGATGGAATGGATGGAATGGATGGAATGGATGGATGGATGGAGGACTGGATGGTGGAGGATGGATTGATGGATGGATGGATGGATGGAGGAATGGATGGTATGGATGGATGGAGGGATGATGGGAGATGGAGGGATGGCAGGATGAATGGATGAGATGGATGGATGGAGCGGATGGATGGATGGATGGAGGGAATGGATGGATGGATGGAGGGATGGATCGGATGGATGGAGGGGAAGGGATGGCATGGAGGGATGGATGGATGGATGGATGGGGCATGGATGGATGATGGATGGGATGAGGGATGGATGGATGGATGGATGGAGGTTGGATGGATGGATGGTATGGGTGGGGTTGATGGATGGATGGATGTGGATCGGATGGAATGGATGGATGGATGGATGGATGGATGGATGGATGGATGGATGGATATGGATTGGATGGAATGGATGGATGGATGGATGGATGGATGGATGGAGGATAATGGCCAGGATGGATGGCATGGATAACTAGATGGATGGATGGATGGATGCGATGGATGATGGATGGATGGAGGATGGATTGGCTGGATGATGGAGGATGGATGGAGGGATGGATAAATAGATAGATGGGAGATGGATGGATGGATGGTCGGGATGGATGATGGAGGATGGGATGGTGAGGATGGATGGATGGATGGATGGATGGATGGTGGTGGATGGATGGATGGATGGATGGATGGATGGATAAATAGATTAGATAGATAAATAGAATAGATAGATCAACGAGATGAAGGATGGCTGGATGGATGGCTGGTGGCATGATTGGCTGGTATGATGGATGAATAAATAGATAGATAGATAAATAGATAGTTAGATAAATAGATGGATGGATGGATGGATGGATGGATGGATGGAGGGAGGAATGGATGGAGGATGGATGGATGGTTGGATGGAGGGTTGGATGATGGATGGATCGATGGATGGCTGGATGCGGAATGGATGGATGATCAATATGACAGATGGATGGATCGACAGATGGGACGAATGGACAGATGGACAGAATGGACAGATGGATGATGGATGTTTTAAGAATTTGGGGGGATAAAAGATGAATAGATGGCTAGATGGGATTAGATGGATCAGATGGGATCGATGGATAGTGGTTGATGGTGGATAGGTGGATCAGGGGATAGGTGATGGGGATAGGTGGATAGGGGTAGTAGGATAGATGGATAGAATGAGATGGAGAGTAGATCGATATAGATGGATCGATAAATGGATGATAGGATAGATGGATGGATAGACGATGGAGGGATGGAGGAATGGATACGATAGATGGATGGATGGATGGATGGATGGATGGAGGGATGGATGGTGATGGAGGATGGATGATTGTGGATTGAGGGATGGATAGATCGACCGATAGATAGACAGATAGATAGACAGATAGATAGACAGATAGATAGACAGACAGATAGATAGATAGATAGATAGATAGACAAGATAGATAGACAAGATAGATAGACAAGATAGATAGAAAGATAGATAGACAGATAGATAGACAGATAGATAGATAGATAGATAGAGAGAGAGAGAGATACAGAGAGAGATATTGAGAGAGATAGATAGAGATATAGGTAGAGAGATATATAGATAGATAGATAGATAGATAGATAGATAGATAGATAGATAGATAGAGAGATAGATAGATAGATAGATAGATAGATAGATAGAGAGAGAGAGAGATAGAGAGGGGATTTTAAATAATTATGAATTTAACCCATTAGCCAAAAACAAAAATTAATTATTAAAAATCACCCGTCGAATAAGCAATCGTTATCACAAATTGCCTAAAATTTTACAAATATGATTTTGCGGGTCATTATATTATCACAACTAAAAATCATGTTCGTCCTCGAACATAAGTAAGAAGAAGGACGAATCACCGACGTTACCAAAAGTCTAAGTTATGACCTAGTAGTCGGGGTAATCTCAACTTTAAGTAGTCCTTTTAAGAACCATTCTCCAGAAAAAACTACTAAAAATTGAACTTTTGAATCAAATGTTGAAATATGTACAAGTCGGGAGTGATTATCACATCCCATACTAACACATGAATTTATTATGAATTGAAAACCTTTGAACCATAACTCAACCATCAAGACAAATCCTCTCTTTCACATAACCAAGACAATATTTTGAATCCATAACTTGTACAACTAGTAAACTTGAATCAACCACCACACAATCATAGTCATAAACCATCACAGATCTTATCAAGATTTTCTTTTGATAACACAATCTTCTCACAAGTTTATGTTTTAAAAAAACTGTTCTTTAGAAATCGGGGGTGGGGGGGGATCGGTACGGTACTGGTAGGTCTCATTAAGGGAGAATCAAACTATATAAACCCAAAGAAGAAAAATTCAAATAACCATCCAAAAAGAGTAGGTACACCCATATACAAAACGTCGTAACAACATTGTTAGATAATTATTACTATTCACGAAAGCTCTCTATAAGTTCTCATGACCAAGGTTATGCATGTAGAACAACTGATATACTTTAACTATGTCAAACAACATCATTAAGTTTATAAAATAAAAGGACCAAGTATGCCACCAAGAATGAACCCTAATAGAGACAATCACAGTCTCTGTACATCCGATCTACCACTAGAAATTCACCTAAAGATGTGGAAACATGGGTAATATTCAAAAGGAAGTAGGTAGCAGATCAGAATATATAGAAGCAAGGTTGAATTAACACTTATTACTTCTTCTATAGTGACTATATCAAACATTTTCACTCAGATGATCTTATCTCTTAGATTTTAGCACCCAACAATCAACCAATCTAGTCTAAAATTATAATTGCAAACAATACCTGATTATGATAGAAACCCACATGATCTTCACAATATTGCATTAAAGTCAACACTCTTAATAGTAATAATCATTATTACCACACTGATGATTTACCTTACTCTCAAGATCTTACTAGTATTGATGAGTCCTAGAATTTGACTCATCTACAACCTTATTTTAATGAAAATAGTGTCCTAAATTATTTATTTTATCTTGATATTTGATAAAAACTCCTAAGTTTCACGTATTTGAGGATTTGGTAGGAGCATAGATACTTGGACGAAAAACGGAGAAAAAAAGTTGAAGATGCAAAGGTCCGCATAGCCATGAACACTTGGTGAACGCAACTGTATTATAGAAAAGTTCGGCCTTTGTACAGTAGTAGCCTGAAGGGCAGTTGCAATTTAAAGGCGAAGAAAAGAAACAATCGACTCATCGCCGGTTAGATTCGCGAAGCAGAAGATTACCAACCATTGATCCAGAACAGATAGACAAAGAAAGCATCATGCAAGAGGTGATAAACTGAACGAAGGTAGATTACCAAATTACTCGGCGAATCACGACTAACTGCGCCAAAAAAATTCTCCACCACAATTATGAAGTCTATAAATACTAAATTCTTTTATTATTTTGTGATAGAAAATTAGAGAGTGAAATATTCTACACTTGTAATTTTATTTTTAAAACTTTGTTCTTAAATATCTCTCTAGTTTGGTGAAGGGTTTTGCGGAATCTTGAAATTGAAGAAAAATTCTTCTGTCAATTTGGAAGTGTCTCTTCTCCATTGACCCCTTCCTTTATTAATTTTACGCGTTTAACTCTTAACCCAATTGATTTCCTTTATCACCTTTAAGTGATCTATGATATTGTTTGATGTTGGCGTGAAAACCCCCTTGCTCGGGGGGTGATTTATCAGTGTATGGGTGATAACTTTGTTTGGTCTTTGCTTTCATTTGAGACATTAAATTGCATTGTAATGGATATTTCACCTAGTGGTTTGGTTTAATCAAATGGGGTTGTAAGTTCAAAAGTTAAAACCACCATTTTTTTTTTTTACTTGAGAGATAGGTCATGAAACTAAGGACCACTAGAACGGACTGCTAAGGAGTGAGTGACATGGGTTCACGTCCCAGATGGTGAGCCCTAGTACCATATCTAAGCATCCTGTTGAAATAGCGGTGTGTGGATGTAGCATAGGATGGATACTTTAGACGGAGGGGGTCCAAGGAAAAACCGTTATTGGGATAAGTGACAAAGAAAGGAAAATTGCTTTCACCTAAAGCTAGCCTAGTCAGCCTTGTCTTGTAAATTACGATAACCGAAAGCATGTACGCACCACTTTTTATCTTCACATTATAGCGATAAACGCCCCATAACTCTCTCCCAAATTGATTTCTTTGACAAATTCAGCTATTTATACCTTTGAAAAAACACCTTTTGTTATTTTGAAACTTGGTGTCACAAAACTAAATTTAATTGTTTTAATACTGAAAATATGTTGAACTACCACTATGTAGAACATAATTCTAAGTAGGGTACTCACTTTGACTAAACTCCATTGGGACACGGGCTTCACACCCTGGTTGGTATTAAGTAAAACTTGATCATACACACTCTAACTTTAGGCTAGTGCTTTGATCCCGATCATAAAAAGAGAAGCAAAAACGAGATCAAAAATGTCGTTCGCTATTGGGAGGGTTGTCACGTGAATATCTAAGTTACTTATAGTCTTTAGTTCTTCATAGTGTAGTTTCCACTAATTTAATTTTTAGTTTTGTTTTATTTTTGCTTAAAATTCCTAGGATGAATGAGTGTTAACAGTACTAATGGAAGTCGGGTAGGCCATGAGAATGACATTGACAATCTGAATGATGTCCAGGATCCCAATGTCAATGACCGACATCTCATGGGAGGTGTTGGGGCAATCCGATTACCTCCAGCAGAAGGAAATGTAGTATTCCAGATAACTAGTACCATGTTTCAAGTTTTGCAACTAAAGGGACTTTTTAGTGGATTATCTCATGAGTACCCGCATGAGAATTTATGAATTTTTTTTAGATATGTGTAAAACATTCTCGTTTAAAAAATATCTCAAGAATTGGTGCGAGTGATACTATCCCCTTTCTTGTTGGTGGGAGAAGCTTGCAAGTGGTTAATTGAGTTTCCACACAACTCAATCACTTCATGAGAGGAACTGCTTACAACTTTAAACATATGATTCTTTCCCCCTTCGAATATGATTACCATTCAGGATAGCATCCAAGGATTTAAGCGTTTGAATGGAGAACCCTTGCATGAAACATGGCTCCGATTCAAAATTTTAGTACTTCAATGACCAGTACATGGTTTTCATGATAAAATTTTCTCTAATACTTCTATTGGACCGTAGACTCAGTCAACAAGGGGTGGCTGACCATCTCTCACCGGGAAGACTAATGCAGCAGCCATAAGCAGTGGCAGTCCAACTTTTAGATGAAATGAGAACCATCAACAAGGCATGGTACACTCGTGAAGACTAAGTTTATCCGGTCACCTTTTAGTTATCTAAAGAGAAGAATGAAAAAGACAATGCAAGGGACCAAAATATGGCCGAGCTCATAACCCAACTTGATATTCTGTTAAAGAATGTCATGGGAGCAAGCACCCAATGTGTCAATGCTATGGGAGTTGGGAGTACAACTCATGATGACATGAAGTTTAAATTTTTATACAGTGAAGAGGTAAAATTCTTAGCAAACAAAGGTGGTTGTTATCGATCGAACTACCCAAGGTAGGCTGGTAACCAAGGTTGGGCAAGAGATAAAGGATTGAAGGATATAAATTTATAATGGAAAGATTGAAATCCGACTTGTAAAGATGGGGAGAAGGATAAGTATGTGCCTCCCCATGAGCGATAAAATCCCAAGGATACAAATGGTGGTAGATCTTATGATACAATATCGCGTATCCTCAACAAAGTTAAAAGGTCAGAAAAAATGCTAAAAGGTATGAAAGAATGTGTGTCCACCCTCATTCAGACCGTAACCTCTCATTACGTCTCAATGAAGCAATTAGAAACCCAGATGGGCCACATCTCATCTTATCTCAACCCAAGACAACAAGGGTTTTTACCTAGTGACACTATGGCTAACCCAAGAGTGAAATCGGAAGACTGAATTGTGTCTTGCCACAAAGTCAAGTAAGGTACTGTTTGGAAGGCAATCCAAAACCATTTACTTTCTTTTTTTTTTGATATCTTGATAAAATAAATGTGTGTTGTATGACAATTTCAGGAAGGAAAAGCACTTGAAAAGTAAAATGACGACGAATAGGTCTTTTTGGAGGAACGTCAATGGGTTTGGCATAAATAATTATTCCCCACCATTTGACTCTATGCACCTAAAAGTTTGAGTCTGTAAAACTCAGTAGAGTGAAACATTTTGTCAGCGACTCCCTAATCCATGGGCGATGTCGACGAAAATCATCGATGCAGCTTTTGCAAGAGACTAGGAATCATGTAATATATGGCGACAAAATAGATACTCCACTCTTCGCCGAATGAGTGGAAGATGGACGATAAAACACATCATGCTTAAAAATCCTAATTCAAACCTTTTCTTTCACTTTATCCCTCTTACAAACTCACATTTGCACTAACCTAGTTATATTTCTTGCATTTTAAAGTATTTTAAGTGTGGGCTTGTGTTTGTATTTGGACCACCTTTCTACCTAGCACATCATTATAATCTAATTCAGGACCAAAGGTTAGTAATTGAATCCCTCAGTTATCTTACCGAAATTTGTACTCATTTAAATAGTGATTAATAGTACCAAATTTTGCAGGTGTTTTAGTAGATGGAATAACATATATTGTTGTTTTTTACTCGATATTCCATGCGTAGTTAGTAAAATATCATTTGAATGTCCTTTGACCTGACTTTCTATATGTTGGGATGGTGGAAATGTTATGGGTCTTCACAAAAAATGATGTTGAAAAGTCCTTAGATCCTCATTAATCAATGGGGTGGGGTTTTGAATTGAAAGAATGGAGCAAAAATAGGCCATATGGCTATATTTTTGTCGAACTGAGTGAACTTCCTAAACTTCCTCAATGGTTCTCCCTTAATGTCAAAATTTCTCCTTTTACTAAAATGATGCTCTAATGAGAATGGTTGAATTTGTAAACTTCATTGGTCATATCGAGTTGCAAATTTCACACCAAATAGTCTCCATAAAATTTCTCGTTCGCCCTTTGTCTGTCTGCAGCCTTATGTAATTTGTTAACATGTTTTTTAGTGAACATTCTAACAGAATCAACACGTTTACAAAATTAGTTTGGTGAAGTGATCAACAACAGGCGAAACCCTCCCTTTTTCCCCTTTCTAAAATTACGACATAACTTGTCAACAATGTTTTTTGCAGAAATCGCTAGACCAAAAGTCATAGGACAAATGATCCATCCCCCCAGGCAACATATGAGCCTGATATTTGAAGGCGATTACAAAGAAATATCTCTATCAAGACCAGAGGGAAATGCATACAACAGGAACCCAGGGCTAAAAGACAATTTGCATCAACTCCTAATGGACTCAAGGTTCGTAATGTTGTGCAATGCCTTCAGGCAACTCATGATATTGATAAAATTATAGAAACCACATACTGTGTGAGGCAAGGGAAAAACTCAAAACAGTGTTAAACGCAGCGAAGTAGCACTTCGTAGCAATTTGTCCTTATTTCGAGAGACCACACTAACATCACCTTCATGCAGACCCACAGCGGATGAAGAAGCTCATAAATCGTGATCTCTTCTAGTTTGTCCCTTTTGGTTTAAACAACATTCTTAAAATTTTGTATATTGGTCATTATTTTTCATTTGAGTACAAATGCATTTTATTGTGTGGGGGTGAGCTCACCTTTATTTGTGCATTTCTTGAAATGCTCTTTGAAATTGGTGTTTTGAATTTATCTAGGTTTTCTATTTTAAATGTTTGAAATAGTGGTTTGCATAATAGATTTTTGACCCTTCCTAAAAAATTTAAAACTTTTAAAAAAAAATTTTCACCCGATCTGTGTTGTAGTGGTTTTCTGTACAAATTTAAGTGTCCGGTTTTGACCATACCAATTGCCTTGAAAAGTGCTCTCACTTGAAAAACAATGAATGTGAGTCTACAAACTAAAACTAATTGAAGTTACAAATATAATATGTTGAACTCTTAGCATCTCATTGTGATTTAGTTAATTATCCATTGGATTCCACACTAGCGAAAGTTGGTTGTGTTTGTTTGACTTAAGTGTTTATGGCCCTGGATGAGCTTACTTTGAACATTGCTGAATAAACCTGAATTTTCCCATTTGTCTGATTGATTTAGAAAGGTATCCTCTGAGATGATCTTAGGCCAACATTCAAAAGAGTGTAAGCCAACTTTGACATATCCTCTTTTGTGCCTATCCCTTAGCGTATGAAATCTTCATCTCTTCAAAACCTTTGTAGCCTTACCTCTTCTTTTGAAAAACCTTGATGAGACCAAAACTTATGTTATCCATCCCTATAATTCCGTTTTGGAGATGTGGATATAAAGTGTTGACAACATATGCCAAAAGCCAAAGTTGGTGGGGTGGTGGTAAAAAGGGAAAATGATGAGTCAAGAAGTGGCAAGAAAGTCTTCGCAATCCCACGGTACTTCAGAGTAAATGGGAAAACCCTCTCTCTCCCTCTAATATATAGTATAATATATATATACATATTATATATATATAATATTATATAAATATATATATATAATATATATAATATATATATATTACAAATATTAATAATGCAAAAGGGTAAGGAATAAATCACAACAAAGGACGTTATATTTCCAAGAACTCCATAGAACCACTGCAAAGATACTTAACGGCACTTTACTACTAACGATGATGAGAAAGAAAGGGAATGTTTTAGAAAGTTTGCATATAATTGAAGAAAAAGTCACGAGCTTATATGAACATCCTTGCCTCAACTCTTGTTAACCGCCTTAGAAAGGCCCTTTTTTGATTTCAAGTGAACAACAAAAGTCAATTGGAAAATAAAGGCAAACCTATGGTGAAACATATAATGTGTTTCCTCTTTGGAGTAATGAGTTTTGTATCAGTTATTATCTCCCAGTGTAACCTACGTGCGTAAAACCTGAATCATTCTGGGTAATAGTTCTGTAGATACTTTTGTGACTTGAACTTTCAATTGTAGCGAGTAAATTAGTGAGCTCGAGAATCTTCGTTAATGCTTTTCGTCACAATTGAATCTTTGAGTATATAATTGAGCTATGCATAGTAATTTTGGTCTTGTTTGTGTATATTCACATTGATCTTGTGAGGACTATTTGAGACATCCTACTTGACTAAACTGAACTTGGAAGTTTCACTTGATAAAACAAGAGTTTAAGTTGGGGGTTGTTAGTTGGTTCCTTAAATTGACTCATCGCTATGGGCCTATTTTAATGCAAATAGTGTCCTTAATTATTTATTTTATCTTTATATCTAATAAAAACTCCGAAGTTTTAGGTATTTGATGATTTGATAGGAGCATGGACACTTAGGAGCAAAACGGAGAAATAGAGTTGAACATGAAAATATGTGCATCGCCAAGCACACTTGGTGATCCGCTTCTGTTATAGCTAGTGAGACCTAAAGGAAGTGGATCAAAAGACAATGAAAAAGAGCAGTGGGCGCATCGCCGATCAGATCCACGAAGCATAAGATCACTTCTCGTCGATCCAAAACATGTAGAAAAGGAAAACACCGTACAAGCAGCAACGAACTGAACGAAAGGAGATTCGCCGAATCACTCAGTGAACCCGACTAACTATGCTGATAATATTTGCCAGCACAATTTTTAAGTCTTTTAATACTGAACTATTTTATTATTTAGAGATGAAAACTAGAGAGTGAAACATTCTACACTTGTTATTTTATTTTAGAAACTTTGTTCGTAAGTTTTAAATCAAGTTTAGAGAGGGTTTTGGGGAAGCTTAAAGAAAGAAGTATCCCTACCAATTTTGGAATTGGGTAAGTCTCCATTTTACCTTCGTTGTGTACGTTTAAGGTTTTAAAAAATCACTTATAACCCCCTTGATTCCTTTTCCATTTTAAGTGGTAATTTGGATTATTTGCTTGACTGTTGGTTTGGAAACCCCCATTCTTGGGGTATGATTTAGAGGTTATGGGTTGATTAATTTGTTGGGTCTTGCTTGCTTGTAGCTTATATTGAATTTTAATTGTGTTTCACCTAATGGTTATAGTTTAATCTAATGGGTTTGTAGTTGCAAATACAAAAAAACTCATGTTTTTTTGGCTTGCTCGAGACAGATGTTGTGAAACTAAAACCACTAGATTTATCTCCTAAGGAGTGGGTCGACATATGCGGTTCATCCCCAGAGGGTGATCCTTAGTCCCATATCCAAGCACTCCCGTCGAAAGAGCGAGTGTTGATAAGGCTTAGGCTGGATAGTTTAGATGAGTGGGTGTCCTAGATAAACCCATTTGATATGGGGTATGTTTCTCGAGAAGGAGCTTGCTTTAACCTAAAGCTTAAACTAGTTACCATTGTCTTGCGAAATTAGCGACCAAAATAATGTACCCCCCCCCCCCACTTTTATCTTCACATATAGCGATCACACCCCAATAACTCTCTTCCATACTTGATTCTCTAATAATTTTTTTCTATAACACTACTTGTGAATAAAAACCTTTTTGATATTTGACACTTTGGTGTCACAAACTGGATTTAATTTGTTTTATTAATCGAAAATATCTTAAACTACCACTATTTAGAACGTAATTCTAAGTAGATACTACATTCACTATCACTCCATTGGACACGAACCAAACCTTGGTTGTGTTATTTACTAACTTCGATTCGTAGACACTCATACTGAAGGCTAGAGTTGTTGATCATGAGCATAAGAAAAGAGCGAAGAAATGAAATATCAAAGCCTTTTTAACAAACACATTATCACCTCCAAAAATTTCAAACTATGGCGCTCTCTCTTTCCAAATAAGCATTTTATTATAAATGCGAGTCTCACATAATGCTGATAGCTCTAATTTCAAATCAGATTGTATCTTTCTATCGAGATAAAACTATTAATCACACTCAAACTGAACTTCATAGAAATTCTGCATACCATTCTTTAACTATCATCCCAAACCATCACTTTCCTTCTGCGAACACTTGAAGAAAACTTCAGTCACCCCAATTATTCCATATCCCTGAAAACATAATCTTTATTTACCATCAAATATCCTTGTAATAAATCACAACATATGTGCGATTCCATCAACAAAATAGTTTCAATCCCCTCAAAATTCTCATTAACCTTGTAGAAATGTAGTTCTATAGCGTTGAACATCCATAAGTTACCAATCAAAATTTGAACAATCTAACTCGACGTAACCCTATGGAATCTTCCACACATAATTATTTTGTAAACCTAAATAAAATTCAACCCTTATCAAATATATTGATAAACCTCTAGTATGTCTTTACAAAACAAGTTCATGTCTTATTAATAACTTAATTAAAAGGTTAAAATCCATAAAACTTTAAATTCTGAACAAAAGAGTCTATACGAGAGCTCTTATTCTTTCACCTTTCTTAAATTTTTCCCATGAATCAAATTTTAAATATCTTGAACTCTTTAATATACCAGACCTTTTTTCTTTAGCTGACTTTCTTACCAACCTTATCTTTGACCAACAACCCATTATATTTTTACATTACCCTCTAAGCCAAAAAATTACGTGAAACCCCCCAAGGTATAACAATAAAAATAATCAAATTTTCCACTCAAATTATTTTTAAGTCCTTCCAAATACTTCATACTTAATTATATCGATCATTTCCTACCTTACCAATTCATACCTTGACAAAATACACTTCCACAAACCTAAACATACAATTTAAAACATGAATTTTGAATCTAATTGTGTAACCCAATTCCTTTATCTATCAATATTAGCTTATACCTAGAAGATTTTTGTAAATTCACATAAATTATCTTATCATTGACGCCTCTCCATTGACCTTGTCATATTTTTATTAAAAATCCAACAATGCTCATAATCAACCTGAAAACCACAAAAGAATTTATCATCACACTTGAGATGAATGTATGAACACTCCTTTTTCAGCCTTATACAATATCCTTTTAACAAATTTAATGAATATTTGACATTGTTATGTAACAAGAGCAAAACAAAAGAAACCACATGTGTCTGAACCAAATTTTGAACCCTCCAAAGATATGTCTTTGTCCTTAAAAATTAGAGTAAACATCTTTGTTTTAGATGGCCTCTTTCAATGACTAAAATACATACCACTAATACTTTAGATTTGTGACTCTAGTTCATTTCAATTCTATTTGAGTGGTGTCTTAACACCTCCTATAAACTTTCGTATAGCCACATTGCACATCAAATATTAGCAAACCATAACATTAGATACTTGTAAGTCATCATTACTATGCAAAATTCATTTAACCAACAATCTTTATCATATAGTTACATCCTAATCACAGTCCACCATGAACTTTTATGACCATAATGCTCAGTTATTCCTTACCATCACCACAAATTCAACCTTGTCATCGACATGACATCTGCAACCGAACTATACCAATCAAATTTAAAAGAATAACTTGTTTTTATATGCACTTTCTTACTAGAATATTCAATTACCTTCACATAAGTATACTCTTTGAGACTTCCTTTACCCATAAGTTTGTCATTTTGGTATCTATCCATTACCTTGGACCTTAAGATGAAATAACATGTCCTTATTTAGAACTCTCGGTATATACTTCACAACTTAACGCATTAACATCGTATCAACGATCCACCACTAAAATCTTCCTTATACACACTACTTAACCCCAAACATCTGCAGTAAAATCAACTAACAAATACCCCTAAAATCTGATTGTCACGTGTACAAGCCTCTAAAGTATTACAATTAATTCAAAAGAAAAATACAAGTCTCATATGATATAGTTTCTAAAGTATTACAAGATCATAAACATGAGTAAGAAGGTTGTTGTTGTTGTTGTTGCTATTGTTGTTGTTGTTGCTGCTGTAAATTTTATGTCATTTTGTAAACAATACAAAAAAATTTATCGATGCCTTGTTATTTATCCACTGTATCTAGTTGTATGTCATTTTGTAAACAACACAACAAAATTTATCGATGCCTTGTTATTTATCCACTGTATCTAATTAGATACAAAAATATATCCTGAACAAGAAAATTGAAAAAGTGATAAACCAGTGAAGAAAATTTGTTAGAAATTGCACCTACTTGATCATCAATAACAATAGGATAATTATCGTTGAGCTCCTCTGGAGAGTTAACTAGAATTCATTGGAAAAGAATCTTGAACAAGCTGCAGCGTACTAGACCACTCATAGGCAACAATATTGTTTGTATGATAGATAATAATTCTTCATGGTATATATCAGACAATTAAAAACAAGATTACTGAATCACTCAAAGAGAGACTTTTAAGCTTCAAACAACAAGGGACCTAATAGAGTGCTTCTATTTCTTTCTCTACAAGTTGTAGCGTTGATTGCTCGTAATAGTACTGAAATTGTAGGATTCATTTTACTTGTGAAAGAAACGTTTCAAGTTTGTTTGAACTAGTGTAAGATGTAGGTTAAGGGTAACTTAGGGTCTTACTTTTGAATGCTATATTAATCAGTCATAATTAATACAGTGAGCAGTGTTGTATCTATTCTACATTATATAAGTAATACATGGTATTGCTTAGTATAGACATTAGCAGACTAATCTCATTTTCAAACTAGCTTTTATTTTTGCTTGGAGAAGATTATTAAACAAAGTTTGAAAAGTTATATTGAGACAGATCGTCATTTTACTCCCTTGAGAAAGGAGGTATACACGTAAAGTTGTGTGTGCAATTTTTACTTCAGAATTTAGTTTATTATGTGTTAGTACAACTGTGTTGAGGACATGGTCCCATAAATACCACTAGGCACATGCATTCCAACAAATGATATCAGAGCTTGACTTCACTTTTGTTAACACCAAGAAAAAGGTAAGATCTTACAGGAATGGTCGCCCCACCAAACACGAAGGATGGACAGACTTTTTCTCGACCACCCTATTTCTATGGGAAATATTATGGGTAGTGGAAAAATTGTATCCAATTCAACATCAATGATGAATGCAATGAGTTGTGGGACATAATTAAGATGGACCTTATAAACGAGCACAATGAGGCTAATACAAAAAAGATAGAAAAGAACTATAAATTAATAAAGATTCTCGTGTGTGAATTTGAAGCAGATAAATACAATAGAATCTTTGAGTCTTAGAGTGCCAAAGTGATTGTCTTCAAATATCCAATGAGGGAACCCAACGAGTGAAAGATTCCAAAGTTGATATGCTCACCACTAAATACGAAAATTTTGTTAAGAAGGAAGGTGAAATCATCTCTGAGATGAACTCAAGTTTCAACTCTATCACCAACGAGCTGAGATGATTGGGAGAGCCTATCCCTATTATCAAGAAAGTTTGCAAGATTCTAAAAGTACTTCCCAAGGTGAGGTTGATGCCATAACAAAAGCCAAAGATCTAATGACTTTACCCATGGATGAACTAATTGGAAATATTCAGACCTATTAGTTAAACAAGAAATAGGGCACGATTGTGAAGGAAGGAAAGAAAGAGAAATCCATAGCCTTGAAAACATCTCCAAATGAGGTGACTGAAGAGGAGGCATAGAAGGCTTATGTCATCAAAAGGTTTCAAAGGATCATAAAGAAGCATGGGGTTTCCAAAAGAAGCTTTTACTGAAGAACTACTACTTCAAACTACTATAAATGATCTTTTCCATAAATACAGTAAGTCTGATCACTTGATGCGGGATTGACCTACTCAAAAGCAGGAAACTCATGACACCAGACCTCACAAGAAGGACCTGGTCCAAGATCATGCTCGGAGAAAGGCTCATGTTGATCAGTTGGTGAGAAAAGCATGTGTTGTCTGAGGATATCATTCAGATGTGTAATAATAAGATGTTAAAATCCATGAGGATGTTTCAATGATGGCCATTAAAGATGATGAAAGTGTATTTAACTCCATCTTTTCTTTCATGGCAAAATCTGATAACGAAGAACATCCAAATAAGGTAAATCTCTTCAATATCAAATATGATCTAGATACTCTTCATGTTGAAAACTTCATGAAACTTGATGTCTTGCTTATTGACTATGTTGATGAAAGAACCACTAAAAACATAGTGTTAAATGAAAATTTGAATTTGTGTGAGAATGAGAAATCAGCTCTTCTGTTTGAAGTTTCTTAAATGAGCTTAGGATAGATATTCTACATACCATCAACATGAAACTTGAGGAGGACACTAGTACCTCATAGATTGGAAATATAAAGTTTAATTTCTTTGAGGAAGAATTGGAAGAAAAACATAAAATAATTGAGTCTAAGATGGCCGCCTCTCTTGAAACTAACTCTCAAATAAGAAAGGATCTGACTAAGGTAGGGAAAGATTACAATCACTCTTTAAAGTGGATTGAATCTTCCAAGATACTCTCAAACTTATCTAGACAAAGTTTCAATGGAAATAAAGGGTTGGGATGCATACCAATTAGACCCCCCTATAACCCTCAAAGAAAGTATGTGTTTGTGTCTGATAATATTTTGTGCACTCACTATGGTCATAATGGTCATCTTAAAGAGAAATGTGCGACTTTGAGAAAAGTAAAAGAAAAGAATATGAAATTTGTCATATCTAAAATTAATGATAAAAAGGAACATATGGTATGTGGTCCCCATTATCATTCAGTACAAACATGTTGCCCCTGGACGGGAAGGTTTCTTATCAAGCCTTTAGATAGTTATTAAGAACTCTATTTGAAGTAGGTTCCTAAATCTAATGAGTAATTCTTTTGTATAAGAGAGGAAGAAGTCAGTGCTAGTACATGGACAGTAGATACTCAAAGCACATGATTGGAGACACTTCAAACTCGCTCTTTAAAACCACACTAGGGTGGTGGTGTGTCATTTGGTGGTGGAGAGAATTGTTCCATTCTTAGTATTGGCAGGATAGGAAGATCTGCTGATAATTCAATAAATAATGTGCACTATGTGGAGGGCTTACACAACAATCTTTTGAATATATATCAAATTTGTGAAAAAAGATATGAAGTTAAATTCAAGGATGATAAATTTTTGGTAACGAATCGTATGATAATAGGTTTTTATGTTTGCTACCAGAGTTAAGAATATGTATGTTGTCGATATTGATTCTATTAAAGGAGATGTTATGTTGTGTATAAGTACTCAAACTGATGATGCAAATGTGTGAAACCAACGACTAGGCCATGTGAGTACCTCATTGCTAAACAAAATTGTTTCATGGGACCTTGTCTGCGAATTACCAAAGCACAAGTTTTCAAATGACAAGATTTGTGATGCATGTGCAAAAGGAAAACAAATAAAGTCGTATTTCTATGCCAATAAAGGAGTCCATATGACTATACCTATGGATCTACTTCACATGGACCTATAAGGATAGTTAGAATTCAAAACAGAGGAGGTACAAAATATCTTCTAGTAATTGTTTATGATTTATCCAGGTACATTTGGAGCATGTTTTTGCGAAAAAAGGTTGAAATTTCTGGAACTCTTATCATCTTTGCTAAAGCCATTCAACTAAAGGTCAACTGCAAAATTACTAGCATTAAGTATGACCATGGAACAGAGTTTGAGAACTCTCAACTTGAAAAATTCTACGCTGAAAATGGAATCAATTAAAACTTCTCAACAGCTAGAACTGCTCAGCAGAATGGGGTAGTTGAAAGAAAGAACAGGACCTTAGTTGACATTGAAAAGACTTTGCTGATTGAATCAAGGATGGAAATGAACTTTTGGGAAGAAGCATTCAACACAACATACAACATTACCAATCAATGCCTTATCTCATCCACATTTAAAAAAAACCTTATGAATTGTTTAATGATAGGAAGCCATATATTGATAATATTAAGACTTTTGGGTGCAAGTGTTATGTATTGAATAATGTAAAGGATGACATGGGTAAGGTCGATGCAATAAGTGATGAAGGGGTGTTTGTAGGATACTCTTCCTCTAGCAAACTTACAAAGTGTTCAACAAATGAACTATGTGTGTTGAATAAAGCATTCACGTGAAGTTTGATGAGTCAAATATAATTGATGTTTAGAACGGAGATTATGAAACGGAAGAGCTGATAAAATCAAGGGAGGATAAGGAACTAAAAAATCCTAGAACCAAACGAGTTTGAAGAAGAAACTGGTGCACATCACTACACAAGAAATTTCTTCTTAAAACTTTGAAAATTATAGTGTTGAATCAGATGCGGATGAAGAACCAGGATCAAGCAGAAAGCCCGGATGAAAACATTAATCTTTTGATCAAGCAGACAATCTCATTTCTCCACTTTAATCTAGCGTACAAACTAGATCAAAACAAGAAATCTCATTGCGTATTCTTCTTTCATATAGTTCACTAGTCCAAGAAATATCAAAAAAGCATTAGAGGATGCAGATTGGATAAACACCATACAATAAGGGATTTATCAGTTTGAGAGAAGCAAGGTGTGGCACCTGGTCCCTAGACCACTCAAAGAGCCATCATAGGGACAAGACGAGTTTTCAGAAACAAACTCGATAAGCATGGGACCGTAACAAAAAAAATTCAAACTTGTAGTGTAGGAATACAATAAGGAGGAAGGGGTTGATTACAACGAAACCTTCACACCAGTAGCTAGAATGGAAATTATAAGGATTTTGATTGCATTTGTCGCGCACATGGAGTTCAAGTTGTATCTGATGGATGTCAAGAGTGCTTTATTGAATGGAAATCTGAACAACGGCGGTGAACTCAATGGCGTTAGTTATAATGATCCTGCTACTGTGAAAAAATATGCTCGACGTGCGTACGTTAAACAACCCCTAAGTTTTTAAGATACAAAACTGCCAAATCAAGTGTTGAATCTACATAAGGCTTTGTATGGATTTAGGAAAGCTCCTAGATCTTGATATGAACATCTTTCAAAGTTCATCCTTGTCAATGGGTTCAAAAGAGGTAAAATCGATATTTACTTGTTCTTGAAATCAAGAGGTCAAGATTTGTTGATTTGCAGCTCTATGTAGATGATATCATTTTTGGAGCAACTTCAGATTCATTGCGCAAAGAGTTTGATAAATTCATGAGTGGTGAATTTGTAATGACCATGATGGGGGAGCTTACCTTTTTCCTGAGGCTGCAGATCAAACATTTTTTTCAGGGCACCTTCATATGTAAAGAAAAATATATAAAAGGGTGACTCAAAAAGTTCAACTTACAAGAAGAACATGTCCTTGATACTCCTATGAGTACAAGTGTGAAACTTGACTCCGATGAAGATGTTGTGGGAGTTAACCAGACTAAGTATAGGGGAATAGTAGGATTCCTCTGGTATCTCACTACAAGCATACCTGAAATAGTCTTCAGTGTAGGTATGTGTGCAAGGTTTTAAGCTAAACCTAAGGAGGCACATATGAAGGTTGTCAAACATATTCTGAGACACTTGAAGGGAACACAGGACCTGGTCATCTTTTATCCAATAGGTGACTCCATTTAATTAATAGGGTATGTTGATGTTGACTATGCAATTTTTTTTGGTTGATCGAAAAAGCACTTCTTGTTTAGCTAACTTCCTTGGGTCATCATTAATATCTTGGGGGACAAAGAAGTAGAATTTAGTTGTATTGTCCATATCATAGGTAAAAATGTAGTTTTTGTATCATGATGTGCATAAGTTCTATGGATCAAGCAGTACCTTAAGGATTTTGGTATACTCACAAACACTATCCATCTTATATGCGACAACACCAATGTAATGAATATGGCCAGAAAACCAGTACAACACAAGGGAACTAAGCAAATAGATGTGAGGTATCACTTCTTGATAGACAACTTAGAGAAGAAAATTTTGGATATGAAGTTTTGAAAAACTAAAGATCATCTGGCATACATTTTTACATAACCTCTAAGTAAAGAATGTTTCATTAAAAATAGGATGAGGCTAGGGATGCAAAAGATCACCTGATTCTTGACAATATTGCACAAGAACCCTCTATTTTATTATGTTTAGAAAGGCAGATATCTATACTTGTTTAAATTTTTTCATTTAAGAATTCATCACTTGTTCAGTTGTGTTCTATTTCAGATTTACTCTATCATACATTCTCACTACCTTCTAAGTACTGACGCATACGTGCGCTACATATTCTCGTGATATAAGTTCAGGTTCTCAACATCTTAATCACGCATACATCAATTTCCGATCGCCAGTTCAGCAGATTCAGTAGTGAGTCCTCATTCTCCGAGGAAAACAATCATGAGTATCATTTCATTCTTCAGTCTTTTAGTTTCAGTTTTTGCTAGATTTAGTTGAGGCTTGTCCCAGTATTTCTAGTCTAGTTTAGAAGCTTATTTCAGATATATTTAGATTCATCTTAGTATTGAGTTAATATTTCCTTTGTATTAAGCTCATTATTTTCAAATATCTCAGTTATAGAATATGAGTATTCCCCATCTTTTCAGATTTAATTATCATTTAGCTTCCGCATCAGTTTATTATCTTTAGTATTTTCATGATCATGCCAACAGGGTTATCTTGGGATCACTTGTGGTCCTAGGTTTTGTGTCCGCATCTTGGGGGTAGCTCGGGGTGTGACAAAACTTGGAGCACTAGGTTCAAGAGTCCTAGGATGTATGAAAAGCTGCACTAAGTAGAGTCTTTTTAATGGTTGTGAAGTGCACCACATCTAATGAGAGGGAGTCTACAAATTGTTTTTAGGAAAAAACTTCACTTTCTTGTTACTTTTATCGTATGTAAGGTATGATCTAATTCCATTCTAACTCGACTTTGAGTGCTTAAGATCATGTCTTCTCTTAGAGCTTAGGCATGGAATGCTAATGCACGCACTGCTAACGTGGTTCTTCTAGTACCAGATAAAGAAGTTCAAATGCAGAGTTTCACAACGCCAATTCAGCTTTTAGCTCAAAGTTTGAGAACATGGAATAATCAAAAGGTTCTAGTTTCTGCTAATAGAAATGACTGATTAGTGGCAGCCAGAGTTTGTAATTTTGTTAGGATGAATCCGCCTATGTTTTTAGGTTGCAATTTGGTAAGGACCCACATAAGTTCATTGAGGAGGTCAAATATATATTTGGTGTGATGTCAGTAACTTGTAGTGATTGGTGAGATTGGCATCCTATCAACTCAAGGATGTGACTCACATATGGTTCACTTAGTGAAAAGTCAACAAACATCACTTTGTCTTTTGTTACTCAGTATAGTATTCCAATTCAGTGTTAATCCAAAAACTCTCTCAGAACCTTTCTCAGTCTCTACTCCAGTCGGTGACCCAGTTATAGCTAGACGGGTATACTGAAATTTCCCTGTCACAGCCTCTCAGAATCTCAGCAGATCTAGTAGAGTTAGAAATGGTAGACTTTAATGTCATTCTAGGAATGGATTGGTTACACTCATGTTATGCCACAGTCGATTGTAGAACCAGGATTGTTCATTTTAAATTTCTAGACGAACCAATATAAGAATGGAAGGGTAGTAGCTTAGCGCCTATGGGTTGATTTATTTCTTACCATAAGGACAAAAAGATGATCTCTAAGGGTTATATCTATCATCTAGTTCGGGTTAAGGATTCTAGACTTGAAACCCAAACTCTTGAGTCAGTTCTTGTAGTCTGTGAATTTCCAGAAGTGTTTCCAGAAGATCATTCTGGAGTCCCTCCCGAAATGGAAATCGAATTTGGAATTGATCTCCTTCAAGATACCCAGCCTATTTCTATTCCTCCTTACAGAATGGTTCCAGCAGAGCTTAAGGATTTCAAAGTGCAGTTGAAAGACCTTCTAGATAAGGGTTTCATCATACCTAGTATTTCACCATGGGGTGCACCAGTGTTGTTCGAAAGGAAGAAAGATGGTAATCTCACAATTTGCATTGAATATAGACAGTTGAACAAGGTCATAATAAAGAATAAGTATCCCATCCCCAGGATTAATGACTTTTTTGACCAACTTCAGGGTGCTAGCCATTTCTTAGAGATAGACCTCAGATCGGGTTATCATCAACTCAGAGTCAGTGATAGTGACATTCCGAAAATAGCCTTCAGAACTCGGTATGGTCATTATGAGTTTGTAGTTATGTCGTTTGGACTAACTAATGCTCTTGCAGCTTTCATGAATTTGATGAACAGAGTTTTCAAACAATACTTGGACTTATTTGTTATCGTCTTTATGATTGATATCCTCATTTACTCTAGGAGGGAGGAAGAACAGACAAGTCATTTGAGAGTTGTTCTACAGACTCTCAAGGATCGCCAGTTATTCGCTATGTTTAGTAAATATGAGTTCTTCTTGTAATCCATTTCTTTTCTTGGTCACATTATATCTAGCGAAGGGATCCGAGTGGATTCGCAAAAAGATAGAAGAAGAGAAACATTGGCCCAGACTTACCTCTGTTACAAGTATCAAAAGTTTCTTAAATCTAGCGGGTTATTACAGAAGGTTTGTGGAAGGATTTTCATCCATCGCCTCACCAATGACTATTTTAACTCAGAAGATGGTCAAGTTCCAACAGTCAGATGATTGTGAGAAAAGCTTTACAGAATTGAAAAGTAGATTGACTACAAATTTTATTATGACTCTACCAGAGGGTTCAAATGGTTATGTGATCTATTGTGATGCATCCAGAGTTGGCCTAGGTTGTCTGTTGATGCAACGAGGTAAGGTGATAGCTTATAGCTCTAGGCAGCTTAAGGTGCATGAAAAGAACTATATAACTCATGACCTAGAGCTTGCAGGAATTGTATTTGCACTCAAGATATAGAGACACTACTTGTATGGTGTTCACATAGATGTGTTTACTTACCATAAGAGCCTTCAGTATGTGTTCACCCAGAAAGAGTTGAATCTTTGCCAGAGGAGATGGATTGAATTTCTTAAGGATTATGATATGTTTGTGCATTACCATCCTGTTAAGGCGAATGTAGTAGAATATGCTCTTAGTAGATTATATATGGGTAGTGTAGCCCATGTTGAGGAAGAAAGGAAAAAGCTAGTGAAGGATGTTCACAGACTTGCTTGCTTTGGAGTTCGCCTTATGAGCATATCAGACAATAGTGTAACAGTTTAGAATAGGGAAGAATCATCTTTTGTAGTGGAGGTTAAGGAAAAGCAAGACAGTGACCCAATCTTGCTTGAACTTAAGGGTGCAGTCCATAATCACAGAGTGGAGGTTTTCTCCCAAGGGGGAGATGGTGTAGTTTGCTACCAGGGTAGATTGTGTGTTCCTGATGTGGGGGAGTTGAGACAACATATTCTTGCAAAAGCTCATAACTCCATGTATTTTTTTTATCCAGGTGCCACTAAGATGTACTGCGATCTGCGGGAAGACTTTTGGTGGAATGGCATGAAGAGGGATATAGAAGATTTTGTGAGTAGAGTGCCCCAATCACCAGCAGGTCAAGGTAGAACATTAGAAACCATGAGGTATGAATAAAGAGAACGATATTCCTACTTGGAAGTGTGATGTGATCAATATGGACTTCATCACAGGATTACCGCTTACTCACAGATAGCATGACTCAATTTGGTGATAGTTGATAGGATGACTAAGTCTTCTTGATTTTTGGCGGTCAAGACTACAGATTCGGCAGAGGACTATGCCAAGATTTACATTAATGAAATTGTGAGGTTGCATGGGGTTCGTTTGTCTATCATATCAGATAGAGGTCATTAGTTTACCTCTCATTTCTGGAAGTCATTTCAGAAAGGTCTTGGTACTCAAGTTAACCTTAGTACAACATTTCATCCACAGACGGATGGGCAGGCAGAACATACCATTCAGACCTTAGAGGATATGTTGAGAGCTTCTGTGATCTATTTCAAAGGTAGTTGGAACTATCACCTTCCTCTTATTCAATTTGCCTACAATAATAACTACCATTCCAGCATTCAGATGGCCCCTTTATAAGGCTTTTTATGGGCGTAGATGTAGATCTCCTGTTGGTTGGTTTGAAGTAGGTGAAACAACTTTGATAGGGCCAGATCATTCCTTTATTCTATGGAGAAAGTTCAACTCATTAGAGATAGACTTAAGATCCCAAAGTCGTCAAAAATCTTATGTTGATATAAGGAGAAGGGAACTAGAGTTCCAAGTTGATGATTGGGTTTTTCTGAAAGTCTCACCTATGAAAGGGGAGATGAAATTTGGAAAGAAAGGGAAGCTCAGCCTAGATATGTAGGCCCTTACAAGATCTTGAAAAGGGTTGGAAAGGTGGCATAGATTTAGAGTTGCCAGCATAATTAGCAGAAGTGCATCCGGTCTTTCACATCTCACTCTTGAAGAAGTGTGTGGGTGATCCAGCTTATGTAGTACCTTTAGAGAGTGTGGCAGTGAAAGATAGTCTTTCTTATGAGGATGTACCTGTAGAGATTCTTGACAGTCAGGTTAGAAGGTTGAGAAACAAAGAAATTGCTTCAGTCAAGGTTTTGTGGAGGAGTCGGTACGTAAAGGGATTTACTTGGGAAGAAGAGGCAACCATGAAAGCCAAGTATCCTTAGCTCTTTCCTTCCAATTCCACTCCATCTTGAGGTAATAGTTCCTCCTAAGTTTTACAGTCATTGATGTGTAAATGTAGTTTTAGAATCATGTTCCCTCAGCTTGTACTTGCATTTTAAGCGTAATTACATGTACTAAGAAATCAATTCAGTCAGAACCTCAGTTCTCAGTGTTTTATAGTGGGGTTTGAAGCTCTCCCCCCTAATTTAGCTAGTTTAGTCTTCATTCGAGGACGCATGTTCCCAAGGGGGAGATAATGTAACACCCCGTAGAATAAACACACCAAAAATTTGTCTTTTAGAAAAATCTGCAGGTGCTACCAACGGTGGAATCGATTGACTGTAGCCTGAACCACGATTCGTCCTGCACAACCGTCGATGGGATCAAAAACTACCAAAATTGCCCAGAAATATTAGTTAACTCTTGGACGACGGACGGACTTACGATCTGTAGGTCAGACAATGCCCATAGTCCGTTACCGTCGATCAATACTCCCTTAACCCACTCTCTGACAAGAGCTACTTATGACTATCACGGTCCGTAGGTGGAAAATTTATAGACAGTTAAGGGGAAATGCAGTTGGGTCAACTTCAAATGTTCATTACTCTAAGCATAAAATGAATTAGTTATCTCATGACCTTCCCATAGATAGATAATTGAACTAGCTTTCGATCTCCACCAACCTTGCTAAAATATGACCTCCGAGTAAAAGGTTATGCCCATTTTAGTAAAGACCTATCGAACAGGCCCTCATGACGGAACCAACGATGGGACGTCGGGCAGATGACGGACCGATAGTCCTGGTCGTCGTTTGTTCTGACTTCAACCTTCCCAGGGGTCATTTGGACCTTTCTCACTCCATTTAAACCCTAAGTTACGTCATTTTGACCCTAAATCATCAAATTTTAGTTAGTTTAGGCCTAGAAACATAACTAAAACATATCTAAGTCAAATCAGTAAATCAAAACTTAGAAAATTAGAAGCAAGAGAGGAGAAAAATCTAAAGAATTTATTAAATGTATGTTCCAAATTAGATTATCATATTATTATTTAGATTATCACATGAATTTTAGAATCCTAGCTTTGTATTTCTTTAGTTCTTGAATTACACATGTTAGGTCAGATATTTCAGACACTTCACATGTTCAGTTATCAATGCATAAATAATTGTTGCATTCCTAGTTTGCATGTTCAGTTTTGAGCTTCCAGTATTTGAAGTAACTCAGACATAATGAGTAACTTTCATAATTTATCAGACTAGCATAATACCGAGTTGGACAAGGGTTCAGCGTAACCAAACAGTCCCAAAACTACTAGCCAAGTAGGTTGTAAGTCCCTTCTGTGGGAAATTAGCTTAGTGATCACGCCAACATGCCTTTATACCTTTGGTAGGGTATATTGGGTCCTCTCGATATAGCGTATACATCAGACTTCACATTTAGCTAATGTGGTTTTATTATCGGTTATTAGTAGCTCCCACAGTTCAGTCAGACTCTCTGCATTGACCATTTATCAGTATATTCAGTATTCAGTTTCAGTATGTTATAAATTGGTCATTGCATCTAGTCAGCTTAGAATTCAGTTTATCATATCAGATTATTATACTTGCCTTTATGTTTGTTCAGTTATGTTCTATTTCAGATTTACTCTATCCTACATGCTCAGTACCTTTTAAGTACTAGCGTATACGTGCGGTATATCTTCTCGTGATGTATGTTTAGGTTCTCAGCATCTAGATCACGCATAGATTGATTTGCGATCTCCAGTTCAGCAGATTCAGTGGTGAGTCCTCATTCTCCGAGGACAACAGTCATGAGTGTCATTTCCTCTTTAGTCATTTAGTTTCAGTTTTTGCTAGATTTAGCTGGGGCTTGTCCCAGTATTTCTAGTGTAGTTTAGAGGCTTATTTCGGACATAGTTAGATTCAACTTAGTATTGAGTTAATATTTCCTTTGTATTAAAATCATTGTTTTCAAATATCTCAGTTATACAATATGGGTATTCCCCATCTTTTCAGATTTAATAATGATTTAGCTTCCGCATCGATTTATTATCTTTAGTATGCTCATGATCATGCCAGCAAAGTTAGCTTGGGATCACTTGTGGTCCAAGGTTCCGTGTCCGCATCTCGGGGGTGGCTCAGTGTGTGACAGATCATTTTTGTTCTTCGCTCGTGAAAATGTTTAAGGAGAACAAAATTTTATCATTCTTATTGAGTTTCTCTCTTGAGGAGTTCATTTTTATGTTCTATTTGAAGAAATTGTTGCCGTAAAATTATGGGTTATTTAGGGGGAAAATCTACATAAATAGATAGTTAAATGGATATGAAGAGTTAATGTTTGGTGAAAATGGTGAGTCATCTTGAATGAAGACTTTAAATTTTTGCTGATTTTCTTTTTAAAATGTTTGTTACATAAGTTGTTCTTTTATATAATATTTATTGATATGAAGAAATTAATGTAAATAGGGTACAATTATCAAATCTAAATTAATTTAAATTTATTTTAATTAGATTTAAAGAATGGTTACAATTAAATTAAAATAAGGGAGGTAAACGTAATATCGTAAATCATAGAGGAGATTAGTGTTATCAAGTGAAACCTGGAGGGAGGTCTCTGAAATTATAACAAATAAATAATTATTGTCATCAAAAAAATTTCAAAATATGTAGTTATAACTTTCCGTTTTAATTTTTTAAAAGAATCCTTCTAACATGTAAACTAACCACCCCCAAACCTTCACACACGTTCCCAATTTTTTCATAGAGGTGAAATATAGTTAAAGCAAATAAGAAGTATGGAGAAAGGCCTAAAATGTCTCTTAACTATTTGAATTTGTACAAACTACTCTCCATTCAATTTTGGTCCCTCAAAGACCCTAACGTCAACTTTTTGTATAAAAATTACCCTTATGTAAAATGGATCATACTAATAAGATGGATGAAGGAAAATATTGTAACAAGTCTCATAGTTTAAGGGTATTTTAGGTCTTTTTTTTGTCAAAATAATTTGAAATTAGTTAATATATAAGCTCAGATTGAGTTGATATTGGATTTCATAGTAAATTAAAAAGAAAAAAGGTTAGACATCTACGACTATCTACACTCCTCCCTCCCCCACCCATTCACTTCATATCTCTTCAAAAAAAATTCTATTTGGATCTTGTCCACCATTTAATTTTTTTTTCATTTATGATAAACAAGAGAGAGAAAAAGAGGGACATAATGATGCATTCATATAAAAATAATTAGTTAGATAAAAAATGACTTAATTAAAAAAATGTGTACAAATATCTTTGGTTTGCATGAGCTTATTTCAAGTATGATTCCCGAATTTCCTAAATAAGATACGAGATGGAAAAGGAATAAAAGATAAAATGAAGAAGACATTTGGATAATTGATAGAGAATTTTATACTAACAAAATAATAATTTTTAGATGGACAATTCATCGGGGTGAGTATGGATTTTAGTTGAATCCCACTCATGAGTTGGACTATAATATAATAAATTGGGGTTTATTTAAAATAGTCCAAAAGAAAGATATCATGAAATTAATTTTTTTTCAATATTAATTTTAAGTGTATCGGGTAAAAATATGAATCATATGTGGTTTTATAAAAACAATTATTTTTTAAAAATATGAATTTTATTATTTATTTGAGAATGACTTAAATTTGGACTAATCAAATTAACCAACATAATAAATAAATAATTAATAATTTATCTGTAGCTTCTATGTAATGTTTTGTGAGATAGTGGGATGAGTGACACATTTCTCGAGATGTCGCAAGAACTTTTTGTGAATTTATTTTTTTTGGAAGCCCTTAAGTTGGAAGAATGAACTTGTCAGCATCCATAGAATATGGTGTCGTATGTGATATCCATGAAAAATATGGTTGGTTTGGGTATCGAGGACATCAAAGTGAGTTTAAGCCGAGAATATTTAGAAGTTTGATAAATATTTTATGTCAGTCGACAATCTTGGTAAATGTGCTTGAATGAGAATTTTATCAGCATAGTTAACTTTGGAATGACGTGTTTGTTCTAGAATTACCCTTGGTTCGGATCCCAAGCGAATGTGATAACTTTGTAGGGTTTGTGCTTTGTTTGTTTTGGTTGTTTTTGCAAGTGTTGACTTGGGTAAAAACTATATTAAAAGGACCTCCATTGGCTATTTTGCCAATTCCATTGAGTTTGGCATGTTGATTATAGTAAGATAGCATTGTCTATTTGTGTTCACAGATTCTAAATGAATCCCGAGGACCTATTTGGAGAATTTTTCACCTTAGCCTTATGTTGATTCCAAAGATGTTGGTGTGACTGCTTTAGAGGCATGCAGACAAATATAATGGTGGTAAGCTATCTAGGGCTAAACCTATCACAACCCACACAAATACAATGGTGGTAAGCTATCTAGGGCTTAACCTATCACAACCCAATTTTTCGAGTAATGATGATAACTACTATAAACCCACCAGTAGGTAAGCCAGCTCGTAACCAAGAATGACAAGTAAAGGGTGTAAGGAGAGAAAGAAAGCCGAAGCGACAATTGAAATGCAGAAACATAAGAATTAGAGGAAACAAACGAAAAGATATATATACAACTATAAGATCCCTCCCAGGTACAAAGTTGCTAAACAAAAGAGTGCAAGTCTCAAAAGTGTACCAAATTATACAAAGAATTGTCTCAAAATACAAAAGAGTATCCAACAAAATACATATGGAGACAAGGTAAAGTCTTGGACGCCATGTGCTCACCCTCGCCTCCAGATTTTGCAGTTGTAGGCTCAATATCAACGCTGGTATGTGATGGTCGGACCTGCATCACAAAACCAATGTAGAGTGTAGTATAAATCAGTAATTTATGGGGATTTGGAAGTGGGTCTCTTATTGGAGTTGCAAAATACAATTCATGGATCGAGGATGTTATTTGGTTTATTGATGTGTCCACAATTCGGACTCATTTAGGGACATATTTTGATAGGTTGTGTTCTCAAAAGCATATTTTGTCTCAAAAATTGATAAAATACCATGAGTTTCAGGTATAAAGACTTGGAGGCAAAGCATGTACACATTCGAGCTAAAAGGGATAGTGACAATTGAAAGAATGAAGAAGTGATGACTTAAGGATCGCCAAAATGCCTCATCCCCGCCTTTTATTCCAATGAGCTGAGTCTTTAAGGAAAGGATCGAATCGGCAGTGAAAAGGAGCAGCCAGCGTGTCACACAGCGAGTCCACAAAGTAGTACTATGTCGTGTAATGATCCAAAACATGAAAATGTTGCAGTCTAACACAAGATTATGATGAATATACCAAAGGGAGGAACATCGAGTTGATAGGAAATCTTGACTAATTGTGCCAATTGATCCTTCGCAACACAACTTTTGAAAAACTATAGGTATATCTTAACATTTTAAGCTTAGTATTGATTTTCACAGTATTGAACAATAAATTTTACACTTAGCTTTTACTTCGAGTTTTTGAGAGCTTTTGGGAAACCTTGATCTTGAACCTTTGAGATTTGATGATTCGCATTTTGAAAATATTCAAAGTCAGTATTGGAAATTCTTCATCCTAGACATTATTGAAGCAAAAAAAATCATACCCAGTTGATGTTACTTTGATTTGGTTTCTTTCTTTCCTTTTCTTTATGCCTAGCTAAAATCCCAATTCATGGGGTGTGATTTTGTTAATATGAGTTAATTCTATTATTGGGTGTTGCTTATTGTTAGTATATCCATTATTTAAATGTGATTTCACTTAGTAGTTGTGTTTGAACTAAATGAGATTGTAGTTGCAAATACGATTTCACCTTAGTGTTTTTGGCTTGCTCGAGAAAGAGGTTTCAAAACTAAGACTACTAAGTGGATAGCCTGTGGTTATTGGGTCGTCATGAGTTCAGCTTGAGAGAGTGAATTTTAGTCCCTTTTCCACTCTTTCAGTTTGAGAGAGTGGTGGTCTAAGACGGAGGTTGTGCTTAAAGGTTACAACTCGGTGTTTGAGATAACCCGAGTTGATTTGAGGTAAGTTGCTCGAGAGAGAATTTACCCCTTCTAAATTTCTAGCCTAGTTACATGTATTCAACGATGTATTATCAATAGAACCCTTCGGTGTCTTTTATCTGATATTCCAGTAAAATCCCAAGATTCAGCTTTCCAATTAGTCTATCTTATTGTTTTTACTACTATTAATTCGATTACAAACTAATTGACCTTTGTGTTACCTTTCTAATTTACTATGTTTTAATTAGATAATTTCTAGTAGCTTTGACTAACATGGTATTGATTTGTGCTTAGCAGAATTATTTTGAGTACCACTCCCTTGGTTGGATTATATACTGACTAATTATCTTCGACAATTAATATTGGACGATGTGTCTTTAATTACATTAATCAATAATTTCTTGTACTTTAATATGATTGGACAAAACCCTATTATAGGGGTATACAAATGGAGTTTGTTTTTTATTAAATTAGTGGGATAATGTGTCACGCCCCGCGGCTACACCCAGGATGCAGGCCGGGACATAGAATTACTAGTGACCCAAAGCTAACCCTACTGGTATATTATAAGCATGCTAAAGATAAAATGAATTAATAGATATTTTACGGATGCTAATAATGAAATAATCTGAAACGATGGGAATAAACAAACGAAAATCTTAAAAATATGTATTTAAAAAAACTGAACAAAAAAAAAAAAAAAACGTCAAACTCAAAACTAAAGTTTTATTCTAACTAGTTACAATAAGCTCTTAATAAACTAACAGTACGGGACAGCACGAAGAAAGAAACTATTAATCATGTCTATCATTTTTGAAGATTAATGGCTCACCAAAGATGCTGTTGAATTGAAGATCAGGAAAAAATCTATGTTGATCAAGAAGTTGAGAACCTGAACCTATATCACAAGAAGATGTTATGCAGACTATGCATCAGTACTTAAAAGGTTTTGAGCATACAAGATAGAGTAAAGTTGAACAATAATATAACTAAACTAGAGGATAAATCGGAGAAATAATCAGAAATAACCCAGATACTAACCTAAGAATACTGAACATGAACTAACTGAATGCAATGACCAAGTTTATAACTTGCTGAGATTGAAATCTGATTGTAACTGATAACATGATCAGTGCAATAGAATCTGATTGTAAGGGAAGTTAATAATAACTGACATAACAACACATGAGCTAAATATGGAGTCCAATATATGCACCACACAGGGAGGAACCAATATATCTTGCTAGAGGTATAGAGGCATGAATATGAATGGTGTGATTATGATTAAAGGAATTGGGCTGACGAACAAAGCAGACTTACAAACCCTTATGGGTCGCAATTCTTAGGGGACTTGAGGGTGACTGAACCTAGTCCACTAGGTATTAAGCTACTCTTAATTAATTATGTAATTAAGAATTTATGATCAAATTTCTATAATGCTGCTGGATAGCTCAAAATACTGACATGCTAACTGAAAATGCAACAATTATGACTGATAATGTGACATTTATAAACAAAAGCATGTATATATGAATAATCTGGCCTAGCATGTACAATTCATGACCTAAACGAATTTATACAACTAGAGTTCTGAATATCATACAAGAAACTAAGCAAAAATTTGATGAATTAGATTTAGATCATTCTAACACCTTAAGCCCAACAATTTTTAACATTTAAGAAACCTTAGGTCTAGATAATACTAAGGGAATCAAGATTCTGAATGAAATAACTAGTGAAATCTTACATACCTAGTGATAAAAAGCAACGAGAAATATTTTTATTTCGGGGCTGCTATTGATAAAAACTTTTGCGTTCTTGAGCTAAGGTTTGGTCGACTTCTTCCCCACTTTTATTATATGATAGATGAATTTTTGGTGAATGATTGATTTGGGTAAGTTTTAATTTAGTTTCTAGGCTAAAACTGAACAAAACCATGTAGTTTAGGGGTTAAACGGCGTACTTTATGGGTCCAACACACAAAGTAAAAACCAAATGACCCCTGACTTAAAAGTTATCGAGGTCACCAACAGACCGTGTATTGACCGATGGTCCATGCAAGTCAACTGCCGATGGGGTTCTGGACTAGAAAATTTTTGGTCTGACCTACGGCCTTAGACCACGTACCATCATCTGACATACAGTTCGTTGCTTTTGGCGTGGGTCAAGACTTCAAATATTTTTCTAGGCCTTCCCAGGGAAGGTTGCAGCTGGTGAACCACAGTCCACCAGAACGGACCGTGGGTCATATTATGGTCCATCAGTGGCACCTGTAACTTCTGAAATTTTGCATTTTTGGTCGGTTTAGGATACAAGATGTTACACTATCTCTCCCTTGGGAATATTTGTCATATAATGAAGACTAGAGATGGAGGGAAAAAGTTCCCATCCCTACCACTAAACATTGGAAATTTAATTCTAACTGAATAAGTTCCAAAGAAATGGAATCGGAAGGAAAGATAAGAATACTTGGCCTTCATGGCTGCTTCTACTTCCCAAGTAGCTCCCTATATCGACTGACTCCACCATAAAACCTCAACTGAAGTGACTTCTTTGTTTCTAAACCTTCAAACCTGACGATCAAGGATTTCAACTTGTACCTCCTCATAAGTGAGACTATCCGTAACAGTGACACTTTCTAAAGGTACAGCAGATGTTAGATCACCCACACACTTTTTCAACACCAAAATGTGAAAAAAAAGGTGTACTGCTGCTAGTTCTGCTGGCAACTCTAACTCATAATATACTTTTACCAAATTTTTTTCAATATATTGTAAGAGCCTACATGTTCTTCCCTTTCTTGAAAAATCTCATCACCTCTTTGATAGGTGGTACTTTAAAAAATATCCAATCATCAACTTGGAACTCTAAGTCCTTTCTCCTAACATTTGCATAAGAGTATAACGACTATGGGCTATCTTAAGTCTATATCTAATGAGTTGCATTTTATCCATTGAATCATGAACTGAATCTTGACCAATAAGGGTTTTTTTCACCCTAATTCTAACCAACCAAACTAAAGGATCGTTAACGCCCATTACAATGTCGAATAATAAGGGGAGGTACTGAATCGTTGGAATGTTAAACTATGTTGTTGGTAACTCTAATTGCAAGCGGAAGTGATTCATCCCAAATACCCTTGAAATTGATTATGAAAAATCTCAATATGTCCTCTAAGGTATGAATGATATACTCTTCTTGACCATCCTTCTGTTTATAAAATGTTGTGCTAAGGTTGATCTCAGTACCAAGAACTTTTTTAATTGACTTGCAGAAATGAGAGGTAAAATGAGGACCTCTAAAATGATAGACAAAGGAACCCCATTCAACCTGACTATCCCATTAATGTAATGCTTGGAGTAGCCCTTCGTCGAGTCTGTCGTCTTAATAACCAAAAAGTGCAAAAACTTAGTAACCCTGTCAATTATCGCCCAAATGAAGTTATGATGTCCGTGAATGTGAGGTAAACCTGTAATGAAGTCAATGTTGATAGCTTCCCACTTCCAATCATAAAGTTTAATCTCTTCAGTCATACCTCCTAGTTTTGGATGTTTAACCCTCACTTCTGCCAATTAGGGCATGTACACAAAATCTGATATATCGCTTTCATACAATTCCCACCAGAAGACTTCATGCAGATCACAATATATATTAAATGCGCCTGGATGAACAAAATACTTGGAGTTATAGGCATTTGCAAGAATCTGCTGTCTCAACTCACCCAAGCACATCATCTCACCCTTTGGAGAAAACCTGAACTCTCTTGTGATGAACTGTACCTTTTAGTTTAAGCAATATCAGATCACTCTCTTCCCTCTCATTAAACTCCACTACCAATGAAGATTTTGACCCATTAGGGTCTAATACACCACTATCTGATATGCTCATAAGATGAAATCCTAAGCGAGCAAGCCTATAAAAATCCCTTGCAAGTTACTTTCTTTTTTCCTCAACATGTTGTAACAACCCTAAAAATGGATATGTTAAGCAATGCTTAACGTGTCTAGAATGCCTACGATTAGAACAGATTCGCACAGGTTGATACGCGTAGAACCAGAGCTCTGCACTCTTATGAAGAAAAAGGCAACTGACTTGGGGAGTTAGTTGATCTATGAAAGGTTGGGTCCATCCATGTAGGGCCCTGATATGAGTTTACTCAGGATGAGTCTTTACCGACTTAACTTAAAAAAGGGGAAAATTTAAGGTTGGAGGGTCTTAGGGGTAAAAATGGTCTTTAATAGGGCACGGGTAGTTTAGTATCATAATTACCCTAAATATATAATTATTCTCTAATTAATAAGGTGGGAGGGGTATTTCTTTGAGAGAGGAGGGCCGAAAAAATTGGCTTTTAGAGTGAAGTCTTGCTCCAACCGGGTTCGAAACTGGTGGAACAAGAATTAAATTTGTTTTTAATTGAAGTTGTCAAATTAATGGAATTAAAATTAATATTATTATTTATTATATTATTTAAAAGTAAAAAGGGGAAATCTATTTTTTTAAAATTTAAATAAAAAAACTCTTATTTGACAAGTCCTAAACTAGACTCCTAAGCCTAATAAAACTCTCACTCTCTCACGACTATCTCATCAATATTCACGATCATTATCTCTTCTCATTCACATTTCTCTCTTCCAAATAACATTCAAGAACATAAAATTTACCAAGTCTCTTAACACTTGAATAACTTACACGAAAATATAGGAAAAACAAACGTTAATCATTCACGTAGGCAAAGAGAAGGTTTTCCGTCGAGTGGGGAGTTGAACTTTCGTTGTTACACATGTGTTTGCAGATATGTTTTGGAAGAAATTCAATTTTTAAACGTCTAAAAGGTATGGGTTCTCTTCTCTCTTGGTCCCTTTCCCAAGAGACCCCTAAGATTCAGATGAATCTATTAAGAAAATTTGGGTTGTTCCCCGTTGCACGTCCCTGTTACTAGCTCCCAATGATTCGTAGGTTGGGTATGTTTGCTGGTAGATATTAGATGTGTGTTTCATCTCTTGATGAATATGTTCATGTATGTGTGTTTGAAATCGTATGAAGACAACCTATGTGTTCTGAAACTATGTGCATGTGTGTCCAAAAATGGGACCGTGACTAGGTGTTCTCAGGTTAAGGCTAAAAAATTATAATGTTATGGTTGTGATCTTATGTGCACAAACTTATGTAAATCGTGATGTTCATATGAAGTGTAATGTGGCTTAATTTAGTAATAAACTCTTGGCTAATCGAATCCATGAAAATTCACCTAAAATGTTCTAAATGGACTATGAAATTCCCTAAGAACTAATTTGTAACTTGATGAAAAAATGCTGAAGAAAAACTACAAAATTTCCAGTTTCAAATTATGAGTTTCGGTCAAGTTAGGAGGGTTCAAAATTTTGTGAAAATGAATTAAAAAAAGTGAGGTCATGGAGGATTGAACTCGTGATCTAACCATGTTAATAAAAACCATGAAAATAAAGAAGTAAAAATGAATGTGGTAAAGGGGATTCGAACCATCATTTTGGGCTGGAAAATGATATATGAAAATAAGAAATGAGAGGATTGGGATTTGAACCCCAACCTCTCAATCAACATAAGAGAATTAAAAGAAAAAAATAAAGGGGTGAGGCACGTGAGAATTGAACCCATGACCTCTAGGAAGACCCAAGGGAAATTAAGGAGAAGAAAATAAAGTGGGGCTTTAGGGGTTCAAACCCATACCCCCTCGGCCAAAGGAGAGAAATTAAAAGAATTGAAAACTAAAAGTAAATGAGGTTTTGGGGGTTCGATCCCACATCCTCTCAGTCCCATTGAGCGAAAAATGAAGAGAAAAATTTAAAAAAATTAAAAGAAAATGAATGTGTTGGGGCTTGATCTTTGGTCCCCAAGCCATGTGGACAAAAACAAAATAATGAAAAATTGTAATTGTTATCAAGGATTCTAAACGGTTTCCTTGGACCAAATTTGTATGATAAATTTAAGTTTTCATATGTGCATTAAATATTCAAGAATAATGCTGCCTAATGATCGAAATCGATATTCTTGGCTACATAAAAGTGCATAAGTCTATACCACATTAATCTAGGAGATATTGAATCACTTAAATGAACTATGAACGAAATCTCATGGCTTGTATGTATATACCCAGAAGTCTAGCATACATTAAAAAAAGTGAACCTAAGATAGAAGTAAGAAATGATGAAAATGAGTAAGAAATATGAACCCTAGAAGGGTAAGTAAGAGTGTAAAACCACCACTAAATGGCCAAGTGCATTGCCCCAGATGAAATTAACAATGAAATCATGAAATGAACAAGGAAATAATGAAAAATGAAACAATTAAAAGATGAAAACCCTAGAAGGTTAAGTAAGAGGTGAAAACACACTAAAATGGCCAAGTGTGTTGGCATTGATGAAAATTAAAACATTACGTAAAAAGGGGGTGAGTAATTATCCAAGAGAAAATGTGGCTAATGTTAATAAATGTGGTGACAACATTATATGAGGCTAATGTAAAAGATGAGAGCAATCTCAAATGAGCCTAAGTAAAAGTTATCAAAACGTACTTACCTATGAGAGTGTAAAGTTAACGAAGAGACCAGTCTTTATGAACACTCTAATGAAAGTATTGAGATTAACACACTTAATACTAATGATGAGATAAGAAATTATCTATTGAGCTATGATGTCTTCATACTAAAAGCTAGTTTCCATGATATATGAGTTGAATGTAATGGAACTTTATACTGAGCACCGATAGAATAGCTATGAGCGGCCTTCATTCGGGAAGGACAGAGGTTCACGTAACTCATATGAGATGAGAATGTACGACATGCCGGGTATGGGTCTCCTTATATCTCCTAGTCTTTGAACCTATACTGCCAATATAGGGATCTAGCGCGGTTCAATTCCCATGTAC
This sequence comes from Solanum habrochaites, assembly GCA_027704765.1. Taxonomy (NCBI): domain Eukaryota; kingdom Viridiplantae; phylum Streptophyta; class Magnoliopsida; order Solanales; family Solanaceae; genus Solanum; species Solanum habrochaites. The sequence goes on from JAKWJA010002500.1 coordinate 42,781,110, forward strand.
TCTAGCATGTTTTGGGTCACTTTGGTCGGTGATTGTAACGACCTGTTAGTCGTTTTGAGCAGTAGAGTTTATTTATGGTAATAACTGTCTGGGTCGACGGATGCCACGACGGACTGTCATGGGCGCGACGGACCGTCGAGGGTGTCTCATTCAGAAAAAACACTTAGATCCTGAGAAAATTTGAGTTACTGAGACGACTATCTGAAGTCCGACGGACATGGGCGCGCGGGACCTCACAAACCTTGTCCACAGATTGAGGTTCTACTGTGATGACTTTGCAGGACGGACCGTCGTAGGCACGACGGACGTCAACATGCTGCGTAAACCCGAATGGGTCGGATTTCTGTAAATGTTTTAAGGGCGTTTTGGGACTATTCCTGCTAATTATAAAGTTAGTGGTTTTAATGTTAAAAATCCAATTACTTGGGGGTTAAAGAGACAACCTTGGAATAAATAGGGGGATTACTTTTACCATTCTTTTATATTAATTATATGATACTTAGGGTAAAAGGAGAAAAGGGTTTGAATAAGAAAAATAGAAAGAACAGAGATAAAGAGGAGAAATGATCGCGAGAGGGAGAAAAACGAAGAGGAAAGCAAATTACTTTAAGGAATAGCTTGCTGATCACGAAGTATTTCGGTGGAGGTAGGTTTATGGTTTATGCTACTCATAGTAAAACTCTTAAATAGTGAATGATTATGTATTGGTTGTATTATAAAAATTCCTATATGCTAATTGTGTGCATTTTGCATTGATGTGATTTGATTATAATTGTGATGAATATTAGAATTGATGAGACAGTTGCATCTCAAACCTTAAAAACCTCTTTGTTAATGATGATGCATTGGTATAAAATAAGGTTGATGACTACAAGAAGGAGGTTAGTGGATCGGGTGTCACGTTCCGCCACCAGGATAGTTCGTAGTAGGGATCGGATGTCACGTTCCGACACCAGGATAGTATAAGTGGAGCGGGTGTCACATTCCGACACCAGGATTAGTAGTATTGGAATCGGGTGTCACGTTCCGCACCAATGGGATATAGGAGGATCGGGTGTCACGTTCCGATACCAGGAGAGTAGTATTGGATAGGAGTGTCACGTTCCACACCCGATAGTAAAAGAATGAATTTCTTGTAATATGTTAATATAACTCAATCGTAAAGAACCTGTTTCCCACATGGATGGTTGGAGGCTTGAGTCCCTCTAGATGTGACTTGGTGTTATGCAAAAAGGGTTATGTAAATGTTGTTGTTCACCTGTTAAGACTAATTAGGTTAATTTTATGTTATGATTGAATATATTGTTTTCTATTTTGAGTTGGCCGATGATACCTACTCAGTACTGTGTTTTGTTACTGACCCCTACTTTATGTTTCTTTTTCTTGTTGTAATTGTGGGAGTGAACAAACGTGCCATCGTCTTCAACTCAAACCGCAAACTATAGCCAGTCTTCATCAGGTCAATCTCGGGTGAGCTATTGTTCCTAGCTCGACTGGATTCTTTCCTTCGCGTCTGATGTCTTGAAGGTCGGACATGGACCATCTCTTTTACTTGTTTGTAGTTTTCTAGATACTCTTAGATTTAGTATTTGAGGATGAGAGTTTCTTTGATGTGGACTTCCAGGTTTTGGGGATAGTAATTAAAAATTTTAGAAGTATTTAATTGGATTTCGTAAGAATGAGTTTTAAGTCTTCCGCATATTTTTTGTTTAGTATGGTTGGAATGTGGGATTAAATTAGTTGGTTCGCTCACATAGGAGAGTAAATTGGGTTACCACTCGCGGCTCGTTTGGGTTCTGACAAACTTGGTATCCGGAGCATTAGGTTCGTGGTTTCTCATCACACAAAGAACGATCTAGTTGAGTCTAGAAACGATAGGAGACGCCTGTTACTTTTCTTTGAGAGGCTATAGGACATTAGGAAAATTCCCCATATTTCTTTCGTTGACTATTACTTGGATCCAATTGGATCTAGGTGATAAAAATGTATCTGACCATCTCTAACCTATTCGCAGATGGTAGAACTAGAGCAACAACTTGCGCCAAAACACTAGCACCGGCAAGACAAGATGCGTCTGAATCCAGCCACTGGGGTGTGCTAGCTCAAAGAGTAGGCAGTGGCAAGAGGCGTGGGTAGAGGTCGCGGGAGGAAAGTCCTCTAGAGAAAGAGGACAAGCACCTGGCGCATCTGGCTACTCAGGACGGGTGACTCCTCACCGACTGAGGAAGTAGTAAGAGAGGGTGAGGAGGTGAGGAGAAGGATAATGAGTAGTGCAGAATGACGGAATTACCAACTCCAAACCTACCCCAGAGATGATAACTCAGTCTATTTCTTATCTTAGCGGGTTATCTGGATCAGGGACAGAACCTCCAGTGTTTCTGCACCAGCACCTCAGTTCCGGGGAACAGCAGGCAGCTTCTGTGGCTTTCACGCATGGGATGCTTCATTGGAACTAGGCACGTTTCCTCGTTTGACTACGGCGCCTATAAGACAAGTGATCAGCAGACAACTTTCAGTAAGTTCTTGAAATTGATGAAACCTCCAGTCTTCAAGGGTGCTGAATCTGAGGATTGCCTACGATTTTTGGTTGAGTGTCATGGAGTTAAAACCTACATAAAATGGCATAGTGGAACGATTGGCGTGGAGTTTTCAACCTATCCATTTCAGGGAACGCCCAAAAGTGGTGGCGGTCATATGTTGAGTGTCACCCAGCCACAGGCACCACCTATGACTTGGGCGTCATTCTTCGCTTATTTATGGAGGAAGTAGTATACCCCGGACTTTGAGGGATAGGAGAGGGATGAGTTCCTGAAGCATAGAGCAAGGCAGGATGACGGTCAATGCGTGTGAGGCTACAGTTTCGTGCATTATATAGGTATGCCACCACAGCTTGGCTTAGTCACAAAGATAGGAGGATCGCCGTTGTGTGAAAGGTTTTGAGGTCGAAGTTGCAGATTTCAGCCTTTAAAGGTAGCTGATACGGCAAAATCCTTTCAGGAAGTGGTTAGGTAGACTTTGTTAATAGAGGTGGAGGGAGGTTACGCAGAGACTTCACCATGTATCAGCAACTAAGAAGTTTCGTAAGGGAGGCGAGTTAGTTTAGTGGTTCTTACTCCAGAGGGCAGAGTTCAGTAGGTTATTCAGCCCGACATTATCAGTCTTCACGACAGGCTTTGTTAGTGGGGGTCCACGACAGACCGGTCAACATTTCTCTGAGTTTTGAAGTTATCCCCAGACTCCGTCATTCTCCAGAGACCTATGATTGAAACCAAGGGGAGAGTTGTTAGTGGATGTGGGGGAATTGGAACATATTAAGAGATATTGTCCAAAAAGAGTTACAGGACCCCAATAGTCAGCGGTAGAGGTGGTCATGGCAAGAGGCCGCCATCTGGAGGACTGTGGTGGTTCAAGGTATGGTGTCACCAAACCAACAGGGGTAACGGGCAAGCCGGAGCGACTGCAGCACACATGGTAGGGGCAACAGGCGACAGGTGATGAAGGGCCCGTGTTACGGTTTCCCTGGGCGGTCGGAGAGCGGAGACATCTGATGTTGTTATACCAAGGTAATTTTTGGTTTGTGGTTGCATGGATTCTGTATATTTGAATCCTCGGCTCCACATTTTCATATGTATTTCTTCCTCATTTGCTACTGCTTAATTTACATTGTGAATTGCTTGACATGCATGTTCGGGTTGTTTCTATCCGGTGGGTGAGTCTGTGATAGTTGAAAGGTATATAGGTCTTGCTGGTGACTTTGTGGGAGAATACTCATGTAGACTTGGTTATCTAGAAATGGTGATTCGATGTAATTCTGGGTATGACTTGGCTTTTTCTCCGACCTAGGCAATCTTAGATTGTAAACATTGGCCAAGCCTGAGACAGATCCATTAGTTGGGAGGGTGACATACACTTCCACTCCCAGTTCGTATGGTTTCATCTCCTTTTTATTCGTTGCTACTAAGAGAATGGTTAGTAAGGGTGTTTAGCTTTCTGGCACACCTCAGGGACTGATTCTACCCAAGTACCTTCAATTTAAGTCGGTTTCGTTGTCCGGTTGGTTCTGGATGTGTTCCCGCAGACCTTCCTGCTATGCCCACCAGGATAGAGTATGGACTTTTTGCATTGATTCGGGAGCCGGAGTACTCGCCCCATTTCCATACCCCCCTTATAGGATTGCTCCAGCAAGTTAAGAGAGTTAAGGGCCCAACTTCAAGAGTTATTAGGAAAAGACTTGATTAGACGAGAGGCCTTCCCCTTGGGGTGCTCCGTTTATTGTGAAGAAAGAAGGATGGGAGTTTTCGGATGTGATAGACTACAGACCCAACTGAATAAAGTTAGTTGTTAAGAAACAATTTCCTCTTCGTCGCACTGATTGGATTTGTGCGACCAGTTACAAGGTGCTTGTACCTTCTCAAAAAAATTGACTTTGTTGAGATTTTTTCTGGTTATCATCAATTGAAAAATACGGGGCACGCAAAGATGTGCCAAGACTGCTTTTCGAACCAGTTATGGGCATTATGGAATTTCTAGTAATGTCTTTGATACGATGCCCCCGCTGCTTTCAATGAGTCTTGAATGAACGGGATTTTAAGCCATATCTGGATCTCTTTTGTCATTGTGTTATTGAGGATATACTGATATACTCAAAAGAGCAGGAAAGAAGAAAATGAGAGGACTTGAGAATGGTATTGGAAATGTTAAGGGGGAGGAAAAAGCTTATGTCAAAATTCTCTAAGTGTGAGTTTTGGCGAGATTCCAGTGTCCTTTTCTTGGGGCTGTGGTTTCTAAGGATGCGAGTGATGGTGGTAGGATCCTACAGCATTGAAGTAGTGAAGAATTTGGGTGAGACCTACTGAATGTTACAGAGGTAAGGAGCTTCGTTGGTTTAGCTAGCTACTACCGTCGATTTGTTAAGGGATTTTCTTCCGTTGCTTCCCGACGACAAAATTGGGACTAACAGAGGGTTCCATTTGTATGGTCGGACGATGTGAGAGGAAAGTTTTAGCAACCTTCAAGGACCTTGATTGACTATGCCACAATTCTTACCCCTGCCAGTGGAAGGTAAGATAGTTCATTGTTTATGTGATGCATCCTATTTGGTTTGGGTGCAGTGCTTAGCAAGGGAAGAATGTAATTGCTATGCCTCGAGGGCACTTAAAGGTTGCATTGAACGTAATTATCCGACCACGATTTGGAGTTAGTTGGCCTGCAGTAGTTTTGGCATTAAAAGCCAATGGAGACATTATTATATGGGGTTTAAATGTGAAGTCTATAGGATTCATCGTTAGTTTCTAGTTAGTCTTTACTCAGAAAGATTTTGAATTTGATACGAGGAGATGGATGGGAACTACTGAAAGGGGGACTTATGACATCACTATCTTTATCATCCGGGGAAAGCTAATGTTGTAGAAGGGCTTTAAGTAGAAAGGCATGGAGCATGGGAAGTCTAGCCATTTGCAGGTTTCTGACGCTCATGGCTAGAGAGGTTCAGAGAAATTGGCTAAGACTTGTTATGAGGCTTGAAGTAAAGGAGAAGGGAGGATTGTTGGCATGTGTGGAGGAAAGATCTTCCTTTCTTGATAAGATTAAAGGAAAGCCAGTTTACCGATGGATAAAACTGAGACGGATCCAAGGATAAGTGTTGCGAGAGAGCTAAAGGAAGCAAAAATCGATGAGGAAGGTGTTTTGCGAATTAAGGGAGGGAGTGATACCCCCCATGTCGATGATCGGATCATACTATTCTGACAGAGGCTCTAGTCAAGGTATCTATACAACCCTGGTGCAACCAAGATGATATAGTGATTAAAAGCAACATTTTGGTGGAGTAGGATGAAGACATGACATTGTTGATTTTGTTCTCAAATGCCCGATGTCAGCAGGTGTGAAGTAGAAACACCAGAGGCCGGGAGGCGACACGTCAGGCGAAGGCCCATTCCTGAATGAGGAAGTGGGAGAGAATTGCAATGGACTTTGTGGTTGGTCTTCCAAAGACAATGGGTAAGTATGACTACATTGGGTAATTGTTGACAGATTAACTAAGTTGCTCATTTCCATTCCGTTCAAGGGACGTATAATGCAGAGAAGTAGCCCAAACTTTACATCTCAAAAAATTGATTTGATTGCATGGAGTTCCAATTTCCATTTTATATCAGATAGAGGGTATACAGTTTACTTCTCAGGTTGAAAACATTGCATGCCGAATTAGGTACTAGGTTGGATCTTAGTACCGCATTTCACCCTCAGACCGAATGGTTCAGTTGAGCGAACGATTCAGGTTTGGAAGATATGCTTCGTGCAAGGTGATAGAATGTGGTGGTCATTGGGAAACTTCTTACCCCTTGCAGGGAGTTCTCCATTTACAATAAAGCTAGCACTCAAGTATTGATAGGCCCCATTTGAGCAATGTATGGGAGAAGATGTAGGTCTCCCATTGGGTGGTTGATGGCATTTGAGGTTAGACCTTGGGGTACATGACCTTCTGAGGAATCGTTTACATCAGTGGAATGCATCAGGAAAAGCTTTAGAGGCTCTCAAAGTAGGCAAGAGAAAGAATATGCACGATCGAAGGTTATAGACTTGGAGTTTATGGAGGGTGACAAGTCTTACTGAAGGTTTCACCCATCAACGGGGTGATGCGGTTTGGTAAAAGACGGTAAGTTAAGACCAAGGTATATTGGACCATTTGAAGTACTTAAGCGAAGTAGGGGAGGTAGGCGTATGAATTACCCTTGCCCCCGGGGGGCTGTCAGGAGTTCATCCCGGTAATTTCATCTGTCTATGCTGAAAAGGTACCATGGGATGGAAACAACATTATTCGTTGGGATTCAGTTCTTCTGATGGAATTTGTGCTTATGAGGAGCGCCTGTGTTGATCTTTTAGATAGAGAAGTCCGCAATTGAGGTCAAGGGAGATTGCATCCATCAAGGTTCAATGGAAGAATCGTCCAGTGGAACAGCCACTTGGGAGAAGGAGGCTGATATGCAAGACAAATACCTTCACCTGTTTACAGATTACGGGGTAATCTTTTTCGCCGTGTTTTCCTTCTTGTGATCGTTCCCCTGAAGGACGAACTATGGGTAAATGGTATATAAGGTAATGACATGTTAGTCGTTTTAAGCAGTAGAGTTTATTTCTGGTAATCAAACTGTACTGGGTCGATGGATGCCACGATGGACCGTCAGGGCGCGACGGATGTGTCGAGCGTGTCTCGTTCAAAACACTTAGATCCTGAGAAAATTTGAGTACTGAGATCGGGACTCTCCTGAACGTCACGGACGGAATGGAAGGAGGACCGTCGTTTCACGACAGGGACCTTCACAAACCTTTCCACAGATGAGTTCTGAACTCTGTGACGACTATGAAGGACGGGACCGTCGTAGCACGAGGGACCGGACAGGCTGCATAACCATGATGGGTAAGGATTTCTATTAAATGTTTTAAGGGGTGTTTGGGAACTATTGCTTATAATTCTAAAAGTTAGTGGTTTAATGTGAATAATCAATTTACTTGGGGGTTGGTTAAAGGAGACAACCTGAAAAATAGTGGTTACTTGTAACATCCTTTTTCACTAATTATATGAAAATTAGGGTAAAAGAGAAAGGGTTTGAATAAGAAAAATAGAAAAGAACAGAGAAAAGAGAGCAACGATAGGAGAGGGAGAAAACAAAGAGGAAAGCAAAAAGACTTTGATGGAATAGCTTGCTTGATCACGAATTCTTAGGTGGAGGTACGTTATGATTTATGCTATTTCATAGTAAACTCTTATAGTGAATTGATATGTATGGGTAGTATTGTAACAATTCTCCATATGCTTAATTGTGTGCATGCATGAGTTGTGATTATATAATTGTGATGAATTAGCATGATGAAGACAGTTGCATATCAAACCTTAAAAAAACCCTTTGTTAATGATGATGTCTTGGTTATAAAAATAAGGCTTGATGAACTAAAAGAATGAGGTTTTAGTGGATCGGGTGTCACGTTCCGACAACCAGGATTAGTAGTAATGGATCGGGGTGGTGTCACGTTCCGACACCAGATAGAGTAGTGTGGCATCGGGTGGGTGTCCTGTTCCGACACCAGGATAGTATATTGGTCGGTGTTCACGTTATGACCACAGGATAGTAGAGGATCAGGTGTCACGTTCGACCACCAGGATAGTAGAGGGACGGAGTGTCACGTTAACGAAACCAGGAAGTAAAAGAAATGAAATCTTTGTAATATGTAATAACTCAATCTAAAGAAAACATGTTTCCCAATGAGTATGGTGGTGGAGGCTTGAGTCTCATAGATTGGGCTGGGGTGTTATGGCAAAAAGGTATGTGTAAATGTTGTTGTCACATGTTAAGAATATTACTGATTTTATGTTATATTTGAAATAATGTTTTCTATTTTGAGTGGGGCGATGATACCTACTCAGTACTTGTGTTTGTACTGACCACTACTTGTATGTTTCTTTTCTTGTTAATTGTGGAGTGCAGCAAACGTAGCCATCGTCTTCAACTCAACGCAACTCTAGCCAGTCTTCATCACATCAGATCTCAGGGTGAGGATTTTTCCTAGCTCGGAACCTGGATTCGTTCCTTCGGGTCTTGATGTCTTGAGTTCGTACATGGACCGTCTCTTTTAACTTGTTTTTAGTTTTTAGATACCTATAGAGATTTAGTAATTTGAGGATTAGAGGTTCTTGTGATGAGACTTCCAGGGTTTTGGGGATAGTAATGATAAATTTTAGAAGTTATTAATGGATTTTGTTTACCTGAGTTTTTAGGTCTTCGCATATTTTTTTCGGTTTATTATGGTTGGAGTGGGGCTAGATTGGTGTTTTCGCTCACATAAGGCGAGTTAATGTGGTGTCACTCGCGCTCGTGGGTTCGTGCAGTGATTTCTACTCTTTCGGTTGTGGGGAGACATTGGATATCAGGATGCTTCATATTATCTGTGTCGGTTGAAGTTAAAGTCTCAATGAACGAATGAGGCAGCCTCAAATGATGACACTAATGCAATAAATGATACCAAAGGTGTGAGGATAGATGATGAAAGAGGTGATTCAGGTAGCTAAAGTTAATGACACTTGTTAATTCGTGATTCATTTGCACCAACGAACCCGATGAAAAGTCTTTAAAACTACATCCTAGATATAGATGGAGGTTTACCACTAGCCTATGAAGAAAAGAAATCAAGTACATATGAATGAATGAAGCAGGACTTGTGTTGCTAAATAAGGCTCCATAGTTGAGGTCCCATTATGTTGAGCCCTCATTTGGAGAAGTCTATGTCAAGTCCATGAATTCCAAGGTTCAATCTTATGAATGGAATGATATGAAAGATGTTATGTTTATATGCAATAATGTATGTTGCTATGTGTAAGAGTTATTATGTATGTGTAATATGATAAGTAGCTGATGCATGCTACTCTCATGGCCAAACTTTCTTAATCCAAAATTGGTGGTAAGCTCACTTAACTTTCCTAATCCCATTTTGGCCAAGTCCCACTAATTGACTTCCATAATCATGTTGTTAGGAAAGAAGTATTCGTACTCATGCATGTCCTGGTGTGTGCTTGCATTATACCCATACTTAGTCACAAGTGTTATAATCCCATAACATTCTACAATTTAGGTGCAGGGCACAGTGGACTTAGAGCTTTTAAAGGTTGAAGTTGTAGCATCCCGCACGGGAGATTTATCAAGGACTTGGGTCTACCTTATATCTATCTTAGATGTAGGCTAGAGCTAGTGGAGTATGTTCCACTAGTGTTTCTTTCCACTTTTGTTCAGACTTTATATTGGTGCCGTTTGTGCAAAAATATGCTTAATAAAATTATGAACATATTCTTTCATTTTATTATTTTTATATTAGATGATTGATTTGTGAACGCCTATGATGTTAAGTTTAATATATTTAGCATGAAATAAGAAAACATTATGTTCAAATTTTCTGCTAAAATTAACCTAGATGAAGTAAGAATGATGTATGTAGTCTTATCTACGACCTTTGAGAGGTCCACGATGCCGGTCTCATCTGGGGTCTAGATTTCAGTCGTGAAACGTGTGCTACACTAACCATAGATAGTCTACTAAGAGCAATTGCTTCTATATTGGCCTTACTAGTATGGTAATGCACACTCATATAATAATTTTTGAGGAACTCAAGCCATCTCCTATGGTGAATATATAACTCTTTCTAGGTGAAAATATACTGAAGGTTCTTAAGGTATGTAAAACCACATCTACTTGAACACCAGACAAGTAATGTCTCCAAATCTTAAGTGATGTTGCAATCTCGAGGTCATGAGTTAAATAGTTCTTCTCATGCACATTAAACTGTCTAAAGCATAAGCTATAACCTTACCTCGTTGTATCAACATACAACCTAGATCGCATTTGAATGTATCACAATAGATAACATAGCCGTCTAAACCCTCTAGAAGAGTCAAAACAAGAGTTATAGTCAATCTAGTTCTCAGTTCTGTGAAGCTTTTATCATAATCATCTTACCACTGAAACTTGATCTTTTCTGAGTCAACTAAGTCAATGGAGAAGCTATGGATGAAAATCCTTCCACGATCCTTTGTAGTAACCATCTAAACCCAAGAAACTTGTGATATCAATAGGAAAGGCAGGTCTGCGCCATTGTTTAATTGCTTTTATTTTAGAATCCACTCGTATCCTTTTCTTAGACACAATATGACCAAGAAAAGTAATAGATTGCAACAAAAACACACATTTTCTAAACTTAGTGAATAATTTGTGATTTTTGAGAGTTTGTAGGACTTAACCCTCAAATGATTCACATGTTCTTCCTCATTCCTATAGTAAATAAATATATCATCAATGAATACGATAACAAACAAGTAAAAATATTGAATGAACACTACGTTCATCAAATCCATGAAAGTCGCAGGATTATTGGTTAGTCCAAATGAAATAATTACAAATTCATTATGACTATACCAAGTTTTGAAGGCTATTTCTCTGACACTAAGATGATGATAATCGGATCTAAGGTCTATCTTCAAAATATGACCAGCCTCCTAAAGTTGGTCGAACAAGTCTTTAATCTTTTGGATTGGATAATTATTATTGATTTTGACTTTGTTCAACTTCATATAGTCAATGCACATCCTGAGAGAAACATCTTGATTTTGCAAGAATCGCACTGGTGTACTCATGGGAAAATACTAGGTCTGATAAAACTCTTATTTAGAAGGTCTTTCAATTGTTGTTTCAATTTCTTTAGCTCAGCTGGAGCAATTTTGTAAACAGGAATACAAATAGGTTGGGTACCTAAAGGGAGACCAATTCCAAAGTCAATTTTTTTCCAGGAGGAACTATGGTAAGATCTTCTAGAAATACTTCAGGGAACTCATAACTACTGGAATTGACTCAAGAGTTAGGGTTTCAGAGCTTTAATCTTAAACACAAAGTAGATGATAGAGATAACTTTTAAAAATAATGTTTTTGGCCTTAAGTTAAAAAATGAATCGACACTAAGCTACTACCCTTCCATTTTAAGATTGGTTCGTCTAGAAAGTCAGAACAAACGTCCTAGTTCTTCAATTGACTGAGTCATAAATAGAATGTATCCAATCTATGCCTAGAATGATATCAAAATCTACCATTTATAACTCTACAAGATATGCTGAGGTGATCTTCTGACAAACTATGACAAGGCAATTTTGGTATACACATGAAGGAATAATTGGGTTGCAAAATGGAGTAGATACTGAAAAGGGTTTTAAGAGAGTTTCTATACTAACATTGAAGTTGACTGCTATATAAGGAGTTACAAGAGAAAGAGTAACCCTTGGATATAACAATGGATTAACATCTAAGTCAAAGACTTGTAACGTACTAGTGACTACATTAGGAGAATCATCCTGGTCTTGGTGAGCCCGAAGAGCATTCAACCTATTTTGGCATTGTCCGACACCTATACCAGTTGAGTTAACTTATTGAATCAAGAGACCTGCTGGTGCTGCTTAAGTGGTGGACTGAGCTCTACCATTATTGAGTCCTTCACCATGTTTATTAGAAGGATAATCTGTCAACATATGACAAGACTGACCACACCTAAAACATCCTTCCTTTCCTTAAAGACACTCGCCCAGATGGTTCTTACCACACTTTGGACAAGTTGGGTAGGTTTTGGTGCATGAAATACTACCTTGAGACATACAGACTTGATGGATTTCCTTTATGATCATTTTGGAACTTGGAGGATGGAATATTAGCTGATGAAGGTGCTCAAGATGAAGACTTTTGTTGAAATATCAAGCAATTTAGACAACTTTAGTATTCAGCGTACTCATAGTTACACGTTCTTCACTTTTTGTTGTCCTTAGATTGTTCCCTAAGCTTATCAGCCTCAACCTGGTGAGCATGAGTCATGATCCTAGAGATGTTCATATTTTCCAGCAGCATTGTATTCCTAGACTCGATTTTAACTAATTTGGATACCCTATATCGAAACTTGTTTATTTGAACCCTGGAATCAGCAACTATCTTAGAAGCATACTTTGAGAGTTAGGTGAACTTCATCCCATATTCTTCGACTGACATGGAATCCTACCTCAAATTCATAAACTCTTGATTTCTTGTGTCCCTCAACTCACTTGGGAAGAACCTTTCTATAATATCTCACTAAATCATTCCCAAGTGATTGGAGTAGCATCATTACCCTTGTTCTATTTTCATTAAGTATACCTGATATGATCTACATCCTTAGTCTAATAGGATACAAACTCTACCCTGTTATTACATGTCACTTGCTTTGTTATAAAGATCTTCTTGACCTCATCTATCAAGTTTTGGGAATCCTCACAATTTTGGTGAACCTAAGAACTCAGAAAGATTCATCTTAGTAAAATCATGAACCCTATCTACTAGTAATCTAACACTAGAAATTGCAAGAACTCAGGAAGATTCATCTTAACAAAATATGGATTCAAAATTTCTTAATCTGGGAGTGGAGAAGTGGCGTTAGAATTCCTTTTCTAAGATATACGAGTAGGCATGATCTGAAACGCATATAGAAGAATTAGAACAAGGAGATTGGATCATACCTCACGTATGTTCAAAGTAACAAGAAAATAAAGTTTTCCTTGAAAACTTTGTTGACTCACTCTCATTAGATGAGGTTCACTTCACATCCACGAAAACGAAATCAACTTAGTGCGGATTTTCAGAAACCCTAGAACACTTAAACCTAGTGCTATGATACCAAGTTTTTCATGCGGACACAGAACTTAAGATCACGAGTGATCCTAAGCTAACCCTATGGCAAATCATAAGCATACTAAAGATAAACTGAAACAATATATTGTGCACAAGATAATCATGAGATAACCTAAAATGATTGGGATTACCCATACTAAATCCGAATATATAAAATATTGGGAGTTTAATAATAACTGAGAAGTTAAACTCAAATACTAAAGTTGATTCTAACTATGTTTAAAATAATTGTCTAATTGACTAGAACTTTTGGGCATGCCCCAATTAAATCTAGAAAACCTGAAACTACATCTAAAAGCAAAAAAGATAGTTTTGTCAATCGTCCTCAAAGAATGAGGACTCACCACAGATACTGCTGAACTGAAGATCAGGAATCGATCTTTGCATTATCTAGAAGCTGAGAACCTAAACCTACATCATCAGAAGATGTAGCGTAAAGTATGCGTCAATACTTGAAAGTTACAAAGCATGTAGGATAGAGTAAAGCTCAACAATAACATAAATGAACCAAAGCATTAATCTGAGCAATGATAAGATATAAGCATGATAATAACGAAGAACTAAACATGAAACTAATTGAATATGATGACCAAGTTTATAACATGTTGAGACTGAAATTTGACTATAACTAATAACATGGTTAATGCAATATAATCTTACTTTAAATGAAGCTAATTATAATACAGACATAAAACCACATGAGCTAAATGTGAAGTCTGATGTATACGCCCCATGAGGACCCAATATACCCTAGCCAAAGGTATAAAGGCATCACTGGCGTTATCACTAAATTGTTGGCCACATAGGAGACTTACAACCTATGGGAAACATAGTTTTGGGACTTGAAGGTGACTTGACCTAGTCTACTCGGTATTAATCTACTCCCAACTGATTATATAATTAAAAATTTATGTCCAAATTTTTGTAATACTAGATAGCTCAAAATACTGACATGTTAATTTAAAATGCAAAAATTATGAATAATATTGTGACATTCGTAAATTGAACCATGCATATCTAATAATCTGACCTAGCATGTATAATTCATGAACTAAACGAATCTATACAACTAGGTTTTGAACATCATACAAAAAACTAAGAAACAGCCTAACGTATGTGTCATAAGGTGTAGAAACTTTTTAAGATCCATTTTGATGAATATAGGTCATTTAGGAAGTATAGAAACAAAAACATCCAAGAGCATCCAGAAATCAGTTTAATGAGGTGCTAGCGTGCCTTAGCTTATTTGACTAGCTTTTAGAAGTCAGAAAATGATGAAAATTAATGAAAGGGTGTCTAATATGTGTTTAAGATGGTTCATAGTCAAAACTTCCTGGTATGACTCCCCAAGGAACAACTAAGGGCTATTGAGGAGGACCGTTGCAAAAGTTGGCAAAAGTTGTCAATACACGGTGTCACCAACGGATGCCACAGACGAGCCGTTGGTGAATCGATGGGGTGTCGATGACACTCGTTGATGGACACTTAACTAAAATATTAGAAGGATCATTTTTCATAGTCTCTTAACTTACCTAATGATGTGCTGCACGGAAGGAGCCAGGGGCCATCGACTCATCAACGGACCGTTGGTCGATGTCTCGTCTGTGAGGGCCTGATTTTCTGAACATTTTATTTTAGTTCCAATTAATTAATTAAGGGGTTAGGTAGTTAGTTGGGGGTTAAGGTAACTCTAATTATTTTAATTAAAACCCCATATAAATACCCCAAACCCATTAAATTAAGCTAAACTCTCATAACTCACAAACCCAAACTCTCTTCCTTCTCTCTTATTTCTCCCTCTAGTAAAGAATACCATTGAAGACCAATCTAGGGGAGGGTTTAAGGGATTCAAAGGGTAAATTTTCACCATAAATATTCATCTATTATCAACGTATGGGATCACTTTCACCTTTGATACCTCTTTCCTCAAAGGGTTCTATCAAATTGATTTCCAAAGTTGGGTTTTCAAGTGAGTTTCATTCCAAATCTAAATTATGTATGAATGCTATGAATGATTTTTTTGGATATATGAATCTTATTTAACATGTTATTTTAATTATTTATGATATATCTTGATGATTTGGTCTAGTTTATAGAAGATGACCTTTACCCTTTAACCCTAGGTGATGATCTTGATATGAATTATATTGTATTGGTTGAATTACTACTAGATGATATTTTATACTAATCATTAATGAAGTAGGGTAAATTATAGTCCTTTAATTCTAGTTATTTAGAAGTACTCTAGGTTATGAAGTATGTTGTGAATTGACCTAAGTATCTTGTCTTAAGCTATGAACAAGTATTGATTATGATGTAGTAATTCTTTTAGACTTGTTATCATGTTGTCCATTGAATTATTATGAGGTTATGGCCTAATTGGGTTTAATTAAGGGTTTATGGTAAGAACTTGATGATTAATTATGAAGGAGACTTGGTAAGTCTTGTGATCTCTATACTTTAAATTGTGGTTAATTTTGATAAAGTCGTGATGTTTTATTGGAGTACACGTTGTATAGGATTGATAGTGTTGTATGATGTTGAATTGAAATGTATTGACTATGGTTTCTGTGTTTTTGGCTAAGATGTAAATGTTATAAGTATGGTGAATTATGTACCAATGTACCTTATCATGATATGAAAATGTTAATGTGCTAACCTCACTTATATGAATTGAAATGAAAGGATTATACTCATGCAACTATTATTGAGCTATGACGATGATGATGATAATTATACAAGGGTTAGACCCTATGACCTACAATAAGCTATGATGATTAATAAAGAAATTAAAGACATTTCAAAAAGGGACTTAGCTTAGCACCGAGTGAACTTGACAATGGGAGGAAATGACTTCATATAGAGGAAGATTAATACTATAGTTCCATAAGAGGTGTTGACTCTTCTATGAGGGATACTCATCCATTGGATTCCTATGAGAGGACCAATTACCAAATGGTATGTAGAGGTATTATACATATCTCATAGTTCTTGAACTATGTTGACCCGATAGGAATACTAGCTAAGGAATCCACC
Source organism: Solanum habrochaites (assembly GCA_027704765.1). Lineage (NCBI taxonomy): Eukaryota > Viridiplantae > Streptophyta > Magnoliopsida > Solanales > Solanaceae > Solanum > Solanum habrochaites. The sequence goes on from JAKWJA010002500.1 coordinate 42,797,384, forward strand.
AAGAAAGCTACGTTTATGTTTGGTTTTACTTTGGCTGGTAGAGCACCTTTCTTAGGTGTAAGTCTTTACAACACCGGATTCCACACTTATAACTTGTGGTCTATGTCGGTTAAGGCAACTGTTCTCTAAATTAAAATGAAGTAATGAAGTACAAACTAACTAGGGTGACTTGAGAGGTTGACTTAGCTTCGGTAGGGGTATGGGACTCTACCTATGACTTGCACTAGTTTGCCTTGAGGGAAACCTTAGGAGGATGTTTTTATGTATGAATATGTTTATAATGGTACATGATATGTATATGGTGAACTTGCACATTGTTGGTACTATATGTTGGATTGTTTCACTCATGACCATGTGTTGGTCTATATAGTTAAAGTATGATGCTATGTACTCTTAAATGTCATAATATGTGAAGTGGGATGTTGGTCATGATTCTTGTTGAGTTACTTTATTGGTTATGGGTCTTTGCTTGGTCATTACACTTGTTTATTTGATAGGTGTTCATAGGTAATTTTCTTGCTTTGATTATGATGAAATGTACTCTTATCCATGCTTGTGGTTATTGATGAATTGATGATAGAGTTACTTGACTAGGTATTCAACTACATGATATGCATGTTGAATTGACTAGTTTTGACGTTTTTGATCTTATGATGTACATGCCTATGACTTAATAAATATGCCAAAGTGATTTGGTATAGTCTTGTTGAATGTGCATAAAGGTTTTCAAACAAAATTGTATACTGAATGAAATATCCCTTTTAGCATGTTTTCATGATATGTGTGCGTATGGTCTCATACTTAGTACAAGTGGTGTACTAACCCCATTTCTTCATTTTCCCTAACATTTTAGGTTTCAATCGTTGAAGGACTTTTGGAGATGACATTGAAGAAGACTTAGATTTCTTAATCATCCAAGTAGGGTAGGTCTTCACTTTCCGAGGGCGATGTCACTATCAAGCCATGATGTTGTTTTAGTATTAAAACTATTATGTTTCTTTCCTTTTCATTTGGATACATACGTGGTCTTGTTTCATTGATTTTAGGTCTAGGCTCAATTTGATATACTCTTATTAGATGTTTATGAGATCAGACGACTATTTTGAGACTATGTTATATTTTATATACTTATCTGCAATAAAAGTAGAAGACAAAGTAATCTTCCTATACAAAGAGTCTATGTATACTCGATATATATATATATATATATATATATATGTACTATGTGTATGTAGGGTCTATGTAAACCTCCGAGTAGAAGTAATGAAAACTTTTAAATTTCCGCTAAATTTGACCTATGCATGTAATGATGTAAGCTAAGAGGCTAGTCTTAGTCCTCAAAGAGGACGACGATGCCGGTTTCATCTAGGGGGTATTCCCGGATATGACAAAAGGAACCCACTAGTGAAATCCCACATATCTGGTGACGAAATTCATGAAGAAATCTTTTGATCTCGAGGCTAAAGATGATGAAATCTTATTATGTTCACGAGCTAGAGTTTGGTCGACTTCTTGTTTTCTTTTGTTCTAAGATTGATGAACTTTTGTGAATAATTGATTAGGGTAAGTTCTAATTTACTTTCTAGACAAAAATTGACAAACACTATATAGTTTATGGGTTAAATGACATAGTTTAGGGATCCAACACATGATCAAATGACCTCTGACTTAGAATCTTTTGGATTCACCGATAGACCACTCCAACGAACCTTGGATGAAGAGATGATCTATGTTGGTTAACCATCGACGGGATTATGGGATTAGAAAATGTGGAGTTCGACCTTCGACCCTGGACCATGGACCATGGACTGAACTACTGTCCTTGCTTGGGTCAGGACTTAGAATTCCTAGACTTTTGGAGGGTTGAGGGTTGGTGAAAATAGGACCACCAGAATGGGACATAGGTACCCATATGAGGTCATAGGTGGCACCGCCGGTGGTACCTGCAACTTCTGAAATTTTGCATTTTTGTTTTGTTTAGGATATAGGGTGTTACATAATGTGTATTGCTATATTTTTATTTGATTTATATGGATGCAATTTGATTATCATATGTTTAATTTATGAATTGAGGTTGCAAACTTAGTTATAGCTTTCTATATTTGTATATGTTTTGAGAGAGAATATATGAAGTGTGTAACCGAGTTAATGCCTGTAATTAGTTGGGAATTCTATTTTGATTGAGAAGAATATTTGGGGTTTCACCTCTTAATGCTATTCTTGCTCGAGACAGAAGAATTATGTAAAATTGTTAGGTTGTTCAGTTGATTACACATGAGAATGTCCGAGAGGAATTATTGTAATAATCATATTGTGATTGGAAATTTTAATATGTGATTGAGAATGACCCACCCTATCCATGGGTAATTATAATTATTTAGAATTCACATTGACCAATCTTTTGATATTGATACCCACTTATGAAAACTCCTAGATTACCACTCTGCTAACTTGTTACTCGTTTATTTAAGTTTATTTATCAATTGGTTACCAAAAAATCTCAATTTGATGATCATAATTGTTTCAACCCGTGTTACCATTTACTTGATTGAATTAGAATAAAAATTGGCTTCATAATTGAACTCTATCACATACTACTCCATGTGGATTTGATCCCGACCTCATATGTAGGGTAATTAGATTACTAATGACCGCTTAATTATTTAATGGACTTATAAATAATTTTAGCGCTATCAACTCATGATAATGTACTGAAGACTCTTGTGGTTAGTATATATGTAAACCTCGAACTTCATACATGTAGTGACTCTATATCTTAAGTGCAAAAATTATTTTTTTCCATCTCCATGTCATAAGTGGATAGTTGTTGTAGTGACCCGGAAACTAGTAGGTGAAACTAGACCCTAACGAGTTTTATTTTGAGTTAATTTGAGGGATAGAGGTTGCATAATGATGTCCCGAGCTTTGGTTGAGGGGTTTAGGGATAAAACGTAAGGTACAACCCCCCCCCCCAAACCAACAAAGGGTCCTTGAAGGGGACCCAAAATCCTAACCCCAAGGCTACCGCAAAAGATAAAATTGTCAAAAATGTGATGACCTATTAATGGGGACTACACCCTGTAGGTCCATCCACGCCACGTGGATGGCCTTCGTAGATCAAGGCCCCTATTAGTGACCCTCAGACCCAAATTGCGGACCTGCAAGATGGGGTGTCACCTCACCTACGGTCTGTAGGTCATGGGTCGTGGATCAACTCTTCGATATGTCAGAGTTTTGTCCAAGGTAAGTGTGTTTTTGTAAAAACCTCTTTTAGTTAGTTGAGTTAATGGACAGATATTACTGATTTATTAACGTATTTTAAGGGTTTTAAAAGTATTAAATCTCTTTTTTCAACTCATTATTTAAAAAAAGGGAAAAAGGACAAATTTACCTCTCGAACTTTCGTAAATGGTATGTGTATACCCCTCGTTAAACTTTTAGGACACCTGTGTCCTTACCATCCAAATGTTGAAACATATATATCCTTTACGCTAACAGAGATACATGTGTCTCTATTTTAACCATCCATCTAATATTTGTTAAATTTCCTATACAAATTAAAAGACCCACCCATATTAATTTTGAAACCCACCCAAATACATTAGACCCACCCAAAAAAAAACCATATCAACAATTCTCTTTATTTCTTCTCTTTCTCGTTTACCTCTTCCCCAAAAATATTTCAGACAAATCTAACCCTAATACTAAACCAAATCATAATCCTAATATCAGTGGTTGTGTCAATCCTACGATGGTCTTCTTTTCTACACGAAAAGAGAAAGGTTATAATACCCATTTCAGTTGTTGTTGTCCTTAATCCATCATATGCACAAGATGTGTGGACAAAAGAGTTAAGGTTTAATGGTCATTAGATTAAATCTAATGCAAAGAATGAGTGAAACCAAATGGGCCATAAGGTTTAAGGTATTGTTTGTTGGTAGAAGGAAGAAAATCGCAGATACAAGCCACCGGCCGAAATGTGAAGGAAAAACGATTTGGGTCGCCGAAAAAAATAGCACGAAGATAAAAGCAAAAATATAATAAGATGAAGGTTGATGGCAAGGACAATAAGAATAAAGTTTGTAATGTATTTCAAGTTGACAAGAATAAATTGAAGACAAAAATGACTATATTAGACAAAGCTAAAGTTGTACAAGCCATGGAGATTGAAAAATAAGATTTTTGTTGTAATGTATTTTGGTGTATTTAGTAAATGAAATTGAAGTTGTTTAGGTCTTTCTTCTGCAATTTGCGGAAAATTTTTTGTATTTAATTATGTTTCATGTTGCTATCTATATTTTTTGTTGTGTTCTTAAAAAAAGTCGTCCAACAGTGCTTCCGGTGAGATTTGATCAAATTAATACAAAGGTATAATGATGATAACGAGTAAATAATTTATTTAGTCAAAGAAAAGGTTAAATGGATTCAAGAAACATGTGAGGAAGTTGAAGAGACAATGGAGAATGATTTGGGGATAAAGATGGTTTGATGGGTCTTCCTCTCATGAAGTTGATGAAAAATTGGAGGATTTATTGTCGACTGTTTACTATTGAGGATGATTTGGGGATGAAGATTGGGGGGGAATATGCTATTAAAAAATGTTTGAATTGCTTAATTTGATATTAAGTGAATTAACTTGGGAGATTTGATTAGTATTTTTGGGTTGTGGGTATCTGTATTTGGGTGGGTTTTTACTTTAATTTCGGGTGGATATTTCAATTTTAGGTAGAAGTTTAAGAAATATATGTTCCAAAATTTGGATGATGCGGGTACTGGTGTCCTAAAATTATAACACAAGGGGTATACACATACCATTTATGAAAGTTCGGGGATATATTTGTCCTTTTTCTTTTTAAAAAATCACAAATTAAATACCTCCCCTCCAGAAGTTCTCTGTCTAGAAAACCTCCATTGTAGATGAAGGATTCAAGATCTCAAGGTCAAGTTTTCAACTTTTTCAAGTTATTTTCGTGGAGTTCTTCCCTAAAGGTATGTAGTCTTCATCCTTGACTTAGTTTCCCTAAAGGTATGTAGTCTTCATCCTTGACTTAGTTTATTTCATAGAGCCAATTTCTAAGATGTTACTAAGCCTCCAAAGTTCCCCAAAGACCTAGGGTTTTCAATCTATGCATGGGTTCAATTCCAAATGTTTTAAAAGGCATTTATTGTGATGAATCATGGTTTAAGTGATGTTTTAATGGTGAATTAAGATATTTTTACACTATGAACCCATGTTTACCCCCAAAACCCCAAGTTATAAATTGTGATTGGGAATTGATTGATCATGAAAGTTTGTTAATTTTTGTATGTTTATAATGATTTAGATTATTGAGATTATGTCATTATTCATGCCTAATTGTAGCATTTTAAGGTGTTTGGGTTAATGTGATCCATGTCCTTGAAAGGCAATGTATGAATGTTAATGTATGATTATGATGTGAAGTATATGCATGTGGATTCAATGATAGGATTATGATAATATTTAGAATGTAATTTTGTTATGATTGAAAGAATATTCTCAATTAACACTTATGAATGATGATGATAGAATGTGATTGATTTGCTTTTATTTAATGTATACCTTGAATTGGTAGTCTTATGCATTCTTTTCTTGTATAAATGAAAGTAATGTGAAAATTGCATCTTGAATTGATAGGCTTAGGCATCCTCTTCTTGTATAATTAATGAATCTTGCCTTAATGACCTAGAATCGATAGAAATAATGTTGTTATCCCTTTGATAAATAATGGGGTATTTTAGTTTATATATTGAACCGATAGACCCAATGTTGGTGGTTCTTCATGATGAGTCTATAAGCTAATGTGATGTTGAACCTTGAAACAGTAGACCTAGTTGGTGGCCCTTCATTGTGTGAAATGATGAACCTTGAAATGGTAAAGTAATTGGCCCTTTTCTTGAGGATTCAATGATCTATCCTTAAAATGTACATCGAATCGGTAGACATAATGTTGGTGGCCCTTTCATATGTGATGTAGTTTACGTCGGTAGTACTAATGTTAGTGGACCTATCAGGTCCCTATGAAATGAAAGGGAACTACTCTATGGTAATGGAGTCTAAGTACCGAATAGATACGGCAAAATGGAAGTTCTTCCTACGTTAGGGTGGATTTCAATGATCATCTTTTTTATCGCATAACTATGTGCCCCTATAGGTCTAGCTAGTGTATCCCCCTAAGCTAAATGTTAGCATTCTACCTTGGGCAAGTAGACCACCTCTTTTCAATGTGGATTCATGACACTACATTTCATGTCAATCTCATATAGTCTATGTCGGTTAATGCTTATCCCCATCATGTGAGATTTGCATTATGATTTCTTAAAAGGTTTCACGAAGTGTGGGTGGTAGTATGGGATGTCATCCATGCATTACATGAGTAGGCCTTGAGAGAGGTAGTGAAAAATCGGATGTCTTATGATGACATAAATGAATGTGCTCTTACCAAATTTAATGAAGAATGTTAATTTATATGATTAATGAGATGATGCATGATTTACTTAGATTGTACTATGAGTTATTTTCTTGCCATGACTCACTGAGTATGAAGGTTCCTTGTCTATGGTGGCTTCAAGGCGTACTTAGTGTGAGTAGTAGTATCGGATGCCACTCATACATTGCACAAGTATGACTTAGAGTTTCCCTAAATGATGGTCCTAAGGTGTTGCTATGACTTACGAAATGTTTGTATCTCTTATATATGATTATTGTCTAAATATTAATAAGGAATGATAATTTAACTTTTGGTGGCCTTAAGTGGTACTTTAGTGTGTATGGTGGTATAGGATGCTATTCATACATTGCAAAAGGTATAAGCTTGAGTTACTTGAGGTGAAAGTTGAATGCGATGAAATGAATTGTATGTTGATTATGTCTCCTCTTATGCTTTTAATACTTATGTTCATGAAGTTTTCTCATATTGGCATATATCATGATTTTCAGAGAAAATGTTCGTTCTAAGCATGTCTTTTGCATGGTATCACACTTGGTACTTAATTATGCTAAACCATATTCTTCTATTATTGCTACAAGTGTAGGTTCCAACAAGTGAGCATCTTTCTGTCTACCTCAAGGGCTTGGATTGAGATTCTTCCAAGCCAAAGTGGTAATATTCCTCAGACGTCGAGAAGAAGAAGTACTTTGATGTTCTTTTCCTTAGGGAATAGGGACATTGTTAGAACATCTATTTTATTTTGTAAATGGTAGTGTATCTACTTTTGTTTTAAGATATTTTTCTAGATGGCCATGTGAGAACATTGTTTTAAATGTTTTCAAATGTTTTTGATTGTATGGATTTAAAGAAAAGTTTTAAATTCCGCACTTTGTTAAGGATCTTAGGTAATAAATGATATCAAGCGTGTTAAGCATTTCAGAGTCTGTACGTGTGTCGCCATCTCGGGATAGAATCAGGCGTGATGACAATCTAGCCCTGTCTAAGGGAAACCTTACTGTTGACTTGGTGCAAGCAGAAAACCTTTGTCCCATTGCCTCAAACTATTATCCCCCAAACCAGTGCTGAATGTGTCACATTACATTGCAAAACCCTCACCCTCAACTAGAACAGAGTCAATACAAGATCGGTTGTAAGCAACTCCTTGAGCTTCCGAAATCTCAACTCACACTTCTCAAACCACTCAAATGGAACATCAAGGCGAGTAAATCAATTCAATGGTGTTTTAATGTTAGATAAACCCTTCATTAATCATCTATAGTAGCCTTCTAGTTCAATGAAGCTTCGAATCTCAGTAATTGAGGTAGGTCAAGACGAATCACGAATAGCCTTAATCTTTACCGAATATACCCTGATGCCATCTGATACCATGTTCACTAAATCTACCTAGAATTTTCTTATCTCTAGTTGAACTTGAATATGTGTTTTGTATTATTCATCCATTTTGTTGAATTCTACGATAAACCTTGGGTTTAGAATGATGAAATTGTAGCATTACTCGAGTTCAACTTATACATCTAAACTCGACTATCTAATATATTTTTATGTTTATGTAATGACTCAAAACTTTATGCTCTTTACCCTTAAGGAGCAATCGAAGATTTATTTTTTTCCAATGTGATAAAGTGTCAATAGAAACTCTTAGTAAGATCACTTGATTAATAAAAAAATATGTTTAGTCCTATATTTCCACCATTGAGATCATAATGAACTAATCACAACTAACGATTATCTGAATACCTTTATTTCTTGTATTCCAAAATTAATATTATAGTCTTATGTTTTAATATATGTTATTTCTTATAGGGTTTTGTAAAAAGAAATCAAAAAAGAATGAAAGGGAACTATGAGAATTAATGAAAATCCATTCAAAATTTAAACAATGTAGGTTTAACCTTTAAGGTTCGTTGTATCGAACCCATTGAATTTTTGAAATTATTGATCCATGCATATTAGTCATCAAAACATTAGTAGAGATCTACATATACATTCATATTTTGCCTCAGGTTCACTCAGGGAAAATAAACCCATTGTCACAACACTATACCTACCTCTTAGTGAAACCCACACTTTTTATTAATACCAAGCTCCAAAAAAACTTTGCCGATCAATCACCCATAATAAGTATTGTTCCAAAAGTCCCGGGCTTAAGGACCCTGAAGAAAGGCTTACTTTCTTTTTAAAATGTGGATGGAGGCTTTCTATTTTACTTTATGTATGGTTCAATGTTATCATCAAGGTTCTAAGACATATTTTTTCTTGTCAATGAGACTTTCAAAGGGTAAACGCCAAAACAATTTGGAGTTTACTTAATTATCTTATTTATTTGTTTTAAGATATTTCTATTATTAATAATCATTACCTTGGGGGCTTAAAACATATATTATTGTATGCTTCTCACTTTGTACCTATTTTCATTAAATCTCGTCTTTATTTATGCCTAAAGCCCTTACATACCTTAAAGCTTTTTGGTGCTTTCACTTTTAATAACATTGTCACCCATTCATCAACAATTAAAATGTGGATCAGACTTCATTGGTTATGCATTTATAACGACTTGTGGGATTAAAAAATAATAAACAAGTTCTTATTTCATTATACATTTGTATCTTTAGTTTTATCCTCATCTTATGACGATTATTAGTAAAAGAGAAATGAAGTTTGTAAAACTATGACACCTACGCCTAACTCAACCCCAAAAGTCAGCTCATGAGGGGAGATTTTTCTAAGTTCATATAAGGAGACAAATTTTCCATATCTCTACCCAATGTGAGGCTTCTTAACACTCCCCTGCATGCTCATACCTCATTGGGGCTGGAAACTTTTAATGTTGGGCCCAAAATTGGTTAAAACAAAAGGAGATGAAGACTAAGATATGACTACCATTTGAAGTTATGAAACATATTCATTTTAAAAAGGCTTAAGTTTTTAAATATAACACACTTTTATTATTTTATTATATTCTCAAAACGCCCTTTCACGTGTTGGCCTATTTTTTCATGGGTCAAACACGTGAAAATTCTTTTTAATATGGGTGGTGGTGAAATTCGATCCCGGGACCTCTACCTGCTCTGATGCCATATTAGATATGACACTTGGGCCTAACACAACCCCAAAAGCTAGCTCATGAGGAGAGGTTTGTCCAAGTCAATATAAGAAAATCACTTTTTAATCCCTCTACCGATGTGGGACTTCTTAACAAAGTCACAAATAAAGTATTTCTATTTCGTGTATAACATTCCCTAATACAACTTGTCAAGTTGTAATGTACTGGTAATAACATGTATAAATTAGAATAACTTAGGTATAAGTATTTTAGACTACTTACAAAGACGGAGTAGTTTAGCATATGTTTACTTTATAGGCAACAACTTGATGAATATAAAGTCAATCAATGTAAACAGAATCAACTTTTAGACATATTATGATAGTGACATTTAGTCTCAGTGTGTTGATAAAATTCAATAATTCCCCACTTAAAGGGATAAAGTAATCAAAAGGGAGGATTTGTATAGAGAGAGACCCAACAATCAAATAAAGACGGAAATAATCATACGCATAACTTAATTATAGAATTAAATTCATACATGTTTTATTAAAAAAATCCATAGTTTGTGTGTTTTACTTCATTATGTACTTTACGTTCTATCATATGACAATATTAGGGAAAGAGAAAAGAAGTCACACATGAAATATTTCTACTAAGTTTAAAACATTCTCCATCACTAGTTGTATCAAGTTTGAGAACTCTAGAATAACTTGCTTAAAATGGTATGACCTATATAAAAGGGTTTTAGACTACTTGCAAAAAATAATGGTTTAAAATATGTTTGTTTTATAGCAAGCTACTTGTCGAACAGATAAAAAAAAAAAAAAAATGTTTGACATGTTATGATGGTAAGATCAACTAAATTTCACACTGTTATTAAGGGTCAATATCTTTTCAATTAAATCGATTAAGCAAGCTAAGCGAGGATTTATCTCTTCATGATTAAAGTGAGAAAATTTTAGAGAAGTATGTACTTCATATGATGACGCGTAAAATAATTTTACTGATAAGCGATCGAGCTTTTGTTAAACTATGAAGAGTTGGATTAGTTTTATGTTTCATATACCGTAATACCCATACATGTTTGGTGTTTTTTTAGTTTTCAAAAACATGTGTAGTTTACTTTGAAGAAGTATGCGCTTCGGTTCTTGATTTTTCATTCAAGATGATATATCCCATTGGTTTTTTGTGCAATTAACATTATAGAAGTACTTGCTTTAGTTCTAAATTTTTTCTTCAATCCCATTGATCTTGTTGCCCTTTTGTACTCTTCACTTTTCAAAACATTGAAGCATCATGGTCTAACCTTGTTTGATAGTGTGATCACTACATAAAAAGTTATCAGTTTCTCTAATATTATTTAGATTCTAAGTTGCAACGGATTCAACGACCATCAGAATAATGTTACTTAAGCATTTTGGAAAGCAAGGATATAGTATATAACCAAGGTTATTTCATAAGATTAAACTTCTTAAATAACTAGACATGAATTATAAAGATGGAAAGGTGCGGCTAGATGGGAGTCGGTGTGAGTTTAAGGGCTAGCGAGCAATGTCGGTTTAAGGTTATGCGGAGCGGGGGAGGGATGTGGGGCATATTTAAGTGGGTTTTTCAAATCTAATGTCAGGTAAGGCAGGTTGCAGTTATATTAGGTTTATGCAAGTTTAAACTTAATTTTATCTTTTGACACGTTTGAAGTGTGATAGAAGTAAGAAAAAGTATCTACTAATAGTTTAGTTAAAAAAAAAAAATTAAGTAAAAATTCAAAATAAAATGAAATGATATTAAAATCCAAAACTAATACAAATACTTACATGCTTCTCTATTGGCCTCTAGAAATATAATTTTAAGTCATTCTCGACTAAACTAACATAACTTGATGAAAAATAAATTTGTCTTTATGAATTTTACATTCAGTATCAAACTTACCTATAAAAGGGAAACATTATACGATTTGTGTGGGGAGGGTTTATGCGGGATGGCTTTATGCAGGGCAGGGTGAGCAGATTGAAAATGAAAAGATTTTTTTAATGGGGAAGCTTAAAATTATTGGGGGTTAGGTTAGTTGTGTTTCGTGTTGTGTTTATTTAGTTGGTTGTTTTATTAAAGTTTTGCTGTTATTTTTGTTAAATCAAAAAACCGCCCTGCACAGCCCCATTATCAGTATTATTTATGAATTCGTCCACATTGTGTTCTTTTCATTGTTCAAACCTAAACCCTCTATGCTGCATATAAAAGTTGTTTGCAGGCAGTGGCGGATCCAAGATTTAAAAGTTGTGGGTGGTCACTTCCTTTAACATGAACTTGTTAGCAATCACATAGTGTAAACGTATACTAACTCAAACTCTTTAATAAAAAGAAGTAAAAAAACAAAAAAAATGATAATTATTATCATCATCAAAAACAAACACTTGTTAGAATTCATATGACTATAGTAATTATTATTTTACAAAAGAGACCATTTTAGTCTTTAAATTAATATCATGTGTTCGACGATTTTCATATGTTGAAAATGGATAAATAATACCCATCATTTGCTTACATTTGGAAATCTTCGCTATACATAGCGAAATAAACAACCATTCAAAAATTCATCAACAAATACTTATTTATGAAGATCATGTTTTAGGACTTATGGATTAGAAAGCTCGTTAAACAAAGTGTAAGCAACGGGAAGAATGAGAGTAAACTTGGATAATCCCAGAAAAGGCCGGGTGGGCTAGGGTCGTTGGTGGGTGGTGGGTTATAGTGAAAAATAGTTTTAAAATCATAGGAAAACAAGTAAAAATAAAAAAAGAAATATAAAAAGCTAATACAAAACTGAAAACTAATTAAGAAAAGAAAAGTCAAAACATGTACAAAATTTGAAGTAAAATATGCCCTTAATTAAAATAGAATTTTTTTAAAAAAAGGTGCAAAATTCAATAATGGGGATAATGGAATTCGAACCCTCGCACACATGCTTATGACTTAACTTATTAAAGGGGTTATAAACAAAACACTACAAACACAAACGCGAATTGGTTATAGGGATGTTGTTGATTAACTATAAGCACCCGAAAATAACTATGTGGGTCTGCCCCTATTAGCAGCTTAAAATTTATCCTCTAGGCATTGCACTTTAACTTTTGCACTATAATACCGTCATCATTCCTACTTATCAGAAAGGTAAAAGAATATTTCATGAAGAAGTATTTCTCATAAATATACGTATTTATTTTCTTCCATGATTATCATCATATATCATATGATATATTATTTTAAGTGGGAAGCTCCAAATATTTTTGAAAAAAAATTGTATTACCATTTTATTCGTGGACTAAATTAAATATCTAATTAATTTAATTATATTATTTTTATTATTTTAGAATTGTAAGTTGTTTATTAGGAAATAAATGTTTTAGGATTTCTAGAATATTAAATAAGTACATGAATCAAGGTTTTTCTCCTTTTAATATTGGATTAAAGAAAGTGAAGATTTGTAGCTAAATCAATATGTACAACTACCATATACAAGTTTTATTAGGATCGAACTCCACACAAACACACGTGATCAATGAAACACAAAAACTTTTGAGGAAGAGAAAGGAAGATAAGGATCTAAGCGAGGAAAGAGAGGTGAAATCAATATTTCGTGGTAAACACCCCGTGATTGTATTAAAACCTTCCATGGCGGTGGAAGTAGTATTTATATTAATTATTCAGAGTCTTTTTAGGTTGAACCGAGAGAATATTATATAGAACGTTACATTCAAATATAATCAGGCCAAGCCTAACAGTCTCCCAACTCTGTAGAATGATTCAGTATCCAAAAAATTACATTCTAAAAGGAAAGAATCTCTTCACATTCAACATCTTTACGGGCACCCCCAGCAAACATCTGTGTAGCCAAAACTACAGAAGACCAACCGGGGTTTTGCATAACCCCGTTTCAACAACATCAACACATTTTGTTAACATGTCTGGTCGGGTTCTTTTCACCATCTATCTTCTCCAAAACAACATATCACCCCATGCACTGCCCTGCGAGCGAGGAAATGGTACCGCCTTCTATGTGCTTTGTTTCTTCGAAATGTGATAGACTGGATTTTTCACCAATGTAAGGCACTCTGGCTAATCTCAGTAATTTTATAAAGAATCTGTCTCGGCATTCTTATTTGACCAATTCTCCAAATATATCGCCCAGCCAACCCCGATCCCATACATTATTCTTCCCATGCGTCATATACTTGCCACATACTCAGCTTCAGTAGATGAAGAGAGGAAAAACACTTCTGAGAAGGGACTTGACATCCAACTCATGTTGTTCCACCTATGGGGTAAAATGTTACACGGATGTACTCTTTATCGAGTCCACATTCCTACCAAAGATAAGCATCACAAAAACCCTTGTAGAGTCACCTGACTTGCTTTAAAACAAAAGTGAAGTACTTGGATGTACCGTCTATATTCTAGAAGCCATTCACAAGCTTCCCAATGCTCTTCGGGTTTCACCATGTACCTGCTAATTTTCAAAATGCCCACTGCATGTGCTATATAAGGTCTAGTGCAGACCATAAAATCCATCAAACTTTCAAATGGCTGAAAGGATATGGAAGAGTGTCATCCCCCCTGCTCACGCTCCTCGGCTATCTGGGTGATGCTCCTTTGGACAGAATTTAAAGTGACTTTGCCAATGGAGTTAAGTAGTACGGGGATTTAGCCATCATTAACCCTGAATTTATCAACACCTTCTCAAATGTACAAACTCACTGAGATAGATTTTAAAGTGCCAGCAAATCTATCACTTCAGATAGAAATACATCACCCCAAAATTTGCTGTTGCTTGGAACCCATAATCGTTTCATCTCAAAACGCATTTACAGATAACATGTCTTCAGATATTAATCTCCCTCATACTAGATCCTTACATAAAAAAACATATCATCCACATTAAAGGAGGAGAAGGACATGATGAATAGGTGTCATTCTTGAAGTGAAGTAAGTAGTAAGTAACAAACCGGATCCTTTTAAGCTTTGAAGAAAAATCCACTCTTGGGGCAAGAAGGAAGGTACAAACCTTCGTTTTGTTGTACACTGGCATTGGGGCTTGCTTTAGTCCATACAAGATCCCGGTAAGCTTGCACAACCATTGATCCTTGCTGGTGGGAACCACAAAAATCCTTCGGGAAGCTTGCAGTGCATAGATCCCTTTGTCTAGATATCCATGGGGAAAATGTCCTTTTTTACATCCATTTTGCTCTAGATGCAAATTCTTCGATGCAAAAATAGAACAGAAATTGAATAGAGGTAATTTCACAAACATGAGAAAAACATTTAGCATAATCAAATACATTTACTTTGTGAATATCCTTTAACCACTAACGAGCTTGCTGAAACCTTCTTTTGTCATTTCTGTCAAGTATTGATTATAAACACCCACTTCGTTCGGAAAAGAAAAGCTTCTCTTCCCTCAAGTCACTCAGTCAAAACACCCATTATGTCGTTCTTCTAAAAGTGACATCATCGCTCATCACCCATTGTCTGTTGTCCCATTTGATAGAATCCTCCACTGTAGACCTCAGAAACGACTGTGGTTTCCCCCTATCAGTAAGCATAGATAGTGTTGTCATGAAGGTGAATACCCTATTGGTGCCCTGATGGTTATGGATATCTCTTAGACCTGATCAGGGTGGTGAAACTTGTTCCAGTTTCAGATTCTTCAATAGGAGTTGGTTGACTCTTTTTGAAGCTCAGGTTACTCCTATCCAATACAAACTTAACTCCCACCTTGCTTGAAATCTTCTTAAACCTTATGCTCTCTTATCCCTTACAGGACAGACTCTTCAAATGTCATGTCACAACAATGTCTCAGGACTCTTTTTATTTGTCATCCCAAAACCTGTGTTAAACAACACAAATTTCCAAGAAACCATAATCTATGAAGTAAACATTTCCACAATTTTGTCATTAAGCTCTACCGTCTCTCTTTTCTGACAACATGAAATATTGTAGTGCAACCAAAGTCCTCAAGTGTGAGAGTACTTGAGTTCTTTCTGTCCACACCTCCTCTAGAAATTGAACCCTAAAGGAACTGATGGTACCCTATTGATCAAGGTATGCAAAATGTCTCATAGCATCCGACAAAATGTTTTTTTGGCAACCCACAGTGTATCCTCCATACCCTTGCCGCTCATTTCAAATGTTTGTCATCCTCTCAAAAATTCCATATTGCCCTTGCTTACCAGGAACTATTCTCATCAAAATCTGAGACCATCAGCTGCACAGAATGCCTTGTGAAACTCGATTTGTCATACTCTCCTCCATTTTTAGGACCTAGGCATTTGACTTTCAAATGTTCTGGATTCCAACATCAGCTTTTCACTTCTTGAAAGTTTGCAAAAACATCTGAACTTATGCTTTAGGAAACTAAACCCATACCTCTACTGGAATATCAATGAAGGGGTAAACATAGAATATGGAGCGTTCCCAAGTGATGTTTGTTAATGGGAGAAGATATCCCCCACATCTGTATGGAAGATTTCAAACGCACTTTCTTTGGCCACTAGGATCTTGTGAAGCTTACTCTTTTATGTTTTTCCCATAAACACAGAAGCTCTCTCAAAAGATCCATTATCAACAGGACTTCAGGAAACCTCTAATGATCACTTTTGCAACAAGACTATTCAATCTTTAAGCAATATGCTGTCTCCAAGTCTGTTGTGCCACAGTACATGAATCGGAAGCACTTCAGCAAAAAACGGCCATTTTAAATACAACCTGCAGTGGTTTTTGTAAAAATAAAAGTTCCAGATTTGGGGGCCACGAGATACACCATAGCAACTTTCACCAATCTTCCACGAACCTTTCTCCAAACTATGCTGCATATCCCGTGCTATCAAACTATTACCAACAGGGATCAGACTTTTCTTGAGCCCAGGAATAACTAGGGACATCCTCCAATTCCACTAGTTTCCCGAGGTGGTCTTTATGCAAGCATCCCCCTTTCCTTCCATTCTCTAAGGCTTTATTGTAGCAAGATACACCTTTCCAAAAACATTTCTCATATTTGAATATTTGGCACAACTCCTTCTTGGAGACAATAGAAAAAAAGGATGCACAAGAATCCAAATACATGTTCAACCGGTTGTACACTAAGGATTAGAGCATCACCCCAGTGTCCTCTGCTGAATTCAGAAATCATGTATCTCCAGAAGATTTCGTATTTGCGTTCTTCTTTGGCCTTTTGTCTTAACTTCTCCCATTTGGCAACGCTGACGCACATTCCCGATGGAAAATCTCCCAACTCCGTTTCAAAATACTTCAAAAGAATAAAATCACGGAATTTCACCAAACTCAAGTTTCTCAGATCCAACGGGAACTGCTTAATCGCAGCAACAACAGTATCCCAACAGATCGGGGGCAGAGAAGGATGAATCAAAAAATCAAAGCCTTAAGTTCATCTGTCAAAACTTACCACGACACACACACAGCATATTGAGTTGAATCACAATATATTTGAACTCGTTTAAATGATCAGAAAACAGATCATTTATCAGACATCTGTAAATTGGAACATTCTACGAATCAAATATACCTGTTCATCGCCGATGGTTTTTCATAGATTTTTACAGTTGCCTTCAAACAGATCGACATGTCTTCTCCTTCACACGATCTGACACGCCACATTTCTTGTAAAGTCACTGGGATCAAACCCTAGAGCCTCTGCGAAATCCTGATCTTTCACTCCTCCTCGTCATCATGGGATTCCGGGCTTCACCCCGTCAACGGTTGTGAAGATCTTTATGGTACAGAAAAATCTTGATCGCATCTTATAGATACTGAAATCGGCTCCATCAAACTTCTTCAATTCCAAGCTTTTGAAACTATACATCCTGTAGGATCGGTGAATCTCCTTAGTTCTGATACCAGTTGTTAGGATCGAATCCACACACACACACTTGATGAATGAAGAACACAAGAACATTAGTGAGAAAGAAATGAGAGATCTAGAGAGAGAAAGAGAGAAATCAATATTTTGTGGTAACACCCCATGAGTAAACTTCCACTACGGTGGGGTATATATATTAATTATTCAGAGTATTTTAAATTTAACCACGAGAACATTAATATATGACAGTATATCAAATATTAATCAGGCTCCATAACATAACAAGTTGTTATCTTGAATTCATCCATTAGCAGTTCTACGTATTCATATGGTAAATTTCCTTATTCTATTGTTTGTTTGAAAGATTTTTATCATTTATAGATTTTTTTCAAATTAGATAGAGACGTTTTCAGATCTAATTCTTTATTTATGATTTTTTTTCTTTCTGGAATTTCTTCTTACTGTTTTGTGTGTAAATGTAAAATTACTATACATATTGGCTTGGAGTAATTTTGATATTCTCAACTAATGACTAATAATTATACTTTATTATGTTCACAAATACATTGTTATGAAAATATAAATGGACAGAAGAGAAGATTTTGTTTTCTATTTTAATTATTTATTTATTTTTCTTAAACTAATCAATAGTTGAATGAAACAAGAACAACATGTATGTCTCTTCTTTCAAATTTTTTTACTTGAAAGATTAAACCCTCTTATTTATCATATTACTTGAATGATTCCTTTTGTATTTATTCTTATGTAGCTCTATCATTTTTATTTTAGTAATATACGATGATTTCAAGTTTCTTATATGCAATTCATATGTTTTTTAGATTAGTCCGTATGTATGTATATGTATGTATGTATTAAAAAAAATTATATGCATTTTTTTGCACCATATAATTTTTGGTTTATATTGTCTTCTTTTTACTACCATATTGTTGTTGTTATGATGATTCAATCTATGTATATAACTTGATGAAAAATCTCGTTATCACAAAATTTAACAGATGACAAAAGTAAGATAATTTTGAATTGAAGCCAAAAGAAGACGAAGGGTACATATAGGGTTGTAATTCGTATTTTATATATGTCAATTAAATAGTTAAATAATGATTTACGTTGATATAAAGAAATAATTTTTTTGTAGGTTTAGAATATGAAATGATAATGATTTACAGTCATCCAAGAAAAGACATATGTTGATCGGAATTCTCACAACCGATTTACAAAATACTACTCTTCATTCGATGACAGGTTCTCGATATGTATGCATCTGTAAAAAAAAAAAAAAAAGTGGAACAGCCGTATTCTTAAAAAAGAAGGTAGAAAGAAATTTATGGAAAACACAATTCTTTTGTGAAACTATACTCTCACATTTTAAAGTATGTGTTCTGTACACATATTAAAATAAAAATTTTAATAGTTTTAAATACTTGATATATTCAAAAAAAGTGTATAATTGAAGTCATTATAGTATCAGTTTTGAAAGTCACTTGATAACAATTTTTTGTTATGATGTGCCTTGCGATGATTATAATATAATGCTCACCGTTAAGTGATTTGATCTTGTATTTAAATATCAAACATTTATATTTTAGAAGTATTTTTACTAATTAACAAGATCTGAACGTGCAACGCACATTTTCGAAAATAGTTAATAAATATGTAGCAGATATTAGTAAATGTGTAGCAAGCAAAAACATTTAATTTTGTTCTAATCATTATTTAGTACTCATGAGCAC
Organism: Solanum habrochaites; assembly: GCA_027704765.1. NCBI lineage: Eukaryota > Viridiplantae > Streptophyta > Magnoliopsida > Solanales > Solanaceae > Solanum > Solanum habrochaites. Next base: position 42,816,521 of record JAKWJA010002500.1, read on the forward strand.
AACCTGCATTAGAAAATTTTAAAAAATTCATAAAATGATGAAGAAGTAACCAAATCCATTTAATTGTATCAATGCCTATACCCTACATATATTGTATAACAACTATTTATTATGATCATTCTCAAGCTATTTCCTTCTTAATTCTATGCCAAGAATATGGTCGAAAACTCACTAGATGTTGATTAGATTAGGGAGTTTTGTTGTGTGCGTCCCGGAGTAGAAGCCGATGGAACAACTTGAAAGGAAGATCAACAGATAATCTGATCATATGACTTTCTACTAAAATAGAAATCTATTTAATTGTTCTTCATGAGCTAATAATAGACAAATAGATCATCCATGACACTAGTATTTTTGTTTAGAATGCATTCTGAGATAAGTAAAATAAGAATTTATTTATTTTTGCGATAACCAAATAATCTAGGCTAAAGATACATTCAATTATGTGTCGAGAGTTCTTGTATACTTCAAATTTAGCGTAAATATTTCATATACTTAGAAGTGGACATGAATAAGGATGAAATTTAATCTAAATACAATATGTTAATGATTAAGCCCATTTTGAATAGTATGCAACTAATTCCTCTATGAAATAACTTTTATTGCATAATTTGGATATCATCTTAATTCATGTTAAGTAAACATATATGAGTATACACTACTTAGGGTGAGCTCACATGTATTATGATTTATGAAGATCAAAGACAAAAGATTCCAAAACATAAAAGCAAAGTATTTGATACCAATACAACGAACTTGATTCAGAAGGCTCTAGTACATGAAGAAGCTTAATCTTTTTAAGGGCACTAGGACTCGGTTCCACTTGCATAGTTCATTTAGAGAAAACCTCATACTCATACTTCAAGGATGAAACCTTGTAACTTATATCACAAATTTAAAAATAATTGTTGTCTCCTTATAAATTTACATACTAAAGACATATTTAGAATATTCTCCAACTGTTGAGGCATATTTTGATTCTTCTCTAACTGTTGAGACATATCTGGAATATTCTCCAACTTTTGAGGCATGTTAGGATTCTTCTCAAACTGTTGGGGCATATTTGGAATCATCTTAAACTGTTGATGACTTATTTGAATTCTTCTCTAACTGTTGAGGCATACTTGGAACCATCTCCAACTGTTGAGGCATGTTTGGAATCATCTCCAATTGTTGAGTCATATTAAGAAACTTCTCCAAATGTTGAGGCGAATTTGGAATCAACTCCAATGGCTGAAGCATATTTGGAATCATCTACAACTATTGAGGCATATTTGGGATCTTCCCCAACTGTTGAGGCATATTTGTATTCCTCTCCAACTATTGAGGCATATTTGGTATCTATTCCACCTAATAAGACATACTCTTTCTTCTCCAACTGTTGAGGCATCTCCATCTGTTGAGGCAATATTTGGAATCATCTCAAACCGATGAGGAATATTTGGAATCATCTCCAACAGTTGAGGAATATTTGGAATCATCTCCAACTGTTGAGGCGAATTTGGAATCATCTCCAACAGTTGAGGCATATTTGGGATCATCTCCAACTGTTGAGGCAAATTTGGAATCACCTCCAACTGTTGAGAAATATTTAGAATCATCTCCAACTGTTGAGACATATTTGGAATCATCTCAAGTTGTTGAGGAATATTTTGATTCATCTCCATCTGTTGAGGCATATTTGGAATCATCTCCAACTGTTGAGGCATATTTAGATCATCTCCAACTGTTGAGGCAAATTTAGAATCGTATTCAACAATTGAGGCAAATTTTGAATCATCTCCAACTGTGGAGGCAAATTTGGAATCATCTTCAACAGTTGAAGCATATTTGGAATCATCTCCAACTGTTGAGGAAATTTTGGAATCATCGTCAACAGTTGAGGCATATTTAAATCATCTCTAATTGTTGAGACACATTTGGAATCATCTTCAACTGTTGAGGGAAATTTGGAATCATCTTGAACAGTTGAGGAATATTTAAAATCATCTCCAAATATTGAGACACATTTGGAATCATCTCCAACTGTTGAGAAACATTTGGAATCATCTCCAACTGTTGAGGTTTATTTTGAATCATCTCCAAATCTTAAAGACTATTTGGATTCTCCTTCAACTGTTGAGACATATTTAGAATCTTCTCCAACATTTGAGTCATATTTGGACAATTCTCCAAATTCTGAGGCATATTCCGAATCATCTCCAATTGTTGAGGTATATTTGGAATCATATTAACTTGTTGAGGTATATTTGGAATCATCTCCAACTATTGTGGCGTATTTTGAATCTTCTCCAACAGTTGAGGAATGTTTGGAATCATCTCCAACTGTTGAGACATATTTGGAATCATCTCCAACTGTTGGGGCATATTTGGAATCATCTCAAGTTGTTGAGGAATATTTGGATTCTTCTCCATTTGTTGAGGCATATTTGGAATCATATCAAACTATTGAGGCATATTTTGAATCATCTCCAACTGTTGAGGAAAATTTGGAATCATCTTACAATAGTTGAGGCATATTTGGAATCATCTCCAACTGTGGAGGCAAATTTGGAATCATCTTCAACGGTTGAGGCATATTTGGTATCATCTCCTACAGTTGAGGCAAATTTTGAATCATCTTCAACATGTGAGGCATATTTTAAATCATCTCCAACTGTTGAGACACATTTGGAATCATCTCCAACTATTGAGGGAAATTTGGAATCATCTTCAACAGTTAAGGAATATTTGAAATCATCTCCAACTATTGAGACAAAATTGGAATTATCTCCAACTATTGAGACACATTTAGAATCATCTCCAACTGTTGAGGTATATTTTGAATTATGTCCAATTCTTGAAGCATATTTAGATTCTCTTTCAACAGTTGAGGCATATTTCAAATCATCTCCAATTCTGGAGGCAAATTTGGAAATATCTTCAACAGTTGAGGCATATTTGGAATCATCTCCAACTATTGAGGAAAATTTAGAATTATCTTCAACAGTTGAGGCATATTTAAATCATCTCCAACTGTTGAGACATATTTAAAATCATCTCCAACTGTTGAGGGAAATTTGGAATCATCTTCAACAGTTGAGGCATGTTTGAAATCATCTCCAAGTATTGAGACACGTTTGGAATCATGTAAGACTGTTGAGACACATTTGGAATCATCTCCAACTATTGAGGTATATTTTGAATCATCTCCAAATCTTTAAGAATATTTGGATTCTCCCTGTTGAGACATATTTGGAATCTTCTCTAACAGTTGAGTCATATTTTGATAATTCTCCAAATTCTGAAGCATATTCTGAATCATCTCCAATTGTTGAGTCATATTAGGAATCATCTCAAATTGTTGAGGTATATATGGAATCATCTCCAACTGTTGAGGAGAATTTGGAATCATCTCCAACAGTTAAGGCATGTTTGGAATCATCTCCACTGTTGAGACATATTTTGAATCATCTCCAACTGTTGAGGAATATTTTGAATCATCTAAAGTTATTGAGGAATATTTTGATTCTTCTCCATCTGTTGAGGCATATTTAGAATCATCTCCAACAATTGAGGCATGTTTGGAATCGTCTCCAACTGTTGAGACATATTTGGAATCACCTCCAACTTTTGAGGCATATTTGGAATCATCTCAAGTTGTTGAGGAATATTTGGATTCTTCTCCATCTATTGAGGCATATTTGGAATCATCTTAAAGTTTTGAGGCAAATTTTGAATCATCTCCAACTGTTGAGGCAAATTTGGAATCATCTTCAACAATTATGCATATTTGGAATCATCTCAAATTGTGGAGGAAAATTTGGAATCATCTTCAACAGTTGAGGCATATTTGGAATCATCTACAACTGTTGAGGCAAATTTTGAATCATCTTCAACAGTTGAGGCATATTTTAAATTGTCTCCAACTGTGGAGGCACATTTGGAATCATCTCCAGCTATTGAGGGAAATTTGGAATAATCTTCAACAGTTGAGGCATATTTCAAATCATCTCTAACTGTGGAGGAAAATTTGGAATCATCTTCAACAGTTGAGGCATATTTGGAATCATCTCCATCTGTTGAGGAAATTTTGGAATTATCGTCAACAGTTGAGGCATATTGAAATCATCTCCAACTGTTGAGACACACTTGGAATCATCTCCAACTGTTGAGGGAAATTTTGAATGATCTTCAACAGTTGAGGCATGTTTTAAATCATCTCCAACTATTGAGACACAATTGGAATCATCTCCAACTGTTGAGACACATTTGGAATAATCTCAAACTGCTGAGGTTTATTTTGAATCATCTCTAAATCTTGAAGAATATTGGATTATCCTTCAACGGTTGATATATATTTTGAATCTTTTCCAACATTTGAGTCATATGTTGATAATTCTCAAAATTTTGAGGCATATTCTGAATCATCTCCAATTGTTGAGGCATATTTGGAGTAATCTCAAACTGTTGAGGTATATTTTGAATCATCTCCAACTATGGAGGCATGTTTGGAATCATATCCAACTATTGAGACATATTTGGAATCATCTCCAACTGTTGAGGCATATTTGGAATTATCTCAAGTTGTTGAGGAATATTTGGATTCTTCTCCATCTGTTGAGGCATATTTGGAATCATCTCAAACTGTTGAGGCATATTTGGAATCATCTCAAACTGTTGAGGCAAATTTGGAATCATCTTCAATAGTTGAGGTGTATTTGGCATCATCTCAAACTGTGGAGGCAAATTTGGAATCATCTTCAACAGTTGAGGCATATTTGGTATCATCTCCAACTGTTGATGCAAATTTGGAATCATCTTTAATAGTTGAGGCATATTTTACATCATCTCCAACTGTTGAGACACATTTGGAATCATCTCCAACTGTTGAGGGAAATTAGGAATCAACTTCAACAGTTAAGGCATATTTGAAATCATCTCCAACTATTGAGACACAAATGGAATCATCTCCAACTATTGAGACACATTTAGAATCATCTCCAATTGTTGAGGTTTATTTTGAATCATCTTGAAATCTTGAAGCATATTTGGATTCTCCTTCAACTGTTGAGACATATTTGGAATCTTCTCCAACATTTGAGTCATATTTTGATAATTCACCAAATTCTAAGGTATATTTTGAATCATATCAAATTATTGAGGCATATTTGGAATCAGCTCCAACTGTTGAGGCATATTTGGAATCTTCTCAAACTATATAGGCAAATTCGGAATGGTCTCAAACAATTGAGGCATGTTTTAAAACATCTCCAACTATTAAGACATATTTTGAATCATCTCCAATAGTTCAGGCATGTTTGGAATCATCTCAACTTGTTGAGACATAATTGGAATCATCTCCTATTGTTGAGGCATATTTGGAATCATCTCAAGTTGTTGAGGAATATTTGGATTCTTCTCCATCTGTTGAGGCATATTTGTAATCTTCTCAAACTATTGAGGCATATTTGGAATCATCTCCAACTATTAAGGAAAATTTGGAATCATCTTCAATAGTCGAGGCACATTTGGAATCATCTCCAACTGTTGAGGGAAATTTGGAATCATCTTCAACAGTTAAGGCATATTTGGAATCATCTCAAACTGTTGAGACACATTTAGAATTATCTCCGACTGTTGAGGTATATTTTGAATCGTCTCCAAATCTTGAAGGCATATTTGGAATCATCTCAAACAGTTGAGGCATATTTGGAATCATCCGCAATTCTTGAGGCGAATTTGGAATCATCTCCAACAGTTGAGGCATGTTTGGAATCAGCTCCAACTATTGAGACGTATTTGGAATCATCTCCCACTGTTGAGGCATATTTGAAATCATCTCAAGTTGTTGAGGAATATTTTGATTCTTCTCCATCTATTGAGGCATATTTGGAATCATCTCAAAGTGTTGAGGCAAATTTTGAATCATCTCCAAATGTTGAGGCAAATTTAAAATCATCTTCAACAATTGTGCATATTTGGAATCATCTCAAACTATGGAGGCATATTTGGAATCATCTTCAACAGTTGAGGCATATTTGGAATCATCTCGAACTGTTGAGGCAAATTTTGAATCATCTTCAACAGTTGAGGCATATTTTAAATCTTCTCAAACTGTTGAGACACATTTAGAATAATCTCCAACTGTTGAGGGAAATTTGGAATCATCTTCGATAGTTGTGGCATATTTGAAATCATCTTACATGTGGAATCACCTCCAACGGTTGAGACACATTTGGAATCATCTCCAACTGTTGTGGTATATTTTGAATCATCTCCAAATCTTGAAGCATATTTGGATTCTCCTTCAACTGTTGAGACATATTTGGAATCTTCTCCAACATTTGAGACATATTTGGATAATTCTCCAAATTCTGAGGCATATTCTGAATCATATCCAATTATTGAGGCATATTTGAAATCAGCTCCAACTGTTAAGGCATATTTGGAATCATCTACAACTATATAGGCAAATTTGGAATGGTCTACAACAGTTGAGGCATGTTTTGAACCATCTTCAACTATTGAGGCATATTTTGAATCATCTGCAAAAGTTCAAGCATGTTTGGAATCATCTCAACATGTTGAGACATATTTGGAATCATCTCAAACTGTTGAGGCATATTTGGAATTATCTCAAGTTGTTGAGGAATATTTGGATTCTTCTCCATCTGTTGAGGCATATTTGTAATCATCTCAAAATATTGAGGCATATTTGGAATCATCTCCAACTGTTGAGGCAAATTTGGAATCATCTTCTATAGTTGAGGCATATTTGGAATCATCTCCAACTGTGGAGGCAAATTTGGAATCATCTTCAACAGTTGAGGCATATTTGGTATCATCTCAAACTGTTGTGGCAAATTTGGAATCATCTTCAATAATTGAGTCATATTTTAAATCATCTCCAACTGTTGAGACACATTTGGAATCATCTCCAACTGTTAAGGGAAATTTGGAATCATCTTCAACAGTTAAGGCATATTTGGAATCATCTCCAACTGTTGAGACACATTTAGAATCATCTCCAACTGTTGAGGTATATTTTGAATGATCTCCAACTGTTGAGGAATATTTGGATTCTCCTTCAACTGTTGAGACATATTTGGAATCTTCTCCAATATTTGAGTCATATTTGGATATTTCACAAAATTCTGAGGCATATTCTAAATCATCTCCAATTGTTAAGGCATATTTGGAATCATCTTTAACTTTTGGGAAATATTGGAATCATCTCAAACTGTTGAGGCATATTTGGAATCATCTCCAACTGTTGAGGCATATTTCTAATATCCTCCAAGTGTTGAGGTGAATTTGTAATCATCTCCAACTGTTGAGGCATTTTTGGAATCATCTCAAACTTTTGAGGCATATTTGGAATCATCTCCAACTTTTTAGGCATATTTAGAATCATCTCCAACAGTTGAGGAATATTTGGAATCATCTCCAATTATTGAGGAAAATTTAGAGTCATCTCAAATAGTTTAGGCATATTTGGAATCATCAGCAATTCTTGAGGAGAATTTGGAATCATCGCCAACATTTGAAGCATGTTTGGAATCATCTCCAACTGTTGAGACGTATTTGGAATCATCTCCCACTGTTGAGGCATATTTGGAATCATCTAAAGTTGTTGAGAAATATTTTGATTCTTCTCCATCTGTTGAGGCATATTTGGAATCATCTTAAAGTGTTGAGGCAAATTTAGAATCATCTCCAATAGTTGAGGCAAATTTTAAAATCATCTTCAACAATTGTGAATATTTGTAATCCTCTCAAACTGTGGAGGAAAATTTGGAATCCCTTCAACAGTTGAGGCATATTTGGAATCATCTCGAACTGTTGAGGCAAATTTTGAATCATCTTCAACAGTTGAGGCATATTTTAAATCATCTCCAACTGTTGAGACACATTTTGGAATAATCTCCAACTGTTGAGGGAAATTTGGAATCATCTTCAATAGTTTAGGCATATTTGAAATCATCTTAAACTATTGAGACACATGTGGAATCACCTCCAACTGTTGAGACACATTTGGAATCATCTCCAACTGTTGTGGTATATTTCGAATCATCTCCAAATCTTGAAGCATATTTGGATTCTCCTTCAACTGTTGAGACATATTTGGAATCTTCTCCAACAATTGAGTCATATTTGGATAATTCTCCAAATTCGGAGGCATATTCTGAATCATATCCAATTATTAAGGAATATTTGGAATCAGCTCCAACTGTTGAGGAATATTTGGAATCATCTCCAACTATATAGGCGAATTTGGAATCATCTTCAACAGTTGAGGCATGTTTTGAATCATCTCCAACTGTTGAGGTATATTTTGAATCATCTCCAATTCATGAAGCATATTTGGATTCTCCTTCAACAGTAGAGGCATATTTCAAATCATTTCCAACTGTGGAGGCAAATTTGGAATCATCTTCAACAATTGAGGCATATTTGGAATCATCTTTAACAGTTGAGGCATACTTAAATCATCTCCAACTGTTGAGACACATTTGGAATCATCTCCAACTGTTGAGGGAAATTTGGAATCATCTTCAACGTTGAGGCATGTTTGAAATCATCTCCAACTATTGAGACACATTTGGAATCATCTCCAACTATTGAGACACATTTGGAATCATCTCCAAATATTGAGGTATATTTTGAATCATCTCCAAATCTTGAACAATATTTGGATTCTCCTTCAACTATAAAGACATATTTGGAATATTCTCAAACATTTGAGTCATATTTTTATAATTCTTCAAATTCTTAGGCATATTCTGAATTATCTCCAATTTTTGAGGCATATTTGGAATCATCTCAAACTGTTGAGGTATATTTGGAATCATCTCCAACTGTTGAGGAGAATTTGGAATCATCTCCAACAGTTGATGCATATTTGGAATTATCTCCAACTTTTGAGACATATTTGGAATCATCTACAATTATTGAGGCATATTTGGAATCATCTCAAGTTGTTGAGGAATATTTTGATTCTTCTCTATCTGTTGAGGCATATTTGGAATCATCTCAAACTGTTGAGGCATATTTGGAATCATATCAAACTATTGAGGCAAATTTGGAATCATCTTCAATAGTTGAGGCATATTTGGAATCATCTTCAACTGTGGAGGCAAATTTGAAATCATCTTCAACAGTTGAGGCATATTTGGTATCATCTCCAGCTGTTGAGGCAAATTTGGAATCATCTTTAATAGTTAAGGCATATTTGAAATCATCTCCAACTGTTGAGACACATTTGGAATCATCTCCAACTGTTGAGGGAAATTAGGAATCATCTTCAACAGTTAAGGCGTATTCGAAATCATCTCCAACTATTGAGACACAAATGCAATCATCTCCAACTATTGAGAAACTTTTAGGATTATATCCAACTGTTGAGGTATATTTTGAATCATCTCCAAATCTTAAAACATATTTGGATTCTCCTTCAACTGTTGAGACATATTTGGAATCTTCTCCAACATTTGAGTCATACTCTAATAATTCTCAAAATTCTGAGGTATATTCTAAATCATCTCCAATTGTTAAGGCATATTTGGAATCATCTTTAACTTTTGGGACATATTTGGAATCATCTCCAACTGTTGAGGCATATTTGGAATCATCTTCAACTGATATGGTATATTTGAATTCCTCTCCAACAGGTGAGTCATATTTGGAATCATCTCTAACTGTTGAGGCATATTTGGAATCATCTGGAACGGTTGCTGTATATTTAGAATGATCTCAAACTCTTGAAGCATATTTGGATTCTCCTCCAACTGTTGATGTATATTTGGATCCAAATGTTTAGGCAAATTTGGAATCATCTCCAACAGTCGAGGCATATTTGGAATCATCTCCAACAGTTGAGGCATATTTGGAATCATATCTAATTGTTGAGGCATGTTTGGATTCTTCTCCAACTGTTGAGGCATATTTGGATCCAACTTTTGAGGAAAATTCGGAATCATCTCCAACCCCTGAGACATGTTTGTATTCTTCTCCAACTGTGTATCCATTGAGTGGCTGGATGATACATGAACATCAAAAAGAGTTAGAGATCTTCTTACTTAGCAACTTCAACCATCAGAATGATGCTTATATTATGTAATATCAATTATCTAAGCAATAACTAGTCATCAAGATAAATAACAGAGAGAATCAAATAAATTTAAGACACTTCACTGTCATAATTTCCTTACATAAAAGACCATGACATTTTAATTTATGCTTTCCCTCTCTCTATGGCCCTCTTTAGTATGCACTCTCCCTTTTAAGCCATCCGAGTACACGCACACTCCCCTTCTCCACACACCCCCACCCCTCTCTCTTTCTCTACTATTGACCTAGATCTCTTGTGATCTAAACCCTTCAACGACAAGTAAGTGACATCTTTCTATCTTCTTCAATCCTTCTCCCATTCAACTATACAATTCATTCTTGCAACTTTCTCTTTCCAGTTTGCCTTTCACCCTTTCTAGCAAGACCCAACCAACGCAACTACTATCCTAGGCCAAAAATATGGACATCCATGTAAGAATCCTTCTCTCCAGATAGAACCGGAAACTTTTAGTGACATCTAAAAAGTTCTAGCCAACATTGACAATATCCACAATTAAGTTTCTTCGTCGTGCTACCAGCTAGGTTCTATTGTTCCTCATTTTCTCTTTATTTCTTGATTTTCAATAGTTATTTTCATAAATATTTCTTGTTTTTTATTTATTCTCTTGTTCTATGGTGTTATTGCTATTTATCATTCATGTTGCCAATTTCTTCCTTGATGCCCTACAAGTGGCGTAATTCGAAATAGATTTTTCGTAATTTATGTTCTATTTCTTATTAATTTGTGCATACAATCAGGGATAGATTTTTGAGAAATTCCTTCTTTATTAACTTATTGATTTTTTTCTTACTTGACTCATGATTGTTGTTACTCCCTACTTAATTTGTATCAACTTTAGTGTCTTTAGTGAACTATATTGGATTAAGGTCATATCATCGGATAGGACGAAGGGTAAGGTAAAGGAGTGGTAAGTGGGCTAAGGTGCCTTTAAGGCTATAGGTAGGTCTTGGAACATACGAAGTTAATGCGGAAATCCATACAACTAGTGAAGATCCTAAAGAAAAGGATTATTAGTCATTGTGTCTAGAAGACCATATGGGAGGTATCAATGAATGGGATATTGATGGATTTAAGTCATGGTACTCGCGAATCACGAGGGATAGGAATGAAGTAGATATTTTTGTAGATGAGGACTTAAGGAATAAAGTGGTGCAGGTTAGAAGGACTAATAAGATGATGATGATAATTAAGCTAGTCATTGAAAGGAATAGTTTGAACGTTATAAGTGCTTACGCACCTCAACTTGGCTTGGATAAGAAGTTAAAAGAATACTTTTGGGAGGAGTTGGACAAGTTAGTAAGGGGTACACCACACACCAAGAATATCGTCATTGGTGGAGAGTTTAATTCCCACATTGGAGCAACACCTAGTAGTTTTGGTGATATATGTGCATGGAGGCTTAGCTTTTGGCGATAAACATTGAGGTGGAACATTAATTTTGGATTTCCCTAAAAATTTTGCATTGGTGATACCTAACTCGTGCTTTCTAGAGGAGGAGAACCAATTGGTTACCTTCCATAGTTTGGTGGATAAACCTTAGATAGATGATTTACTCTTTAGGAAGGGTAATATAGGCTTTTTAATATAGGTGTACTGGCGAGGATTGTCCCAAGGGTTGAGAATGTGGGTTAGGCTGGGGCTACCGCCAACAGTTTTTTGGTGATTGATCCTAAGATTAAGAGAAAGAGGAGGAAGAAGACTTTGTGTGATCGATTGAGAAATAAATTGATAGTTTGACCTATGCCCTCTCATGAGATGACAGAGAAGTTAATGATGATTGGGGATTGCAGGAGGAGAGGGAATGAAAACTATATGTGGAAAAACTCAACCAATTACATTATGAAAGCAACTAGAGAGATGATATGAGTTTTAAGGGAAAACATAGGTGGTGACCGAGGGGATTCTTGATAAAAATAGACAAGTCCAAGGCAAAGTAGAAATGAAGAAAGTTTTTTTGTATAAAATTGGCAGAGTACAATGATAAGGGGGCTAAATGTATGAATAAGAAAATATATAAGGCATCAAAGACAGGGGATATGTTAACAATTACAACACAAAAAATGGAAGCTTTCGAACATTTGTATGCTGAACTAGGGAATAAGGTAGACAGAAGAAATTGTACATGGTTGCATAGGCAAGATAGGCATGAATGCTTGAGACCTAGATCAGGTGCATCAATGATGAGGAAGACAAAGTGATGTCTTAAGCGATCCTTATTAGGTAAAGACGATAAACATGCTTCCACAAATGCTTGAACGGAAGAAGGGATACAGACATTATATTGGCTGATTTGGAGCACTCTAAAAGTCATTGAGAATTTGGATACAAAAGGTTTATTAAAGTAGATTAGTTTAAGTGTGCTATTAATAATATGAGTACGGGAAGATCCATATAACCAGATGAGATGTCGATCAAAATTTGGAAAAGCATAAACATAAAAGGTATAAAATTGTTAAATAGGTTGTTTAATGTAATTTTTAAGATGACAAAAGTTCCAAATAATAGAGTTTGATTACAATATCCCGTTATGTAAAAACAAGGTTAATATACAAATACTATAACAATTACACATTGATGAAGCTGTTAAGGTTCAACAAAATTTTGGGAGAAAGTGGTGAAGTTTAGCCTGTTGGGTGGAAATATACAAGAAAATATTTTATGAAAAGAAAGAAAATATTTTTGAAAACTTTTATCCAATCAAATATATAGGGAAGAAGCCAAATATTTTCTCACAAATATTTTTCCCCATACTAAAACCACTCTAAAAGGTAAATAGTCTGATTTTGCCCATCTACTATTTTAAATTAGTTAATTATATCATGAATTATATTTTTGTATCTATTCATGGCCTTAAATTAATGAATTGTGGCATATGTACTTCCTATTATTCATGATTCATTGAGCTTTTGGGTGAATAAGTGAGACTTCATGTGTTAAATCTATTTTTTAAAAAAAGAATTGCAATTTTAAATTTTGAGTTTTGACTTGAATTCTAATATTTTCTTCTATTTGACTTATTTTGTTTTTATTCTAAATTGACGTAAGTTTTCTAAATAAAAATAATTCATATCTTATGCTTCTAAATAAAAATGTGCACAGAATACACTAAATAATATTGAATTTAGTGATTTAAAATATGTTGGTATGAAAAATTGCAATTATAAAATTATCTAATTTGTTTTTAGAAAACTGATTTAAAAAAATAATCAATATACATGGAACAAGACAGTTCCTCACTTCAGGAGTGTATAGGTGTGTCTCTCCCCCCCCCCCCCCCCCTTTTTTTTTTTTTAATCCCTTCATTAAATATTAAAATTAATCTAAACTGTCCAGATTTGAACATATTGAATTTGATTTATATTCATTTACAGATCATTTTTGGCGTGATCAGAATTGTATATCTAGAATTTTTGCCAAAATTGAATTAAATCTATACCCTAAATTAACTAACAAGAATATATATATATATATACCTAAAAACAAAAGTGTTTTAGTTTTTATTTTATTAGTCATGATAAATAAAAGAAAATGAATTTAATAGTTTGATATCATATAACAAAGTAAACTAAGAAAATAATCAGATGAAGAACAATTTTGAGTTGGCCAGCTTGATTTATGACCCTATTATTTTTAATAATTTGACACAATATTTTTTTCCATCGGATGATTGACCCTAAGTAATTATTTGAGGAATTAAATAGAATAACATAATTTTATTCAAAATGTAAAAATAAACATCCTTATTTCTAATATAAAGATCTGCAAAAATATATATATAAAACTACACAAAACATATAACTAATCTGAAAAATCAATTCATCTATAAAAAAAATGACAAGTTCTAATCAAATTCATTTATTGATCAGATCTGTTTAATTTGTTTAAATGTGCCTCGATTCCCTTAAAAATAACTATTGAAAAATTATTTTTTTGTTTTTATCCTTTCTTAAGAGCTCTCATCATTTCCTCCCCCCCCCCCCCCCCCCCCCAACTAATGATCCAAACTCAAAACGTCAAACTTGAACATGTGAAATGCTTATATGTTTCCACACTTATTTTAATCATGTTTCACATAAATTACTTTAATTAGGAAAAAATATTCAAATTTAAAATTATGAGAACACTAAAGGGGAAAAAATGCATATCATAAAAGAGTCATAAAGCTAGAGTTAAGAAAACTAAAATTACGAAAACATATAAAAAGGAGAAAACTCAATTACAAAAAATGAGTTATATGGTTTTCATTGAGAAACTCACATCATTTGAGCATTCCACGACTCCATGATTTTTTTTTCTAGAATAAGTCTCACTTGAACAAGAAAAGAAAAAAGAGAGACAAAACTTAAACAAGCAGAGGCTAGAAAATGAGAGTAAAGATAATTTGTGCAAAACTTAAATACAAGAAAAAACACCAAAAAAAAATTGACTTGAAAATAATGATAGCAAAGAGACAAGATTACAACAAAGATTTTCTCTAAAATCAAAGAATTTCATTTATTAGTCAATTAATTCAAATTACACTATTTTTCCTTTAAGAAATTCCATTTGTTTATTTTGTTTTTATGTCTTTAATTCATAAATCCATTGGAGAATTTTAATCAACAAAAAGATCTCGCATTGTGGTACTACTATATATTTCTGCAAATTTCATTTATTTCTTAACTCAAAAGAGGAGAAGTTTTTTAAAAAAGTTGACTGAAAGCAATTTTTTTAACTTACACGACCAGAATTAATTTTAAAAAGCTGAATTGAAATAATTATTAACTCAAAAAAGGAGAATCAATTTTTAAGAAGTTGAAATAAAATAAAATCAAAAGTGAAATAAAAAAGTATTTTTAAAGGGAAAATTTTCAAAATGTCAATATTTTAATATTTAAAAGGGCTGATAGCAACACTTTTAATATTCAATAAAATGTCATATTTAGTTGTTGTGACTACACTATAATAACCTATTTTTTATTAGTTTTTTTATTTATATAAATCAATTCTTGTATAATAGATTGGAGGAATTTAGGGGAGATATTTTTTGTAAACAAAAAAAATACTTAAAAGTCTCATCACTTACAATTAATCAAAATACACCAACATCCATCTCTGTCTTCTTCTTTTACAATGTTCTAAAAACACGTTTTTTACTAAAAAAAATTCAATATCCAATTTATTAAATTTTTTTTATTTCTAAACACTTTTATTTACCAAAATAAATATTCAATTTTCACTAATTATATTGTTATGAAAATCACGGAATCAAAAAATTCAATATCCAATTTTCACTTATTATTGTTATGAAACTTTATAATAATACGTTATAGTTTTATCTATTAAATTTATTTTTTTTTAATTTAGAAATTTATACATCTATAGTGTAATCTGTTAGTTGACATACTTTTCTCACGGTATATTTGTTCTATTTTTTAGATATTTGTATCCTTATTTAAATCGTATACATTACAATATGTATACTATTGTATTTGTATTCATTCTAGTATTCATGTTGTATTTTGTAGGGATAATGCACAAGTATCCCCTCAACCTATGCCCGAAATCTTAAAGACACACTTATTTTATACTAAGGTCCTATTATCCCCGTGAACTTATTTTATTAATAATTTTCTACACCTTTTCGGCCTACTTGACAAAATCTTGTGGGCTCAACGCCGGTTGACTTTTTCTTTCAAGTTAGTGTCATGTAGGCCGAAAAGAGGTAGAAAATTACTTACAAAATAAGTTCTGAGGGGTAATATGACCTTAGTATAGTATAAGTGTGTCTCTGGATTTCGGGCATAGATTGAGGGGTGTTTGTGCATTTTTCCTATTTTGTATAATCAAATTTGTATTTCTTGATTACTTTGTATTCTTTCCAATATGTATGTCAAATAAATATGTAGCTATTTAAAAAAGATATTTGTATTCATATATTTTTTTCACTGTGTATTCATTTTTCTCTTCAGAATCTTGTTTCTTTTCCTAAATCGTATTAATTTAAATATGTATATTATTCATTTGTATTTAGGTGGAAATTTCAGTGGTTGGTTCTTGAATCGATTCAATTTCTTGTTCCCCAAGACAACAATGATTATAGTTTTTATAGTATATTTCATATAATAGTGTATAAAATATAAAAATAATATGATGAAAAAGCTTGGCCAATGAAAACAAAATCAATACGAAAATATTTGTTGCAATCATTCTTAAATAAATATATAATTAGTTTGCTTAACCTTGGGGATGTAATTAGGACAAATAAGATTCATAAACTACTGCAACATGAGATTTTTTTTTGAATGAATACAAATATTAATAGCATATGTAGTAGTTTGAAATACGAAATTGAGAAAGAATATTTAAATTTGAAGAAGAAGATTAATAAAAACAAAATAAACTAAGAAGTTTGTTCTTCCCTATAAATAAAATATATAAACTAAGCGACATATATTTGGATGATACAAATTAGGGCAAATAACAAGATTCATAAACTATGCAACATAAGATTTTTTTAATAAATACAATATTGATAGCATAAAATATGATTTGAATCTAATTGATAAGTAATACCAATTCTAAAAAAGAACTATACGACCCACAACTAACGAAAAAATTGTGTTTCTCACTTGGTCTTCAACAGTTTTGAATCTCGACAATCCAATATTTTTTCTTTTATTAATAGTATAATTACCCTACTGACATTACTGTCTTGAACTTGAATGCGAGTAGAATCATGAAGAAATTCATATCTCCTCTCTTGAGCCATTTTTGTCGCACAACCTACATTTTCGAATAATCCTTGAGTAATGCATAAATCAAAGAGGCAAAATCCCTAAAAGTTGATGATTAGATGTGATACTTCTTATAGTCCTCTTCATATCATACATTTGTCTGCATTTTTTGTGTTTCCCCTATATTTGAAATCTTAAATGAAAATAGGGAGATTGAAATATACAAGAACACACAAAAATTTAAAAATCTTCAAACAAAAGCATAGAACTATAGATTACAAAAATGAAATACTTCATCACAATGTATTTTACCTATATCAAAGGTTGAAAATCTTTTGAATGATTACTGAAATTTCTTAGAAAATGGAGAATTTTCAATTTAAGAAGGTAATTGAGGTGAGAGAGTATGAGTAAAAGTGTGAGAGAAAGGAAAGAATGTGGTTAATAATTCAGAGAGAGAAAAGTGGGCAGTGAATTTTTTTTTCTTTTAAATTAAGTCAAACTAGGCAAGTTGAAAAATAAAAATAAGGTAAATAAGTTATATTATGATACATTTTATTTGATAACATATTGACATTTTTAACAATTATTTTAAACGATAGATGTTTTTAATAATTATATTTGGAGTATTGACTACTTAACTAATTTATCCTCCAAAGGATCCATTGGATCTTAAATTTAATTAGAAATATGGACAACCAAGTCACTTCATCTCTCAAATGTCATTTTGATTCATCTTCAAGGGATAGGTATGCTCTTGATCTTGATCAATTGTTATTTGAATTGATGATTAGGTCTAAACTTTATCGAGTAGTAGATTAATGGATCTCATCTCTCATTTTGATTCATATGATACTTTATTAACCTAAAACCTATTAATCGTTATCTAAATATAGGTTTAATTGACCCTACCTCTGCACCTGGCCCTCATGGCATGAATGGATATTTCTATCAGAATTGTTGGAATATTATTAAGGATGATCTAATGGGAGTTGTTAAGGCTTTCTTTTGTGGACAGATGATTCATAAATACTTCTCCCATTCTTGTATTGTCCTGCTCCCTAAAATTAATAATCCAAACAGGTTAATTGAGTTTAGGCCTATAAGTCTGAGTAATTTCACTAGCAAGATTATCTCTAAACTAGTGAGTACCAGACTTAGCCCTATTCTCCCCTTCTTGATTTCTTCCAATCAATCCGGTTTTTTGTTTAAAGGTAGAAGTATCTCTGAGAACATTATGCTTGCTCTCAGGAAAATTATCCACCAAATTAGAAACCCAATGTTGGAGTAAATTCTCATTAAACTTGACATGGGGCAAAGGCATATGACAGGGTTTTCTTGTTCTTACTATGGCCTGGTTCTAAGGAGTATGGAGTTGAAGAGAGCTTTCATTGACATAGTAATGGAGAATAATTTCAAACAACTGGTTTCCTATCGATCATAGTTAATGGGTAAGAGACATGTCTCTTTCACTCTACAAGAGGGCTTAAGCAAGGTGCCCTCCTATCCCAAGCCCTATTTAATTTAGGTTGTCAGAAGTTTATCGCAGGTCACTTAACAGGCTAACATACGCCCCGAATTATCATGGTTTCCTTCATGGAGAGGAGGGGTCCTCAAGTTAACCACTTAAGCTGATGATGGAATATAATTCTCTTCTCTTCACATCTGGAAGGTACAAAACTTGAAGCTGCTAATGAAAAGCCTAAAGGAGTATGAAGAGACTTCTGAAAGCTTATCAATGAAAAAAGAGTCACTTTATTCGGGCACTCTAATGCTTTCAATAGCACAAGAGATGGTTAAGAGGCTTACTGTTTTTCAAGTAAAAACAGGGACCCCTCATTTACCTAGTTGTCCTCTTTATTTTTGGTTGCCATCCTAGAACATTTATTTTTCTATACCTATATTGACAAAGTTGTACGCAGCATTACAGGTTGGCAAACTGACAACCTTAGTTATGGAGGAAGAGCATCCTCACAAAACATGTGTTTACAATCATCCCATTCATCTACTGTCTGTCAGTACCTCCTCCATTCCTCTGTACTTAAACAGATCCAAAGGTTGATTGCTTATTTTCTTTTGGACGGAGGATGGGAGAAAGAGATACATTGGGCATCATGGAAAAACGCTAGTTTCCGCATATGATGAGGGGGGTAGGCATGAGAAATTTGAAGAGATATTTATATGGGCGTTTAATTCAAACAGTGTGGTCTTAAGAACCAAACCCACTGGTGGGATGACTTCTTTATCTGGCTAAATATTGGCCAAAAGAGGCCAATCCATTTTGTCAAAATGGTATTCAGAGGATCTATGCCATGGAAGAACATTCTGGCAACAGACAGTCAGTGGAACAACCTATACAATGGAATTTCTAATCTGGGAACATTAATTTTTCTTGTTGGATAAGTTGCTTGGAACTGGTCGTAAACATCTACTTCAGTTTAAACCAGCCATACTTCAAAATATCAACAACAAATCTGTAGCTGAATCTGGAAGAAGAAACTGGGAACTGGGAGACAGGCTGATTAAACAGGCCCTTTCATCAATTCTCCAACATCATGCAGTGGCGATGCAGAAATTCCAGCTCAACTCCACCCAAAGGATCAGCTGGCTTGAATCTCACTAACGCATTGGCAATTTCCGCCTGTTCTTCAGCTTTGGAGGAGATAAGGGAAAAAGAGATAAGCATCTGCACTTCTCATTCTTGTTGTGGAATAAATCAATCCGCGTTTGAAATTCTTTCTTCTTTGGAGGACCCTAAGGGGTAAATCTTTGCCGCACTAATGACAAACTAAACTATCTTTGTGGCATGAGCATCAAAGTGTTTTTTGTTTCTACTGATAATTCAGGTATGGGAGCCATCCTAACCACATCTTCATTTTAGGCACTGCTCCAAAGTGAGAAAGATCTTTGGCAGGCACAGTAGGGAATTGATCAATGGCCCTCAACTACACAACAGCTTTCAAGCTGGTGGAAGCAAAGGCTAGAAGAAGCCAGCAGGAAACCTAAGCTGCTGCTGGGGGGCAGGCCACTCCCAGCTTCGATATGTCTGGAACCTGTGAAGAATAGATGTTCAGTCAAATATGAGGGAAACAACGACTATCAGGGGCAGGGTGAGGTATGCACTCTAAAGACAACTATAAGATCTAGCATAAACCTTCCACATTTATCTACCATCAGAATGGACAGATTTGACCAGAAATGTGAACATTGTATCCAGAAACCAAGGTACGTTTGGTACCATGGAAAAATCCGCGCACATCACGATCAATGGATTAAATCAACAACTGATGGCAGTGCCCTTGGCAGCCGAGGAGGCTGGGCGGCTGGAGGCCATTTTGGAGGGATAACGTCTGGCCAAATCTGATGGCCGTTGGGCATCAACCCTTGGAGAAGGAACAAATAATAAGCATGAGATTGAGTGCATTATTTTGGTTTGACTTGGGGGGCCATTGTAGGGGCTGGGTTACAATAACATTATTTTGGAGTTGGATCACAACTTGTGGTTAACGGATAATCAAAGGGCAACCCCCTTATGAAGCTTCCTGATACCTCCTTAGGCAGTCTGGCAGAACTTGATCAATCCAAACCCAAAATTCAATTGTCACACTTTTTATTCGGGAAAAAAATTGGGTTTGCAGGAGTGCTTTGTCCAAACACAGCATCGAAACAACAATCCCTCAAGTATTCTTCTTCAAGCAACAACACTACGCTAAGGAAGCTGAGGTCAAATACTCTTCAACTAGACTTAATGGAAATGTCAAGTTTAGAAGGAAGATGAAACTTAAGAAAATTAAAAAAAAAAACCTTGATTTTATTTTTTTGAAGCTTAGTATAGTCAATGAACTATAGCTTCTTTTAATAGGTTAGTTTTTTGTTATTTGGGCAAATGTAAAGGCGTAGAGTCTCCTTGTTTATGCTTCTAGTATACTATGTAAAGAGAGGAGTCCGCTCTTCTACATAGGGTACTTTGTATTTCTGAATCATCTATTGTGTAAGGGGAGGAGTCAATTTCTTTTGGGAAGTAGACTCCAAACCATCATATTTATGGAGGTTTGGTATATGCCCCCTCCATGTATTTTTGCTTTGTTATTAATGTTAAGGCCTTGGGGTGTTGATCAGATCCTACCCCTCCAAGGGTATTAAAATAAATATAAAAAAAATATAGGTTTACGTGGGTTGAATCCAACCAAGAGATTAATACCACAATCTATTCCTAAACTCAGGTAAATTTCAGTAACTTTGTTGATTGTTGCAATGTGTGTTGTGGAGCTTGTGAAATTTTGTTGACTTTATCTTCAATTATCTCTTTAGGCTACATAACCAGGTATGTTGAACGCTACCAGATCCCCCCCCCCCCACTATCTTAGTTTGTCCTTCATTATTAGACGAGATTGCTACTGCTTCGGCCCTTACTACAAAATGATCTTGTATGCCTAGAAGACTTTTCTTTAATCAAAATTATGTGAAACTAAAAACAAGATTAGATAAAAACTTGAATGTCATTACTTTCTTAGTCCTGGTTTTATTGACCAAATGAAGTTACTTCAGACTCTACAGGCATCGATATATAGTTTTAATCTATCTTGCTTAAAATTTCACCATGAAACTTGTAGATACACTCACTGTTTTAGTAACTTGTAAAATTTGACTGTCTAATTCTCATATTTGGAATCTTTTTCTTATCCATATTGATTATCTTTCTGCCTCTAACCTCCTGGAAATTTGTAAGTTCATAGTTACCTTCAAAACAAAACACCAGTTACCAAAAAATAAGCAAAAGTATTTCCCTCCCTTAAAAAATGTTATACTCTTACTGATAGCATATGCTATCATTCAGCCTAAATGGAGTTGACTTCAAAGCCACACTTGATAGTATATATCAAAAACAATTTAGCATATCGACAAATGCCAAAGAATCAGTTTCTACATTAACATTGTTAAATTTGTTCTCCCAAAAGTATTGCAAAGCTAATAGACACAACCTCAACAACTAGATTAGTAGTGTCTGGTAATTTCAAACCTCTTGTAGCAACTAGGTCTCCATTGTTATCTCTAATACAAAATGCCGCAACACTAGGACTTGAATTTCCTTTTGAAGCTCCATCAGTGTTCACCTTCAACCAAACTTCAATTAGGAGGATTCCACCTTACCCATCTAGATATAAAAGATGTAACACATGAAATATTGAGAAGACAGAAAGAATGAATCTTTCCACCAAAAATACGGAAATCGATCGATTGTCCGTGGTCTGACACACTCTGTGGTTTGACACCAGTCCGTATGTGGGGGTCCGTCGTTGGGCATCAAATGTTGATAGTCTTTGATCCCACCCACAATTGACCAGGACAGTCTATGGTTGGACTTACAGAGATTCAGCAGTCAATAGGAGAGAAATGCATGTTGGGTCAATTTTAGTCGATCATATCTTTTAGAACAAAAAGAATGAGGTAGCCCATGACCTATCAAATTGAAACTAATTGAATCCTCTTCCAACGCCACTTAGCTTGATAAAATCCCACCTTAGAGTAAAAATTTATGCTCATTTTAGTGAAGCTCTGGCTGGCTGACCACGAAACACGGCCATGGATGACGATTGCTAGTCCAACGAGAGTCTGTACATCCCTCTATGGATGCCCTTCATTAGCTTTTAAGTTAGGGTAATTTAGTTCTTTTTTCTATGTGTTGGGACCCTTAAACTACGTCGTTTAATGTCTAAACTATGTCCTTTTACTAGATCTAACCCTAATATTCAATTCAAAACTTACCCAAAACCATTATTCACCAAAAATCATCTAAACTTAGAGAAAAAAGAAGAATAAAGAGACACGAGTTTCTCAAGAACTTGCAATCGGCTTTCTTCAAGTTTCAGCCCAAAATCAAAGGATTTCTCCGTAGATTTCATCACTAGGTATGTGAGATTTCATTAATGGGTTCCTTTGATCCAATAGGTTACAAGCATGATTCTTGATTCTCCATATCTCGATTTGACCTAGGGTTCTTAAACCTTGGGATAAATTGTTGTGATATAGTTGTTGTAGTATCCTAAATCGAATTAGCTTGTTTCTTAGAAATTTTTCTTAGTTCCTTACATGAAACTCAGAATCCTAATTTGTATAAATTCTTTTAGTTCATGAATTATACTTCCTAGGTCAGATAAACATATAATCATGCTCTAGTTTTTGAATGTTACATTATAAGTAAATAAATGTTGCATTCTCAGATTTCATGTTAGTATTTTGAGCTATTCAGTATTACAATTATATTCAATCATTTTCATATTCAGTTGAGAGTAGACTTAGCACTGAGTTAGACTAGGGTTTAGCGTACCCTCATAGTCCCAAAACTATGTACCCCCGTAGAGTATAATATCCCTCTATGGGCATCAGATTTAGTGATCACGTCAGTCATGCCTTCATACCCCTGTTAAGGTATATTTGATCCTCTCGATGAGGCGTATATATCAAACTCCATGTTTAGATCATGTGGTTCCATGTCGGTTAATATAGCTCCCATGGTAAGACTCCTAGTGCATTTGACCAGGTTTCCAATATATACTTCAATATTCAATTAGCATGTCATGTTCATAATTAACACTTGGTTATTGCATTCAATTTAGCTTTTCATTATGTTTCAGTATTTACATTCTTGCTCAGTTATACTAGTTTAGCTTATATATATTTGTTCAGCTTAGCATCTATATCTTACAAGTTTTGTACATTTCAAGTACTAACATATACTCTATGTTTCATCCTTTCATCATGTAGGTTAAGGTACTCAACATCCAGATCACGCTTAGATCGATTATCTTTATGCATTTTGCAACTTCAGTGTTGAGTCCTCATACTTTGAGGACAACAATCATGCTGTTCATTTTTAGTCTTTTATTCAGTTTTCAATTTTAGTAGAGTTACGTGGGCATGTCCCAACAACTTGACTCAATTAGAGGTTTTGCAGACATAGTAGTATAATCAACCTGACTTCTTAAGTACTTTAAGTGTTATTGATCTCTTAGTTATGGTTAATACAGTAGCACTGAGTTGGGTATTCACTCCTAGTTACCCTTGTTTACTTTGACAATAATATATCTTTTCATTCGTATTTCATATGTTTGATATATGCCAGACACAATGTTAATTTGGGGTCTCTCGTGATCCTAGATCCTATGTTACGTCAAGGGCGTAGCCTTAGGGCATGACAAAACAAGGCCTGAAACCATCTAGAAGTGCCACCATAAGCGGCGGGACCGCCTTGTACCTGAATCTACATGTCATAAACTTTTGTACCATGCTAATTGTAATCCAGATAACCATGCTTACTGAATAAGAACCACCATGAACCATGTGCCCCGAAAAAAAACCAATTTTAATGATCTTATATATTAGTTGTGATATAATAACATTTGTTGATTTTTAGGATTAGTTTGTGTTTAGTCTTCTTAAATCACTCAGGAGTTTTTCAATTGTGAACTTCTGCATGAGCGCTCTATCAAATGCATTCCTAACCGCACATTCTTTCATAAGAACCATAATACTATAATAGAAATTGCTTGAAAAAATATTTTTTCCTAGCATTTTTTGTTTGCCCTAGTTAGAGAAACAGCACTTACAACTGGAGCAGCGTCTTTGCATAATTGATAAAGGGTGCAATGATACCAGATGTGAAGTATTTTCAAACTCTGTTGGCAATATTCCCCTTTTATAAATAAATTCTCTAAGGTTTCTCTACTAGGGTGCATAATTGAGGAATACTGGGTTCCAATTGCCTAAGTAGTATAGGATTCTATTGACCATTACTTTTCACCCAAAATAATGACAATTAAAGAAGACCTTCAACCTAAATTGCTTTAAGTTCATCATACATAATCTATTTCCGAACACTCTTTCGGACTGAACTTTTTCGTCTTGTTTTTGTCAACCTAGGCTTGTCCCCTTGATTAGTCATAAAAATATGATTCATATGCAATGTAACTCGGTTAACCACATTCTCTGATAAATTTTGTTCCATATTAACATAATCCCAACCAGCTTCCCACAGAATTATCAACAATCTACATTGGGGTAAAAT
The DNA here is from genome assembly GCA_027704765.1 of Solanum habrochaites. Classification (NCBI taxonomy): domain Eukaryota; kingdom Viridiplantae; phylum Streptophyta; class Magnoliopsida; order Solanales; family Solanaceae; genus Solanum; species Solanum habrochaites. The sequence goes on from JAKWJA010002500.1 coordinate 42,841,416, forward strand.
GTGTGTCTTGTTGTGAAGATTATCCGAGAACTAGCATAGTCTAATTATCATACCTAATGGAAGAATTAGCCCTTTAGGTTCGCAACATAAAAAATGTTCAATACATTCTCTATTTTGCAGCATATTTTTCCATACTTGAGATTCTACTTTCTATTGAACAAGTGTAGGGATTTGATTCTTGCAATACTTGTTCCACGTGAAATTTTACCATAAGTTGTTTTGTGTTCAGAATCTCCACCAGATATTTGCATACAGGACTTTTGAGATATCAAAGATGGACCTAAATCCTAAACCTTCTTATTTAGGAAAAAAAAAGATTTTCCCAAGCAAGTCTCCTGATATAAATTTTTCCAAAAGAATTTAGCAAATATTCTATGAAGATCCTTTAAGACATAGTTAAGAGGAACAATAAAAGAAAACACTTGAATTGGAATACTTTGTAACACAATGGCAATAAACACCTCTTTACCTCCACATGTTAGCATATTTTGTTTCCAAGCTTGCAACTTGGCCTTCACTTTTTGAATTAGCTTTGCATAGTGCTCTTTTCTTTTCCTTGTATGAATAATAGGACAACCTAGGTATTTAGAAGGAAAAAAACCCATTTTTATACATGTACAATCTTCCACTAGATTTTTAACTTCAACTATAGCTTTTGATGAAGATAAACGGAACTTTTTTTTCTTATTTATACTAAGGAATTAAAAATTTGTTAAGTATTAAGATCAGGTGAATAGATGTAGAACCTTGAGTACCAAAATAACTAAATTGGAAATTTAAAAAATCGGGAACATTGGATGAGTTACGTAAGTATCGTGGGTCAAATCAAACTAACATCAATCCTAGACCAAAAATGAGGGTAAGATGTCAAAGATATTAGAGGAAAGATATTTTAATGTAGCTTTCAAACTCACCGAGTTTTTACTAAGTTTCAAGTAGGGTGACGTGCGATATGACCTTAAACGTTAGGTGGTCCGGTTACAAGGAAAGTAGACGAAAAAATATGAGTACTAGTTTTGTACTTCCCTACCCAATCAAAATTTAATCATTTTAGTATATTTATGGGTCTAACTTTAAGGTTCAGTTTCGGATAATCCTAATATTACACCTAGGTTTTAGTTGCAGAGTTCAAGAAGAGACAAGAAGAGAAAAGAGGAGAAAAGAGGAAAGGATGAAGACTTTCGTCGATGTTCTTGAGTTTAGTTGTGGATTATTGACATGGGTTTAATCCCTAAGAGGTACGTAATATTTCATAGTGTTGGGTTAGTGCAGCGAAATGCCAAACATATTCTTTTCAGCGTAATTTCATTCACAAAAAGTTGAAGGATTTAAGTTCTTGAAAAGTGTTTTTGAGGTTCATTATAAATTTTATCTTGTTGGGGTTTTGATGATTTCTTGAGATTAAGGTGAATGTTTTAAGTGTTGTTTGGATTTCATTAGTGTGTACTTAGGCTGGACAATTGAATATATGGAAAACTTGAGAAAACAAATTGATTAAAAGTTATTTAGGGTCAGAAAACAAGAGGCAAATTCGTCAAAACATTAGTTGGGGAGGGGCTGGCGCGCCGCGCCCCATATGCGCTCAAGGTTCTTGGGAGGCGCACCTGAATTTTGCCCAAATTCAATCTCTGAAGTAAGGATCTGGCTCCCCGCGTCCGGAATGTGCCACGGTCACCTGCCCCCACTCCTTTTCCGTCGGTTGTTACGTTTGAGCTCATTTAAAGTGTATATTGACTCCTTTTAATTCTAAACACTTTAAAATACTTTTAAAAACTTATAAATCATTCATAAAATTGATCATAACCTTGAATTACCAATTCATATTCAAAGTAAAGTTAAGATTAAGTTTTTAGAGTTCTTCTGAACCTTTTGAGAGAGTCGGTCGAGGCCTTTGAAGAGTCCTGCGCACAACTTCAGTACTTGTTCAAAGGACGCTCAAGAAGGTTAGTATGATGATGAGAAAAGGTATTCATGGTCTACCTTTTCATGAGGGGTTGAAGATCCTCCCATGTTCATGAAACAAACTTTTGTATTCATTCATCACATTCAAGAGGGTTAATGTAAGGGTAGAGTCAAGAAGTCTTTAAGTTAACTGTGAATTCTTTGAGATCCATCTTGAATCTAACTAAGTTTGAGGAGTAAATAGAGAATGATAGAGTCATATTATGTTCCATGTAGTCTAGTAGACCTTTGCGTCAGTTTTTTCAGGCCCCTATATTTCTAGTATGAACGTGTAAGTTGAGCATCTTTAGAGAAGTCAAGTGGCTACTTTCAAGTTTTAAGCCTTTAAATGTTGAGTTCCTAGTCCGTCTTTGAGATTCATTCCTAATCATGTGAATATTAGATATTACCATGAATTCCTTGATTCGAGTAGATTACGGTCGTGATTCCACATGAACCCTTAGATTCGAGCATTCTTCACATGAGTAGTATCCCTGACTCTATCGATTTTAGAGTTGTGGAGTTCGAAGTATTGGGTTCTATGCATGGTTATTGAAAACCTTGAATTGATTCATTAATGTCCATATTTCGAGATGAACCATATCTTAAGAAGTCTTTATACAAATTGTTTTAAAAACTTGTTTTAAAGACCTGAGTACTGAGTTGAGAAAGAGTAAAGTTGAAGTTATGGTCTTCAAGTAAGTATATGAGGAATATGTATTCCCAAAGATATTAAAAATATTTTCACATTTAGAAAAGAATGGAAACTAAGATTTGCGAAGATCTTTTGGGCTAGTTTCCAGAAAAGAGTAATCGTTTTCTAAATAAAGCAAGAGAGGAAACTGAGGTTTAAGAAGATAGTCTTTGCCCTAAGTTATTGAGCACTAATCTCAAATCACAGAAGAAGTATGTTTTAAAAATATAAGAGCTAACATAATGATATTTTTGGAAGTAGTATTGAGAACTGATATGGGGGAGAGTTCAGATAACTCTCAGCCCCTCATAACCCATGCAGCCACCATGTGTAGAAAATAGTCATACTTTTTAGATGATTCCTTTAGTGCTTTTAGCATATACTAGTGGATTCATTAGGAAGTTCAGGTCCTATATCGTTTGCAAGGTGTAGGACAACCCTGGCAGCACGAGGCAAAATGTTGTATGATCACTCAGAGTTTTCTATAGTATGTTTACAGTTGTATAGAAGAAAACTCTATAGAGTATTGACTTTTATCACATCACCTTTATGTATTTCAGATACAATTTCAGGTAGTGATCCTTGATAATATACACAGCAGTTGACAACATGTTTGAACAAATTTTCTTTATACTGCACTTGTTTAAACTGCTTTCTATTGAAATGAGTTTAGCTAAATAGCAGGATTTGAGTATTCAGAGTTGAGTAGCTTAAGTTGAGTATCTTGAGTTGATCTATGCTTCATTAAGTCGAGTATCATATCTTTGAAGTGGAGTATCTAATCTTTGAATTTAGAATCTAATATTTGAGTTGAATATCTTATCCTTGAATACTTCTGAGTTGACTAAGTTGAGTAGTTCTGAGTATCCTTGAGTATTGCCTTGAGTTGACTAAGATTGAAAGAGGTAAGTATGTTTCCTTATTACCAAGTTTGAATCTTATGTTTATGATTTAGAATTCCCCTTACATGCTCGTATATTCAATGTACTGAGTCATTTGGCCCGCATTTTCTCATGATGCAGACACATGTATTCACTATCATCACAACAGGACGGTCTTGATACATCTGCTGATTGAGTAGCTTTGGTGACGCCCCTTGGATTCCAGAGGGATTCATTTACTTTTAAATTTAGTGAGAGTCATGGGGTCTGTCCCGATTCCTCAGTATCAGTTAGACGTTCATAGATAGGCAGTTTAGTTAAGAAGAAGTTTGTATGTTCATGATTTGATCAAGGTTAACAAGGACTTAAGTGGCCTATCATGAAGATGTAATATATTAGTTTTATTCGGAGTTATATTTAAGTCAAGATTTGGATTTCAGTCATTGATGTTGTATTCAGTTTAAGTTTCTGCATGTTAGTTAGTCTTCCAATTGTAGTCATCCAGGAGACGGTGCGTTGGGGACCAAGACCCAACAATAGTTCTGGAGTATGGGTACCCGTCCAGAGTGTAGACTCGGGTCATGAAAATTTACTTTTTTTCCAGATTGCCTCTCATAATCCTACAATATTGACAATATTTTCTACAAGGAGTATGCATTAGCTGATGTAAAGATAATAGGGTCATCTGCATAAGCAAGATGATTTATATTAATGCTCTATTTTGGTAATCCATAGCCTACATATTCCTCAAACAAAGAATTTAAAGACCTATCCAAAACTTCAAACAAAAATATAAAAAAGTAGGTGATAAAGGATCACCCTATTTTACACCTCTAGTACAACAAAAAAGTCATGAGGTTGACCATTAATCAATATTAAATACCAGTTAATAGCAAGTATTCTTCAAATCATTTAAATGAATATCTCTAAAAACTCATCTTTCTCAACACTTACATAAGAAAAGAAAAAGATACTACATCATATGTCGTAGATATATCCAAACTAATGAGCACATTAGCGGGCTTACCCCTTCAGTAACTATCTTTTGTGTCAGCAAAATATTTTCTATGATACTCCTCCCTTTATCAAAACTATATTGATTATACGAAATCAATTTAGGTAGTAATACCTCAAGCAAGTCATGCACAAATCTGGAGATGATTTTCTTGATAAAATTTCTCAAACTAATTGGCCTTAAGTTAGAAAAAGATTAATTAATCTCCTTCTAGGGAAACAAGACCAAATTAGAATGAGTAATGGATTTAGAAAGGGTATACCATTGAAAAAAACTTGAATCAACCTTTACCGAATCCCACCCTACCGACATACCTAAAGTCCCTAACTTGAATGGTAAAATCTAACGCAACCCATTAGACAACATGCCAATCACTTATCCCCATATGGTTTTTTTCTTTTCGAGGTTCGTTTCTTCAATTTGATTTTATCAAACTTCAGTTCAGTTTTTGGTTTTAGAAAATTGTGAACCGTCTAATAAATCAAACTAATTCGGTTTGATTTTTTATACTTTGATTTGATTTATAAGTTTGGTATTTTTAAATTTTTTTTTCGATGTGATTGAAAAATGATATAAGGATAAAGTATAAGATACTTCAAAATTTGAAACTATATTAAGGAATTGTGCATATTACCGTGGAACACTTATTGTGCTAACTAAAAGTATATAATCTTAATCACGATATTTTTACCACCCAAAAAATTTTTTTTATTAGAAGAAAAAAGTATGAAGACTTTGGTTCCGTTATAAGACATTTGCAGAACTATGTTGGTTATCTTGAAATAACATTTTCAAGTTAATATTGAAAATGTACAATTTGTGTGTTAAGGACACCAAAGAATACATCGGTTAACAGAGAGGATAAATGTTGGTATTTGTGTTATAAGGTCATAAATATTCTAATATATGGTAGATAGGTAGTAGCGAAAGATTTATGACGGTGTTAGAGTCAAACGTTCAATGGGAGGACTAAGAAGTTGACGACTACGTCACCTCAATGTCTAAAATGGGTTTTATGTGTTATATGTGTCTAATGGTGTTTTGAGCGTTCTAATAGAGTTAATCTATCATGCCTATAGGAAGTTTTAAAGTTTCATGAATTTGGAGGGTCAAAACGACCAAGAACGTCCAAGTGTTCGAGGGCATACGCTTGAGTCGACTTGTACGTCTAGACAGTTTCGTCGATTTTTATGTGTAGTTTTTTGAATCCAGTGATAGCTTTAAACTATAGAATAGCGTATGTGATTGGGAAAACTCCGGGGACGAATTATCTCAAGGACCATCTAAGGTTCCTGAGGAAGAAGGAACTAAATTGTTGGCATGGGCCAGTTTCCCTAGGCAGACCCAAAACGGAGAAGTCAACGACAGGTCGGGTTGTGATTCCCGTCAAAGGATGTAGCAGATAAAGGAACTTAACCATTGGAGGGAAAGGAATCTTTTGAGAACCACTTAGCCAACGACAAGAGGGGTATGACGCCTCATGTTGGCTGGTGACGGCCCGTCAGGCATGGCGTCTGCAAGACCGTTCCTATGCCAGGTGCGCAGCCTACATTCACTCCCACTTATAAATTAAAGTCATGGACTGTTTATTAAGGGTATTTGGGGTATTTAATTAGATTATAAGGGTAATCACATGGATACTCATTCGTTCAAAACTTAAACCCAAACTTCTTAGCGGCATATCTCAAACTCATTGAAGTCCAATGAAGAAGATAGAGGCAGCTGGGGGAGTTTTGTGTCGACTTCTTCATCAAAGTGATAACTATCTATCTTGCACGATGGAATTTTGATCTTGGAAACTCATTTTCATCAAGAAGACCAATGTAACAAGGTTGTCCAAAGTTTCTAAAGTGAAGTCAACTTTCATGATTCTACCATGGGTTCTTGCATTAAATATTGTCCTAAACATTGAATTATGATCTAATTATATTGTATTATGAATCCCCATCTAAATTACCTATTGACCATGTAAATTTGGATGAACCTAGTTTTTTACTATATGTGGGGTGACTTGATATAATGCTAAATATGATTGAATTGGTGATGTAGTTCTTATGGGCTTTTAATAAGTGAGAATTGTATTCACTTGTATTAATTGATCCAGATTGTCAACCTAGATTGAATGATAGATATTCATTACATTTTATGATATGCTGAATTGTTTGTGTATATAGGCCTTTGGTAGGGCAGGTGATATTGATTGGACGATTGAGCAGTGATTGAAGTGTTTACTAAAGGGAATAAGGATGCTGCCCGGATTTATTTAATTCTATTAAAGTTATACTTGATTAATTGTGATTGGTTATGGTCCATTATGGTGGCAGGGTTAGTGTTTACTTGCAATTGACGTGGCCTTGTCGGCGTACTTTTATCAAATTATGAGCCATGACCTTATGAAACTACTTGAAGTTATGTGGCTATGTGTGTAGTTTGATTTGTGACGCAATTACAAATTATCTATATATATGTGAAGTTATATAGTACATATGTCGTCTTCTATTATATGCCTAAGTGATAATGGTAGACTTGATTGACATAGGAGTATCGTGTTTGGTATCTTGGTTATCCTATAAGTGACTTAGAGTCTAGTTGGAGTAATTAATGATGTATGAGGATATATATGATGACTTGAAGATGTTAGGTTGCTTGATTAAGTTAAAAGGAGTATGTGATGTCTTCTCTGAGTGACTTGTAATCGTGATGTTATATGATTATGACTATGCGTATTGCTTAGGTGTTCAGATCTCTTATTCTGAATGTACTGCTGAATGAAAATGGACTTTAAATGACGTTATGATGGTCATTATTGACAAACCGTTGAGCATAGGTAAGGTTAAGATTGAGGAAGTGTATTTTGTAAGTCTCGTCAAGAAAGGAATGAATGGAATTAAGAGTAGTTGGGTTGGAACGACTCATATTAATCCTTAGGAAATAATTCTATGAGCAGCTTGTAGCCATTGTGAGGTATCCTTAGTGGACCTTCCTTGGTAGGGTACATGTGATTGGGTTATGAACTAATATGAACCTTATTGACCCTAATGTATAAAAATAACTCTATGAGAACACGAAGGTAGCACCGAGTTAGTATGGTAAGGGGAAGTAGTTGAGTTAAGCATGAAGACTAGAATACAAGGAAACACCTTCCTATTCCTTAACCAGTCCTACACGGATGTGTCCAAGTTCTACCATTGGCAAGTAGAACAAACTCATTGGAGTAGATGAGTGAGTATTAAGGCAACATACGGATTCCATGTCTGCTATCATGGCTATGTCGGTTATATTTTATTCATGATATGGAATACCTATTAGATGAAGGAGTTTATGGAGTTTAGGTGGTGATGGGTGATGGGACACTATCTAGATCATGCACAATAGACTTTCAAGCATGTTAAGTGAGTTCCTAAGTCTGGGTAAGACAATTATTTGAATGTCCTTTATGTTGATGTATGAGGCTTAATAAACTAAGCGAACTAAGATTTTTTAAGGATGTATTGATAAATAAAATTAGTACCTACTCTAACGTGACCTAAAGGATTCCTTAGATAAAGTATCAAAGAGGCATAAGGGAAGAATTCTCTTCAGTCTTATCTTTGGAGTCTTCAGGTAAAAACTATAGTTGGGGAAGTGGTTGATTTGTGGACATGATCTAAGCCTAGAGGTAGTCTAAGGACATTTAGGAATGTCGAAGGAGGTCACTATGGATGTTATCTTCTTGATTTACTCAAGTAGGTCTTTTGATAGCCTGCGGCCCGAAGAGAATGTTCATATCGTTATGTTGTTGGTGACTAGCGAGAATGATTCTATCTTAGGAGGGATAGGATCACTTAAATGTGTGTGTGAAAGGACTTATGGGCTCGCTTCACAGGGACTAATCTCAAGTGATACTTTAGAGTTCCACTTGCGTAGACGGCTTCCTGTTGTTTATGATTTGCTGTAAGTATGATTGGAATCATTATAGGTGGTAATCTAAGGGGTCGTTTAGGCACATCTAGAGAGGGGCGTAGTAAGTCTCTCTTGGTGTGAATTAAAGTGAATCTAGGATGACTTAGTGAGAAATTACATGCTAGAAGTATCTTATGTGTCTCTAAATTGATTTGGACGTTATTATGATTATAATATGCTTTTTAAATTAAAAGAATCATATTCCAATAAAGTCCAATTTCATGATTTTTGGAATCAAGCTCATACTTAATACATGTGTTTGTACTAACTCCATTGCTTTACATCTATATAGTTCTGTAGGTGAGGAGCTTGAGAAGTGAAGACTTGGACTTAGAAGATCGTTTAAGGACTCACTTGACTCGAGGGCCATATGTTTTATGTTTTCGTTCAAAGATATCATAGGACTAAGTATTTCTTATATTAATATTTGAAGTATGGTCAGGTTGTGTCCCAAGTATTATTGTGTATTAAGATGATGGATGAGGACTGAGTATTTCCATTACTTTCATATGAAAGAGATTTCAAAGGACTAATAGGTTTGTGAAAAGTTTTATATCCACACTACTTGTCACGATGTAATATACTTGATATGATATGAAAGCGTGATTGTGATAAGAAAGAAATATCGAGAACGCGACAACGCTGGTCCACAATCCAAGATTGTACCCTACATTTATAGGCCTGGTTTCGGGTTATGACATTGTGTTACTTGAGTTCTTTCACGAAGATGTATTTTGATTAAATTTTTTTAATTTTTATTTAAGAGAATTCTATTCTATGTATATATAATATATATATATATATATATATATATATATCTAATATATATTACTAATATATATATATTATATAATGTTTTTAACTTTTAAATTTAAAAATAAAGGTTCAGTTTAATCGGTGAACTCGAAATTTTATTTGGTTTGATTTTTTTGATTTTTCGATATTTATGCCCACCCATAATCCTCATTTAGGTGCAACACAACTTTCATGACTTCTTCTATAGAAGGTTGTTTGCACAACAAATATTTTCTACTTTATTTATAAGAGAGGGGATATTTCTCAACAAAGAGAAATCAGTAGCATCCCTCTCTTGTAAAAACTAACTTTGAAATAAATGTACAATCTTCTCTATCATTTCAACCTGCCTGTTCTTACCATGTTGAATTCTTTGAAGTTGTAGCTTTCTTCTCCTACCCGTCAGAATATTGTGAAAAAACTTTGTGTTTTTGTCTCCACTATCAAACATATCATACCCAACCTTTTATTGCCAAAATATCTCTTCATAATGCAAGTATTTTTCATATTCAGCTTGTGCTCTGTGTAGCACTTTCCTGTTGTCAACATTTGGGAATTCTTTAAATAACTTCTTAATTGTCTGAAGAATATCCACCCAGATAATAAGTTGCTTAAAAATGTCTCCATATGTTTCTCAACTCCATTTTTGTAATGTTGCTTTGACTTTATTGATTTATCTTTTAAAAGTTCAAATATGAAAATTATGGGATCATTACAAATCACTATGTCTAAACTACCTTCTTTGGATGTCAAACCCGTTGACTTTTAAGAAATCTAAAAAGTTTCTTCTTATTAATTAATCTCCCAATCATTGCTAGAGAGAAACGTTTGGGAATGATTTGATCCTATCATTGCTAAGTGTTCCACCTCCATAGGGGTAAACATTCTTGCATCTCTTAATTGATTAGGATTCTGTCCAATGTTTCCAAAATGCAGTCATGCCCAGCCCTTCCATTTCACCAAGTGAAAGGGCTTCCCTTGAATTGTATTATGTAATATCATAAGATGAAATGCAATTATGAAATTCCTCATGTTCAAGATCATGAACCGATGGACCATCAATTGTTTCTACAACATTGAATACCACATTAATATCACTCCTACAAAACAGGGATTAGTCATTGATGATGCCACCTCAAATATGTCTATCAGTAATTTTGGCATACACCGGTGTTACAAAGAAAATATATGAGATTAGCTGATTGTGAAACATCATGGTGTTGATCTAAGCTCTTTGCAACAGTAGCACTAATCCTAATATTTTCAAAGAAAAAAATTTTGTCATTTAAAATCACAGTAGCAAATGGCATGTTCAATCGTTTCTTATACATGTTGATGTGTCTAATATTCTGAAAAGGTTCTAATAATCCCACAAATGAGAATTTATGGTGGTTATGCAACATAATACTCTTTCAAAAGCTTGTTGCGATATGACTGATCTAATATTTCATATAAAAGAATTCATTGTTTATTGCCTCAAGCTGAACATCCCACAATTCATTAGTATTGTCTTCCTTCATTAAATCTTTATCAATTAGTGTACCGTCTTATTCTCCGTTAACAATATTTCCTAGATCAACATTATGAGAGATAATGTTCTTTAATATTCTATTAGGGGATTCCACTTGAATCAACTAACTATCATTCAGTTGATGGAACCATCCACAGAACTTAACCTTTGTCTATGAGAGGCCTGCCTTTGGAAGATTTTTCCTTTTCCCGTCAAACATCCATATCCCTATACTGCATCTCTTAAACTGAACATCTGAACTTGTTGATCTAATATTGATTAATGACTTGAATTTCAAGATGACTCATGGCTACTATAAAAGATCAACTTGTTGGTGTGGTAGTACTATAGTTGTGTTTGACATATTATCTTCTATAATTACCTTCCCTTAATATTTATTCTCTTCAATTTCATCTGACATTAGGTTATGCAAAATTACTGAATTAATAGTAATGGATAGATCATCTTCATTGTCAGCACTACATTGGTACTCTACACTTCCTAAAATGGTATCCAAATCACTTTATTTGCCCTTTTAACCTTTTTTACGCCTCTTTGCCTGAATGTTAACTACACTTTGAAGGGTATCTAAAGTCTTTTCAAAACTCCAAATCCTTGGTTGTTCACTTATTAAGTTGTTAACCTTCCTTATGTTGGAAGTTCTTACTTCCTATTAGTTTGTAACACTCATTCCTTGCTAGACTGCACATGCTTATATCCTCATCCTCTTCATCCGAGCTTGTTGATTCTTAACTCTCATAATTGTTTGATCTTGTGGATAATCTTATAAAGTAGGAAACTTATTAGTATTTTGAATAGAAGTATAAACTACTTGTTTGTTGGCTTCACGTCCAACCATCTTCCACGCTCCTGGATCACCAACTAATTTTCCATTAGACATGATTTTAGCTTTTCCTTTGTGAAATAATTGAAATGGTTGATGCATCCCAAGTTTTTGTTGAGCTCTAGTCTCCTCCACTTTCTTTCATGTATCTTCCAGTCTCACCTTCTGTTTATTATGAACTATACACTCATGTGTGGTATGCCCTTGTATTTTACATTCATCAAAAATAAAATAGAATATAGTCATAACTGATATATATCTCTTCTGACCTTACTTCCCAAGAAGAATCATTTCAATATCCATTAAAATTGATTCGGAAAAGTCACCTTTTAGATAAATCAAATTTGTTACCCTAGCACAACTTGATCAGTTTTATTAATAGTGGCTAGATCAAGTTGCACTGGATTTCCATTGTCGATGCTAATGAGAACAAACATTCTTTAACAAAGTAAGTAGGTAAAAGATTGGGAAAATATATCCATGCTAGGATTTTGTTGTTTCTTCATTTATTTTGAACCTTGAATCATACATGAGCATGTACATAAGGCAAAAGTACCCATCTTTTCACGTGATATAGAAAGTCCCTTTTGATATTAGGTTAATGAAATATACTTCTTCAGATAATCTTATCAAAATATGTTTTTCTCGAAGTAACCAGTTTGATAGTCACCCTTAATACAACATTGTTTGGGGATAATTTTTTGCATTTATTCCATATATGTGACGTCATAGATAAATTTGTCAATAACTGCAAACTGAAGGATTTGAATTCTATTCATGATTTCAACCTCTTTCTCAGTCTATTTATCATGTGGGATACCTTCCACCATGATAACCTCCTTACACTAAATAGATGTGGATTGTTGTGATGTTGATCCAACAGAATCATGAAAAGATTTGTCAATATACAAATTAGGTTTTGGCACCACATAAGATAACACACTATAATTTATACTAGCTTCACTTTTATCGATAGGAAGAACATAGAAATCATTAAAAGAAAAAATTGAAAACACATCGGTGCTGGTGAACAGCACGCGATAGACAACCACAAACTAGGGGTTCGTAGAGAAATTTTAGAAGAGAAAAGAAGTTAGACATCTTTAATTTTATCTATCCATACAAAAGTAATTCAAATATGTTAATACAGAATATCACATATCTATATAGAAGAGAAGCTTAGGCCCCCCTATGTGGCGCCGCCACTAATCATTATTCCCTTTAAATTCATTTATTTTCAAAAATTAGCCTTTCCTTTCATCAAAAGTTGTGACTTTTATAAATAAAAAAAAATTTGACCTTTATAAAAAAGTTGTGACTTTTATGAAAAGTTGTGACTTTTACAAAAATTTATGTTTTTTTATGAAAAGTTGCAACTTTTACGAAGAGTTACGACTTTTATGAAGATTTGCAACTTTATTGAATAATTGTGACTGGCCAAAGATGTACGTGTCTATAATAGATGTGACCTTTCCGAGAGGCACAAGAAAACATTATTCATTCTACCCTTTCTTGTAGTATATAAATAGAGGATTCCTATCATCAAAAAAATGAAAATTTGGAAGCGATAGAGGGAAATTTTTTTTCTAAATTTTTTCCTTTATCCCTTAGGTACTAGAATGAAATAGATAATTCATTAAAAGACAATGTGCTATTCAAGGGACTCGATTTTTTTTGCTTATGTTTCATTTGATTATACGGTATTGGTAGGTTTGTTTATTAGTCTTAATTAGGCTCATGTTATTATGTTATATTGATTACCATGTTTAAATTTTTTTTATGTTCGATTTTGATCATTAGTTGAGTAAAAAAACAACGTTACTCATGAGTTTGATGTACTAGATTGTCAGTAGATAGCATTCTAAACTTGCACAATAATCGATCTTGATAGAGGTTTCAGTGGTTAAAAGATATATGAGATGCTAAGAAGGGATTGAGGTGATCAAAAGTTATGGTGGTTCCACCACGACATTGCGTATTTTATTATTCAAACTTCTCTACATCTTATCGAGCATTCAACTTCCCGATCAGTGACAGCCATATATTAAAGGAATGTAGGGGGATGGGGAGTTTTTTTATCAACCTTAATCAAACGTTTGGGGGTTCAATATGTTGGGTTGGAGTCAATGAATAAACCCTCAATAGTATGATGAAAGATAATTATAAATATTAAAAAAAAAAATCTTTCTTAAACTTGTTAGAATAAAAGAGCTTCCCCCAAAAAATAAAGTTTTACTATATCGATCGAAACATAAACAACCAAAAAACATCTTTTGGCTTTCAAATTAGTGTCATTGACTACGTATGATTTTGAATAAAGGACATGCCAAGGCATCATTTAATTCAAAATATTTGAGTGACATAGGTTATTTCATTGAACTTCAAGATATGTGTTTTTATATTTTAACCAACTTATCAAGTACACAACTAATTATATAAGATGAATAATATTAGATTCTGTATGTAGAGGGTTTGAATAGGAGATAAACTCTTGCAATTGATGAATAAAATGTTTGTACCAATTTTTGAAAATACAAATATAAACAATGAAACAACTACATATTATTTCCAAAGACTTTGGTGATGAACAACTACAGTAAAATCAAGAATTAATAACAAAATTCATAAACACTTAGAATAAAATCTTTTTCTTTTTAAGATTAAAAACACAATTCATTTATTTTTGGATTAAAATAGATGACAAATTCATGTAGCGGTTTGTTACCCTTCTCGAAATAGGTATAGATTACATGCTTGCAAAAGTGATAATTGATGTAGTTCACCACCGCGCGAAGCGAGGACAATTTACCTAGTATAAACATAAAATGAAGTCATGCTAGAATAGACATAATTTTTTAGAACAAAAATGCAAATTAAGGTTTCAATGGTACGGTGTGGCTAATTCTTTTTTAAATTATACCATCCCAATTTTCAGGTACTTTATAATATATAAACCAAAATTATTTTTTTAAAACCATCTCAATGATATCGGTTTCTCTTTGGTATCGTTACGGTTCAGTTGATTTTTGTTTTTTCTTTTAAAGTATTACCTCAAGATATACTACTATAAAATATTTCTTTCACAAATATATTCTTGAAGAAACACTTTAGTTCTTTACCAAGAAGACAAGAATTTAAAGCCTTATTGTCGTATTGTTTGGTATTAAACATTTAATGCATAAATTTGATATATTGTTTGATAGAGTATTTATCACGTTATTTTTTATTTTAAACCTAATTAAGTAAATACTAATCAAAGAGCAAATACTGAAAGTTTTCAAGTCACCAGAGACCTAGGACCTCTGTTGTATTTTATATTTGAAAAATGCTATAAAATATATTTATATATTAAATTTAACTTGTTAATGTATAAATTATATTTACATTCATGTAAGATTATTCGGTTTGAATTTTTTTAATATTTTTTTCCATAAATTAAAAAGATCATCCAAATTGTCCAGGACAGTTATACACTTAAATAGTAATCAACGATTTTATTTAAAACAAACATACATTCGATGTGGTTTTGATCAGGTACCCTCGGAGCCCGATCACCAATAGTGTGATATAAACAAAAAATGATGTAAATCTTCTTAACAGGAATTAACGATAATGAAAAGAGCTCACTTCAAAAAGAATAAGAAGAAAAGGTGATTCTACTAATTATTATGACTTTTGCACAATTGGATAATCTTCTCATTAATTTGTACAAATCGCCCAACACTAACAGGGACTAGTAAATTTAATAATTTAATTTTTGCTCTTGATTTTACGCTAACATCACCAACTAGTCATCATTACTTCATAAATCTTTCTAATCGTAAATTATAAAATACCCAGAAAAATATGTCTATTACCCACCAAACATCATTTTTATAAATGTCAGTACTTAAAATAATATAGATTAAAAAAATTAAGAATCGCTCATAACATAGTATCTATATTTTATATAATATTATATATATATATAATTATATATAGCTTATATATATAATTATGATACACGTCTTTATTTTCCTTTTCAATATACCCTTCTATTTATAAAAACATTAAAATCCATTATTTCTTTGCCCAGGGAACTTTCAAATACTACTTAAAAAAATAGTCTTCATTACTCTCCATAGCTATAATTTGATAATTACAATAGATAGAATGTTATGAAGAAGGATTATGGCGGGTGAGACTGGGAGAGAGAGGGGAAAAAGAGTGAAAAAAGGGTGAATTGTATATGTATATCAGTTAAATAATTGTATATTATACATATGTATTTATATTTTTGGCAGGCGAGACTGGGAGAGGGAGGAGAGAGGTGAGAGAGACTAGGAGAGGGCTGAGAGTTGCGAGCGAGAGAGGGATGCAGTGAGAGAGAGGTGAATTGTATATGTATATAATTGTATATTATACATATACATTGTATATAGGCAAGCGAGATTGTGAGAGGAGGAGAGAGGTGAGTGAGAGAGGGAAGAGAGTGGGAGAGAGAAGAATTGTATATGTATATAGGCTAAATAATTGTATATATCATACATGTATTTGTATATTTTGACGACTTATATGTATACAAACGTGACTAATTATACAAACTCGAAGTCAGCCCACATAATTAATGTATAATGTTAGTCGTGAGTGGTAATTATAGAAAAATATAGTTATGATGAGTAATTTTCCCTTTCTTTAATGTATCCTAGCCAATATTTAATGTATCCGAGCTACACATTATGTATCCGGTTTTTTTATAATGTATGTGAGCTTGTTGTTAATGTATTCAAGCTACATATTATATATTTGAACTAATTTTTAATGTATTCGAGCTACATATTATGTATTCGGTCTATATTATAATGTATCTGAGATACTCTTTAATTTATTTGAGCTACGTATTATGTATCAGGTTTGTGTTACTTTTAAAGAATTACAAATTAAAGAGGTAGATTGTAATTTCATATTAAAACTAGGTGATTTCTAAAGTTTAACTTGAGCCTTTCTAGAAAGTCCACATGACTAAATATCACAAAAGTATATTAAAGAGGATAATATCATAATTATCATTTATTACAAAATTATTTAGGAGTTATCCCTATTGCGATTTTAGGATTTCACACATCACTTTAAACTAGCTTCTATACGATTTCTGCTTCTCAATTTAGACTTATGTTGATGGCCACGACTTCTAATTTTGTGATATTTGTCTTGTACATGTATTTATTTAAATTGTATCTCCAAAGTCTTCAACACTTCATTTTTTATTCATTACATATTTTAATTTTGTTGCAAAAATTGCATTTTTATTTAAATGATTTGACAACAAGATTAGATTCAGGTTCACCTTACATTCTTATTTTCAACCTAGATTTTCTATGTTAAAGTATTCTTTGATTCTCTATGAGATGCTCTGAGTTGACCAAAAGTGGAACAATGAAGATTCTCATAATAAATACTCACATATTTTTGATTGATGTACAGTTATTTATGCAAAAATCGTAGTCTTTCTCTATGGAGCTCTTGCCTCCATGGAGTTTCTAAATTCCCCAATTTTAAATTTAGAATTTTCCAATTGAAGTTACGTTTTCTTCCATGTCGTGGATTACTTGCAATATTGATTTAATTGATTGTTTTATGAATCATTATGCCTGAATTGAGATAATTCCATGTTCTAAGGATAATTCCCCATGAACTCATGCATAACCCATGTTTTCTAAGCTATAATGATATAATGTGGGTTTTGAACTAAGAATTATGAGTTTATGAAAAATATGCATGGCCTTATGAAATTGTTGTAAATGTTCAAGGATGCTTTGAGAGTGAAGTATCAATGTTGTTGTGTTGTGAAAGTATCTCTCCAACAGGTGTTCCAGTTTTGTTTAATAGAAGGAAAGATGGTTCACTCCATTTGTGTATTGACTATCTGAAATGAATAAGGTTACGTTTAAGAACAAATATCCTTTTCCAAGGAAATATGATTTGTTCGATCAACTTCAAGGGGCAAGTTACTTCTCTACGATTGACCTTCGGTCGGAGTTTATCACCACGTTGGAAGAGTGAAGGAGATGCATTTTTGAAACCGAATTCTTCGAACTCCGAGTATGATCATATGTCGAGGTTTGGTAATGTCATTTGGTTTGACTAATGCTCTAGCGGCAATTATGGATTTGATGAATAGGGTGATTAGGCAATACATGTATATGTTTTTGATTGTGTTCATTGATGAAATATTGATCTACTCAATGAGTGAAGACGAGCATACCGATCATTTGAGGATTGTGTTGTCAGTTTGCAAGGACCAAAACTCTTTGCTAAGTTTAGTAAGTGTGAGCTTGGGTTGAAGTTTGTATCCTTTTGGGTCACATTGTTTGGAAAAGGGTATTGAGGTAAATCCTAATAGGATGGATTCGGTAAAGACTTGTCCTAGACATCTATCCCCTTCAACTATCAAGTGTTTCTTAAGTTTAGCCGGTTACTATAAAAGGTTTGTGGAAGGATTTTCATTGATTGTTTCTCTATATTGACGACTTTGACCCAAAAGAAAGCCGAATTCTTATGGTAGGGAGCTTGCGAAAAGGGTTTTCAAAAATTGAAAGATAGAATTACTTGTTCTCTAGTGTTGACTTTACAGGAAGGAATTGATGGGTTTGTTGTTTGTTTTAATGCTTTTAGAATTTGGTTAGGGTGTGTCCTTATGCAAAATGGAAAGTCATTGCCTATGCCTCAAGGAAACTTATGGTGCATGAAAATAACTATCCTACCCATGATTTGAAATTAGCGGTGGTGTTCATGTTGATGTATTTATCAACCACAAAATTTTGCAATATGTGTTTAATCAGAAGGAGCTAAATCTTCTCCAAGAAAGGTGGGTTGAGTAACGAAAGACTACGATATGAGTGTTCTACATCACCTCGGTAATGAAAATGCAGTAGGGCATGCTCTAAGTTGTTTTCAATGGGTAGTGTTGATCATGTAGAGGATAGTAACAAGGAATTGGTTTGAGATGTTCATAGATGGCCCAGATGGCTGTTGGATTGGGAGACTCAACTAAGGGAAATATTATGGTTCAAAATGGTTCAGAATTGTTTTTGTGGAATATGTAAATACTAAGATAGTTCTTGATCCAACTTTATTAATTGAAGAAAGCAATGCTTAAAAAGTCTGTACAAGTTTTCTTCTAAGGGAGAGATAGTGTGTTTCATTATCAAGGTCATTTTACATAGATGATTTGAGAGATTAAATCTGATCTTATCAGAATCTCATAGTTCATGATATTTCATTCATTCGGGAGCCACCAAGATGTACCGTGACTTGCGGGAGGTCTATGGTGGCATGGGACGAAGAATGATATTGTGAAATTATTGGCTAAGTGTCATAACTGTCAACAGGTTAAAGTTAAACATCAAAAACCAGGAGGTTTATCTCAAGATATTGGTATTCCTACTTGGAAGTGGCAGGACCTGAATACGAAATTCATTGTTGGTTTACCTCACACTCGGTAACAACGAGACTCGATTTGGATTATGGTAGATCAAATGACAAAATCAGCTTATTTTATTCATGTCAAAGTTTCTTATACGTCAGAGGACTGTTCTAAGATGTATTTCAGGGAAATGGTTAGGTTGTATGGAGTGCCCTTGTCCATTATCTCTGACCATGATCATGGTACAATTTACTTCTCAGTTTTAGAAATATTTCCAAAAGGATATTGGTACTCGTATTAATCTTTATACGACCTTTCATTAACAAATTGATGGGCATATGAAGCAAACTATCCAAACTTTGGAGGATTTGATGAAAGCATGTGTAATTGACTTTAAGGGTAATTACATGATTATTTTCCTTTCATTGAATTTGCCTATAAAAATAACTATATCTCCAGTATTAGCATGGTTTTGAGGCTCTATTAGGTAGGGGGTGTAGATCTCCCATAGGTTGGTTTGAAGTGGGTGAAGTTGCTTTGATAGGTCATGAGTTGGTTCATGAGGATATTGAGAAGGTTCTACTTAAGAGAAAGGTTGAAAATGTCTCGAATTCGGCAAAAGACCTAGGCCGATGTTGGAAAAGGATATCTTGAGTTTGAGATAAATGAATGGGTCTACTTTAAAATTTCACCCATGAAGGGTGTAATGAGATTTGGGAAGAAAGGGATGCTTACTCTCAGTTATGTTGGCCCATATCAAATTTTGAAGCGTGTTGGTAAGGTTACTTATGAACTTGATTTGACTAATGACTTGGCATCGATGCATCCGGTATTCCATGTCTCCTGGTTGAAGAAAGTTGTTGGTGATCCAACATATATAGTAACATTGGAGAGTCCTGGCATAAAGGATAGACTTTCTTATGAATAAGTTCTGGTTGAGATTTTAGACCAGCAAGTTCAAAAGTTGAGAAATAAAGAAATTTTTTCGGTAAAATTTCTTCAGATAAATCAATTAGTTAAGAGTGATACATGGGAGGCTGAGGTTGATATTATATCTCGTTATCCTCATCTCTTTCCCTCCATCCCTACTCTAGATCGAGGTATTTATTTCCTCATTGTTTACTCCTTTGGTGTCATATGTCTTATATATTTCCATGATTTCCTCATTTATGCATGTTCATGAAAAAGTGAGAAAATGAGTTAGTTGATTAATTTCTTAATGATTATGTGCATTTGAGTCTGAGTTATAATATCATAAACATGCTTTAGCTTAAAGTTGAGGTTTCTTACTCGAATATGTGTATTTATGGGATTTAATTCAAGTAGGGTTGTTAGGTTTGAGTTCCTACCTCCCTTATGATGTTTAGAATCTCATTCGATGATGGACATTCCCAAAGGGGAGATATGGTAACACCACAAAATTGAGAAGTCTAGAAACAGGGCAAAACAAGAATGTTACCATCCCAAAACAAGGCTATGAGACTCTTCACGGAGCCCTTGACGGGTCGTAAAAGGAACCACAACTCATTACACGGTTCGTGAAGACTTGAAAGAAATGCTAGGGTCTGCATCCCTCCCACAGAGGCTTAAAAGGCCTGCAGTAACGCTGACGGGCCGTTATGGCGGTCGTCAAGTGGCTAACCAAGAAGGGGTCTCTCCCCTTGCCCCTGGTAAGTAGCTTGTGTAGGCCTCATAGCGACCTATGCACCATGTTATACCTTGGGTTGTGACATACTCTTTAAGCTACTTACCTTAACACATACGTTATAACATGACCTTGGTACGTCAAAACACAATCTAAACTAACATAATGTCTCATAATACACCGTAAACCCCTCACCCTTAACCGGAAGAGTTAGAATATAAGTTTTAGTATGAAGATCCTTCAAATTTTGAAATATCAACTCACACTCATATATCCACTCAAAAGGAATGTACAATTTTGTCAATCTAGTCAAGGACATTGCAAAAGATGAAAATCCTTCAACGAACCGCTTGTAGTAGATTACCATCCCATAAAAACTCCAAACCTATGAGGCTAAGCTATGTCTAGGCCAACTATAAACGACCGCAAACTTTACTAGATCTACCATGATCCAGTCCTTGAACATTATATACCACTATAAAGCTATAAACTCTAGCCAACACGCATACTTTGTGGACTTAGCATAAATCCACTACTCTCTAGAATTGTGTAGCATAATCCTTAGATATTTCTAATGCTCCTTAATACTCCTTCAGTTAGCAATAATGTCGTTGATAAAAATAAACACGAAAGACTCAAGTTAAGGCTTGAAAACATGTGTCATCTATCCATTAATGTTGTTGTGTTAATTTTCAACTCAAATGACATTACCAGGAACTCATAATAGTCATAATGAGTCCTGAAAGTTCACATAGCGATGGAGTTGGAACTAAACCTAGGCTGAGTCTTGAAAACCTTTTTATTGCGATTATTTTTTCCTAACATTTTTTCTCTATAACTTTCTGTTATATATCTATTTCCCTATAATGGGTAGTTTTGTTTAAACTTGAGGAGATGTTTTTGAGGTGTGAATTATCTTAGAAAACGTATCCTCGATTACACTTTACAAACTTGAGGAATAGTTATTGCAATATGGATTACTTAGGTGAAAATGTAGTGGAGCTTCGTATGATGATATGTCGTTTTAACATTTGTTAACTAAGTTGGTATGTGAATATATAATTTTGGTAGTGATTTAGTACTTGGAGTATTATATTGGTTGAGTGACTATGGGGTACTATGTGATGGATCGATAAATTGTTGATTTATGGTGGATATGTCTCTAATGGATGGGTTATCAAGGGAATTTATGGGTTTCTTCGGTAAACGTTTGGAAAATTATAAGAAAATATGAGTTCAATATAGGGTTCATAGATGGGGTATCCCGAAATCCAAACAGATTGTATTTTCCATTATGGATACCTTAATCAAAATCTTTGATAATTTTCATTTCTTCTTGCAACTAAACAATCTATTATACCAAGTATGTAGTAACTTCATCATTTTGGTGTGATTATATTTATATAAGGTGTTAGTGCTTTATAAAAGTTATTGTTGTAAACCTTGTCTCTTCTCTTGATGTCACATCCATTATTTCTACTTTGTGTTTTTCATTGCCATGAAACCAGATGATGAAAATAATTTTGATCTTATGAAGTAAACTCATTTGATTACCAACACAAATCCAACTCTCTTTAAACAAAGAAAAGGGAATCTAAAAAGAAAATGTGTTATTTTAATAATTATGATAAATAATATAAAAATGACTGAAGAAAGTAATATGTAATTTGATCAAAAAAAGATTAGAAAAAAAGTATATAATGAAGAGATTTGATGACCGAATACGCGAGTATTCTATTTTATAGTGGGCTCTAGTGCCGAGGATAAATTGGTAGAAAAAAACATAGTATGAGTATAATAATAAGTTTTAAAAGGATAGTTCATATTGATGTAATGACCCTCATGGTCATTTTCTTTCCTTTAGGTGTTTCTGAGGTATTGGGATTGGTGGTATTCTTTCTACCGTTGTCGGGAGAGTGTTGAGTGAGTTTTTATCTTTTTGGAGCTTTTGTGTTGAAAGACTTGGTTTTGTTCAACATCCATATAATTTAATATTGTATGGGATTCATGCAATTTCAACACCTTTAGAAGGTTCATTTTGGGTTAGTAGCATGGTTGGTTTGGGTCCCGGGGCATTTTCTCTAAGTTTGAGCTGTTAGGTGAGATCTTTTTGAATGTTTGCAAAGGGTTAAATTTGATCAATATTTTTAATAAACAATGTCTGGACACAATTTATTTATCAGTGTACTTATCTTAGTAACCTTTATTTTAGTCCAGAATGACCTTTGGTTCAAATGCTAAGGTGATTCGTATGATTTTATGATGTTTTGCGTTATGCTGGTTTTGGTTTAACTGTGTAAGGGTTGACTTAGGTCCAATTTATCAACATGGTCTCCCTTAGTTGTTTCATCAATTTCATTAGGTTCAAAATATCAATTTCTTATAACATATTTCTCTTATTTTGAAGGAGTTACAAATAAGTCTCGAGGATCCGTTCAGAAAACATTCCTTCTTAGCTTTTGGCTGATGCAAAGATGCCGGTACGACTACTTTGGGAGACTCTTTCCTAGTTTAGAAATAGTAGGAAATTTGACAGCTTAAGCAGCCTCATGAAAGCTTTTGTGATAGTCTACTAATATGATAATGCCACTTTAACTACCCTTCGACTGCTTTTGAGGTCACCGCTTAAGCGGCCATTCGACCATTTTTGCAGTTATCGCTAGTGATATGACTCTTTCGGTCTTCCTATTTTCTTTAAAGAACTCATTATTAAAGAGAGTTATGATCAAGGTGTAATTTCTCATTTCTTGACCATTTGAATTGATTCAAAGTTAGTTTCCTTCACCGTCACATTCTTGTACGTATTGTATCTATATTTAGATAATCCAATTCCATATTTAAGATCATATTCCTAGTTTTCTTATTATTTAAAGTGTAGTATATGGACCAATTGAGGCATGGATGAGTTATCTTATTTTCCTAACTTTGGGTCCTATGATCCTCATCTCGAGGGAAACAGAGTGATGGAGTTAGTTTCCAATTCGTTATTGTTATTTGTAGGTTAATTTTTGACCTGATTTCATGCCTAAATTTATAAGAAGTAAATCAGTATCAATAAATATTGACGTATATATTATATTTTTATAGCGTGACAGAATTTTGAGGCACTTCAAAAAGGAAAATCATATGAGTAGATGTTCGAGTGCAGTTTCCGCCTTGAGATAGGTAACACTTTCTACTTTTTAGACATAGTCCGATCCTATATAAATTTAGTACCACTGATTTTAAGTAAAATTTTAGGATGATATTTTAGGTTTGTATGATCCTTAAATGTATCTTCCATTTTTTGTATATTGGTCTAGTTTTTTTTACAAAGATCCCTTAAATTTTAGAATGTTTCTAGTTTGTTTAAAACTTAGATTTATACATGTTTGGTTTTGTGTAATTGTGTGCCCTTTTCTAATTATCCTCAAACTTTTATTTTTTATCAGTACGACTATGTTGTGACGGGTGCGTACCCGATTATTTGTATGTTGTGGTTTACTTGAGAATGGATTGAATTTAATTTTCATGCATTCATGCGCACGACATCTTCATGAGACATGTTGTTAAAATAGAAACAAAAGGAAGTTTTATTTGAAATATTTAAACGTTTTTTTGTGATTTCTTATAGTTTGGATTTCGAGGGAGTGTAATATTATTTTTATTTGAGGAAATATAGGGGTGATGAAGAAAGCACTTTATTTGAAGAGGTTTAAATTGTAAAGGGATATTTACTTAAATTTTATTGTTTTCACTTTCTAGACATGAATATTATTAGAGGAAAACATTATTTTAAAGTGTTGGATTGAAAGAATAAACTACTTTAAAAAAGATTTTTCCGAAATCTTTATGTGATATGGGAGGTTGCTACTTGATATTGTAAGTCTAAGGGATATTATGGGTTGCACTTTATATATAATTGATATGTTGATGAGCTATAACAACCCGTAAACTTAACACTACATTTTACTTTTATTTCACATGTTGAGTACCGACGGGTTCCATAGTTAAATCGGGGAGCCACGAGGCACCAGATGAAATGATTCCAGAACTTTTTACTTTATTCATGCATTTTCCGCACATGAATTGCATTGCCTTGTGTTTTATGTATGTATGTTTTTTTGGTGAGTATTCCTCATTATTATTATTTTCACCTCCTTTATGGTAGCACTATCTTGCCTATTTATTATATAGTTTTATTGAGCATTGTTAGCTCTGTGGGCCTATGATGCCTACTAAGTATCCCATATGTTGGTACTTATTTTGCAGTTTTGCATATTTTTCAAATGCATCTTCTAGTACGAGCCACGCTCACTTAGTTCAGATCTCTCGTGGCCATTGTTGATATTCAACTGTTTGAGCTCTTGGCCTCCACATATTTGTTTTTTTCCTGTATTTTTGTATTCTCTATTTTGTTTGTATTCTGATTTGACAGATCTGATTTAAAAAACCTTTTATTTTTAGATGCTTTTACACAGATGATACTAAGTTCATAGGTTTGTTTACTATTTATAGTTTTATCTTTGTCAATCACTTTCAAGCCATTTTGGATGTTTGATCTTTTAATACATATCTATATTGTATACCCCTTTTATTCTTATGGCCTAACTCATTGATGACCCCCTAAAATTAGTAACAAGTTTCACTTAGACACCACAACTAAACTTTGTTTCTTTTAAGCACTTTAGGTAAGACTCAATTGTGTCACTTTAACACTTCTTATACAATCAACAACAATATGATGCGTGTGTGAGTTTCACTCGCGGATGAGGTGTAAATGTAAAATTAAATGAGGACATTTGTCATATCATTCAAAATAATTCTTAAATAGTAAAACTTACAAATAAAAAAAAAGAACATGACCAATGAGTTGATGACACATGACATTTTCTTTTGTAAAAATCTGCTTAGGAGATGAATCTCCCCCCACCCCACTCCATCATCTTCTCCAACAAGTATACACCCCTTAATCTTCTTCTCTATATACCCAAAACTTTATTTATCTCTATTATTTAAAAAATTTTAATTTTTCTATGATATAATGTTACTAAGTTTATGTAATTCAAATTCTTACAACTAAATGTAGTTGGACAAATTTTAAGAAAAATTCAAGATCTAGTGAAATTCTAAAAATATACATGTGTATTTGTTCATTTGACATCACATTGTTAATTTTTTCTAAATGGGATTATCTCATTTTCTTAGTGCACTCTTATTCATCTCCAACTTTTCAATTTCTTTTTCGTGTTTTTTTTCTCCAAATTTTGGTTTTTTTTCTCAAAATAAATCGAGGTGGAATAAGAGTAAAAATAAGAAAGGGAAAAAGGTCAAATATGCCCCTGTAACTCTTTTTAAAAAGGTTAAATATGCCCCCCACATTTTTACAGTTTGCGTCCATTTATACCATCGCGTGGCAATACTATTGGTCCAAAGTGCACCTTATGGGCGTTAGTTCACGTTCATTTTAATATACAACTTGGACATTGTATATTATTTAAAATAGGAAAGGGTCACATATGCCTAACAATCCGACCAATTAAAAATACTTTATAGACCCATATTTTCATAACCTTATGACCAATCTTTTTATAACTTATACGACCCGTTATCGACCCCAAACCATCCCTTTAACCCATAACAAACCCTAATTTCCTAAAACTTGTTCATTTTCGTAAGAAGTTTACGGCGCGATGGGTTCTTAAAGACTTGACTTTTACACAATTGTGGCCGCTTCGGGTTAGAAAATCTTAGGGGTTGAAAGGTAAGTTTTTCCCTCTGTAAATATATAATATAGATTATGGTTTTATTTCTTGTTAGTTAGGGTTATTTAAGTAAAGTCAACGGCATCTCATGTGTTGTATGTCCTTCTCTTTGATTTTTGTGTATAAATCACTTGAAATTGTATGTTTGGTTGTTAAAAGGATGTACTTCTATCTTTGTCGCTTTGTTTTTTTTCTCCGTTGGTGGGTACGAGATGTTTTTGCTTTTAGGGCTTACTTATTATATTTTTGCCAGCTTTTTAATGTGTTATGTTTGATTGGTTCTCTCGGGTTTAACGATTTTTTTCATGTATTTTGAAGGATGATTGATGAATGAAGTTCGAAACTTGTGTTCAACTACAGGGTTAAGTTAGTTGGGTTATTCTAACCTCTGTTGGTTTAACAAGAAATTGGTGCACTCATGGGCTAAATTTTTACCCTGAATTAATTGAGTATAAAGAAAATATGATGAGTTTACTTCCAATATGGTTTTCCGGGTTAAACACTTATTAGTCATTAGACCTCTGGAAAGTATTATATGGTAGACGAGGATGAGGGATTAGGTCCATCCGAGCCTCATGTGAGAAATTTAAAGTCGCAACTTCGTTGTTGTGAGGGGGTTGAGGTTCACTGTCATTGCCAAAAATATCCACACAATATATTGAAATCATGTTGTGTAGATGGTAGGTTGGTACCATATTGTGAACATAAGTGTTGAGTTAGGTTAAAAAATTTTTGAATGGCAAGCTCTCTGGGGTGAGGAATGTGATTTTATAGTGATACCCATGTTATTAGCAATGAAAGGGGAAGAGTAGTAGGTGACAGGTTGGAAAGTTCAGACAATTGCAAGGTTGGTCCCCCCTATGACCATGAAAGACATGAAAGAGGTAGACGGTTCTGAATTCTTATGCATTAGCTATAAAAAGGGCTTTGACTATCCTAAAAGGTGATACAAAGAGAACTAGGCAGCCTATTGATGTCGACCCCGAACCCCCCTTTAGGTGTTTTGTATTTTAAAAGACCCTGGCAAAACTGAAGGGCGCTTCAGATGCCCGTGTTAAGGCTAAAGTTGATGCAGTACTTTAAGCTCATTACTTCAAGAACAGGCTTCAAATAATCCAAGTTTAATAAGGACAAGATATGAGGAGGGATCTTGAAATGATAAAATGAATGGGTGTCCCAATCTAAAATTCAAAAGGGATAAGGGATGGCTTTGAGAAGTTGCGATGACCGTTATGATGACACAATAAGCTTGAGGACTATGCAACCAAAGAGATTAATCAAACCCAATCCCGGAAGTGATGTTTTGATAAATACTCTAAGGATGCCCTAGCTGAAGGAAAAAAGAATTTTTTTTACGATGTCATTTGTTTTGCTGATCTTCAGAAAGGTAGAAATCTGCTTTGAGGACGTTTATTGGACTTGATGGTTACATTGTGAGAAGGTATATGGTAAGGTTGTGTTGGTTGTGTTGTGGGTTCTCTAGGGACAGGCGCTCTATGACCTATAGTTTCTATCACTTAGCATGGGAAATAGTGGAGTCAAGTAACCAATCCAGTGATTGGCGAATACGGGCCGTATCCTGTCGTTTCGAGTTGAGCTACTCATCTGACTGCGGTCTGACGCCGACCCCTCCGACACAAGTGTGCGGTGCAAAAAATTCACATTAGATTTTGGATATGCAACAAGGTTATGGTGATGTTTTTAACTCACTGTGTTCTTTTGTTTTTAATTACTTGCATTCAAATTTTTCACTCACTTTTTACTTCACTTCATTCACATTTGACTCACTGTTTTTAAACACTTTTGAACCAATTTAAAAAACCAATGTACTTACATTTTTAATCATTGTCCTCATCCGCCTGCCCACACCCCCCCACCCTTTCTTTGTGTTAACACCACATCAATTTCAACTTCCCCTGTTTACAGGGACAGATAGGTGTTGGTCAAATGCGGAAGCTTAGGTGTGGACACATTTAAAGAACTGGTGCAAAAAAAAAAAGGAGCGTGGTAAATGACGGAAGCGTATGTGGTGGTTTGGTGGTTTGTGCTTGGAGCTTCATATGTTGAAGAGTTCACGGACAATTGAATAAGTTGGGAAACTATCAGAAGAATGGTTGACAATGAATTTCGTAACGTGTTCACCCAAAGGCATGGTTAGAGCGTATTTTGGTACTCAGTGTAAGAAACATTTATGTGAATAACAACTTCACTTGAATCATTCAATAATGGATTCTGAGGTTTAGCGCAAAGCAATCATCAAGATGTTAAAAGAAATAAGAGTCAGGTGAGAGATTGCTAGAGGACAAAATGAAAAAAGTTGAAGACTTGAATTACCGATTTAGTCTGGAATGATATGAAGTATGTACTTTGATACAGGTCGTAGCACATCGTTGTAAGTGGAATTTAATGGAGATTTGGGGCTGATGAAGTAGTCAGAGTGGAGAAGATAGACACATATCATATCTAGAGCAAAAAGATGCACTTTGCCAGGCCTTTGAGATTTATCAGGTATTCCCTGTCCCAATCTACATCCAACGCATTGACCACCACAAAAAAGTAGATACCAACAACTGAAAACTATGGTGAGGTATAGCAAAGAGGGTTACATGCTAACAATAAAAACAAGATGACACGCCGTGTAGAGGGCAAAAGTTCTGGAAGGTTGACCTTCAAGTGCAATGTGCCCTTATGCTGTTGTGAAACCATTGGGCAGACCAAAAATGAAAAGGAATAAGAAACCCGAGAAGCAAGAACAGGAAAGGGTGAATGTTCTCAGTCTAGAAAGGCACTCAAATGACATGTAACAACTAGGTGAATCAAAACCACAATGTGAGGTCCTTTACACAGGTAAGAACAATGTGACATGTTTTTCCATATGTTATTGAAGATAATTAACCTAAATTACAAAAAATATCATAGGAAAAAGTGTGCTGAAATAAGCAACATTCGAAGGAAGGCAAAAGGCAATGTCTAACAATGAACATGGTTCTGATGTTGAGGGTGGAACTGAAGCTGGAACTGGGGCTGAGGCTATAACAAAAGAGTTTGAACCATATGGTACTAATGTTAAAGATGAATAAGACCCATCTCTAAGACCAATGGTGATTTGTGAATCAGAGTTGAGGACTGAGAAGTTGAAAAAAAAGGGTTGTTCCAACTAGTGCAAGAAAAATCCATTTTTATGGAGATCATATTGTTGCCTCATGCTAATTAATTTTCCTTAATTCTCAGTTCAAAACAACATCGAAGGGAAAAGAAGCTATCCCTGCTGGACATGTGCAAATGCAAGAAAAAAAAAAGATTCAAGACGATGGGGGTTAAGGGCAGAAATCATGTTGTAGATGATGATTTATTCTAGTTTATTTTCAATGTTAATTTTTGTGTCAATGCTCATGGTTAACCAAAGTGGTTGACAAACAATATTGCTAATGAGTTAAGTTAGGCGAAACTTTCATGTTCCTTCATAGAATGGCATTACAGACGCCATTTGGTTGTTTTGTCTTGTCATTGGAATTAAGACGTCTTATTTGAGATTGTTTATCGTGTTTGTCATTATGAATTAGAATCTGTTGTTAATCCAGAAGTAACTACGATCCCTTGTCATTGTTGTCATGTTGTTGTTGACTTGTCAGTAAGTCCTATTGACAGGTTTTTTGTTGGTTGTCCTTATTTTCGGTTTCTGTTTTGAGGATGTGTATAACAGTCGATTTGTGTTGTCCTCTCAATCAAAGGCTAATGACATAATGAATATGCTTATGTTTTCATGGTATAATTTTGTTTAGTTTATATACTCTTGTCATTATAATCATCCGTCCAAATCCCCTCTAATTTGATAATTTACATTTATATTTTCCAAGATTTACATCCAACACAAATAGAAATAATAAATATGTGACAGAACCATATAGTCAACTAAACACAATGATAAGTATATTGATTAGAACTTCCAATCATGATGTACCCATTTTATAAAAAAAATACTTCTAAAATGGCTTTAGTATTTCAACAGACGTGCTTTTCACTTCATATTACATTTCCTAAGCACCACCACCACGTCTATGGCACAATCATATATTTACCACTTCCTCTGTTTCATAAAAAAAAATTATGCCATCACCAAAAAGAAAAGCAAGAAATGGTGACATCGAACTTAACATACCATATAAACCAAAACGTCTGCTACAATTAAGTCATGAACTACACAATCAAGTCATCAACTGCTATATATTCAAACACATTCACACATGTGTAACGGTTCTACGTGAAGAAGAACGAAAAAGTTATCAAGATTGCAAATGATAGAAATTCCTTATTTAATTACCCAGAATGTGATGAATGACTGCAAAACACACCAGGACATAGCTATTCACCAATCATATTTGATCAACTTTTTCTTTAGACTTATCGATATAACAAATCTTCATTATCAATAAACAACTTTCACGCCTTGGGAGCATGTAGTAATTCATTAGACGTTCACAATTTATTAATTCGATGCCAACGTTGTACTTTTCAGTCAGCCATCTTCGTTTCCACACTCTTTTTTTCACGGGAATATTATCGTTTTCCTTTCTTTAAAATTGTGGGATTAGATTTGTGGACATTTTCAAAAATGGAGAGGATCATCAACCAATTCCAATAAGCACATTTAAACCATTGTAAAATTATGAACTTGAAATCAATACTCACCAAAAATATGAAAATTAACGAAAATTGTATGATACATTTAGATTAGTACTGAGAACACTTAGATAAAAGCGCGTTCATTCAGCATTAGTGGAGTGAAAACACCCGTGAATATCCTGGTTGGAATACCCACCTTGACATGTTTACCATCGACAGACTTGAAACAGCCGAGTCCCGACTTTATTTAAAGGAGAATGTGTAAGAAGAGGGACGGGAGCATGACTAGAAACACTCTTTTATTCGAGCTCCTCAAAATAAAATTGATAGGTGGTAATGAGGCTCTCAAGAACCCTAACTTTGAACTGAAGAATGGATGATGCTTACAAAGTTATTTGAAAGGGAAAAGGGATATGGGTTAGAATTATCCGGTGAGGAATATAAGGAACCATTTAAAATATGGGTCATAAAAAGTGTTGTTAATGGGTCGGATTATTAGGGGCATATGTGACCCTTTCTTTCTTAGTATAAATGTCAAGTTTGTAATATTAAATGGACGTGGAAAATTCATTGGGCATTTAAAGAAAAAGTAAAAATGAGGGGATATTTCTAGGTGGCCAAAACTAATGCCCAAAGGGCATATATTTGGACCAAAGTTTGAAGGCCGAGGGTGGGTATTATAAATGGCTCCAAAACTTTAAACGGGGGGCATATTTAGACCTTTTCGAAAAGTTTAGGGGGCATATTTGACCCTTTTCCCAATAAGAAAAGAAATTTAAGTTTGGAAAATCTCTAACATTAGAAATAAGATTTTTCATTCGTGGCATCATCAAATTTATTTCACCAAACGAAGTTCAAGTTTGAGAAAATGGTGGTTCAAAAAATGGGTAAGAAGAAGCAAAAACAAAACAAAAATTGGTTGAATAAATCTCTGGCTCGCAAGTAATGAGTGTGTTACACTCATCATGACATGTCACCAAAAAGTGTCAAAAATTGAAACTCTACCTAAGGTGTCTAAAATGAATATCAGTCAGTTAAGTTGTCTAAGTGAAACTTGGTGTCAACTTTAGTGGGCCAACGATGGGTTAGGCCTATTCTTATTATTGTTTCCACTTAGTTTTTTTTCAATGCATTTATCGTATGTATTTGGGTTTTGGTGTCAAAACCTAATATTAGGAAAGAAATTGTGCCTACCATTCAACAAACAATCCAAAAGCCATAAACGATAACAAGAAAGACCTATCAAATAAACACAAACTAAACATAGACACATAGTATAGGGTCCATGCATAAATATGTATAAACAAAAAAATATACAAAACAGATCCAAAGGTGACCAGGAAAAACTAAACTATGTACAAGAACTAAAATATGGAATTTGTGTCACCGGTACAACAACATCTAATTAGAGAAATATATATGCATCAGTTCCGTACAATCAAAGTACAAAATGCATTGACAATACAAAACATGGAAAACAATAAATCTTTTGACACAAAAAGCTTACCACTATCCAAGTTTGCGACGGCCACGAGACATTGGAAAATAAAAAAGAGTCCCTCGTATTAGGAGTCACATAAGAAAAATATACAAAAGTATAGCTTGTGCAACAAGACATGAGGTACTCACTAAGCATGAAAGGTCAACCGAACTTAAAAATATAATAGTGCAATACTCCAGGAAACGTGACAAAATGTAAGTTAAGCAGCAACGCAGTCTAAGATCTAGGAAATTTGCAAGTGATAGGTCCATAAACCATTAGGCAAAGAGAGGCGATGTGCATAGACAGAGTCATTGACAATAGATAAAGCAGCCAAACACAAGGGGCAGCAATCAAACCAAACTAGAGCACGAACACACATGACAATGCAATTTTGGAAAATTTATAAAGAGATCTTGCAAATCCATTAGGCCCATGGAGACCCCCCCTCCCCCTCAGACTTAACAAAAGGTGAAATGCAAAAAAATATAATCTAAATTAGTTCTACGGGCATCTTAAAATGCTCTATCAATCTTAATAGGATAAGATTAAGCCCAAAACGATCCTTTGGGCCACTTGTAAATACTTCTCGTGGCCTGTGGGAGTGTGTCACCAAAAGGAATGGCCAAAGATGTCCTTTCTAAGTTGGACTAAACCACACTTTTTATCCCAAAACTCTTTTAATTTATAATATAAGTTTCCTATTAAAAAAAAAACAATCAGATAGAGATATCAACAATTCGATTGAAAGACCCACTTAAATTGGAAATTCCAAGAAAGTGGTGGAAATCCTATAAAAGTTCTGAGTTTTCTTTTGATAAGATCATATCACATTCCATCGGAGCTCAAAAAAAGTGGGAAATAATTTAGAAAAACATTGGAATAACTCAAATACATCTTTCTCTCCTTTCCGGATTTAAACAAGCTAAATCTAGATGGAATGCATATGATTTCACTTAAAACACAATCACGCCATCCTTAAATCATCACATCACAAAAAAAAAAGTAGACACCCATATAGTATAATCATACTAACCTGTAACTCCTGACAGTACATATCCAAGGTCTTAGTGAGAAAAACACAATAATAATGCGATAAAATTCAAAACTAACCAAAAGAGGTACACATCAAAATTAAACAAATTGAACATGCATTAAAAGCCTTCTAAGGGTTCTATAATATCAACAAAGACCAAACATCATTCTAATCTAAGGCTACATGACCAAAAGTTAAGCTAATAACCCGAAAATGGACAAAATTACAACTAACGGTCAAAAAACCTAAATTTTCAAACTAAAACCTCTCTAAAAATCAATACTACTTAACATAACATAATTTAGTTAAGCCAAGTCTAAAAACAAGAAATCAAACCCTACCTCACATATAAAACTACATTCGAACCTCCGTTCCATAGGTTTCCTGTACAAAGAGCCTTCGGTTGGTAGCACATAATCAAACTAGCGAAGAGAACGTCAATATGAGTTACTAAAATATTTGAATTGCAACAAAACATTTTGATCACAAAAGATTGAGGTACCATAGGATTGTGGAACCCACACACAGATCATAAAATCAACTCATTCACAAGGTCCCAAATAGCTCAAAGAACTTGAGCCCTGAATATGGGCACAATCCGAACACTAACAAGCCTAATAAATTCCCACCCTAATTAAGCTAAAAATGATCAAAATGGAATCGAAGAGAAGTAATCAATAAAACATGCAATACAATAAAAGATTAACAAACAACACTATTATCACATGCACTCCTCCAATGATTTGCATCAATTCACTATAGAAATTCTCTTCAATTTTAGGTAAAAAATAACCTAAATGAGTTGTAACTTGGAGAATTGCATGCTGAAAAATGAGGATCATTGATATAAATAAACTAGGTTATCCAACAATATTACGAGACCTATAGGTCTAGACCATGATTCACTTAATTTGACTGGTTCCACTAACCACTCATTGCAATTACGATGGTCAATGGTTATGAGCGTAATGATGTGGCAAAGTGATATTGATGTTTGCGGGATCTAACTCATGGTCACACTGATGAACGTTGGTGGAATTAGCATCAGCTACATAACATCAACTATAAGTTCAGAAAATTTCGTGATGGGGGCTCTAAAATCATTAAGAACCCCGTAAATAGAAACAAATTATGCAACCCTACCAGAATTGATGTCTCAAACTCAACAAAATCAATGAAACATCCAACGGAGGCCATATTGATAGTAAGTTGACTAATGAGTGATAGATTTACACTCATTTTATTTCTATTTGTTTTAATAATTAGTGACCTCAATGCCTAGTTACGTTTTACTCTGAAAATATTTTGTTGGTTAGAAGCTCTAAAGTCTAAAAGACAAGGCAATGATGTTAAATAATGAATGGCCAAAATATAGAAAAAGTATAAACTCCACATAAGAAATGACCTAATCAAAAAGGTGGATCACCCAAATGGATTGACCACACCTAAAATAATAATTCTCACAATTGAAGAAGTTTAAAAGACATGTCAGTGAGTGGAGGAGTGAAATGAATAATCGCCACAAATGAAAGGCGATAGAATGACCATCGTAGAAACCAACAGGACTTGGATGAAATATGAAGGCTTAAAAGGTGATCAAATGTGGTAATCTATGATTTTCCAAATGTCAAAGTAGACCCAAATGAGTTCATCGATGAAGGTCCAAACACTTGAAGCCTGAAGCAAAAGAGATTTGAGCAAATGAATAGATAGCAATCCCCCGAGTCTTTTTTGTGAGCCCGACTAATATCATTGAATTAGTCATACAATGAATTTTGTGCCGAATTACAAGAAACTATAAATACCCCAAAGGAGAGAGAAAATAGAGGAGAATTTTGAAATTGAACTTTCGTTCCTAAATTTGTATTAGTTGTTAGAGAGTAAACGTTTAACCTTAATTTTGGGGTATTAAATTTTACTCTTGAAATTGACAATTAGAAGTTGGAGTGAAAGTGAGTGTTGATTATAACTATTGTCATGACCCGAGGTTACCCCCTTGACTTAACAGGGGATCTAGGATCACGAGTGAACTCAAGCTAACCCTGAATCTGGCATATCATAAGCATACTGAAATAGCGAAGTAAAATGAACTAACCGGAAGTTAAATCAATTGATCAACTAGTCTGAATATAATATAGTATAACATAAAGGTTTTAATGAAGACATAAATTAACAACTCTTGTTGAATCTACTACTATGTCTGTAAAGCCTCTAAATGAGTTGAGGTGTTGGGAAATGCCCCCAACTAACTTTAACCAAACTGACAATTGAAAGTAAAGAATAATATGGAAACCAAGTCTATTTTCCTTGAAGTATGAGGACTCACCACTGAATTTGATAAATTCGAACCAAGATTCGATCTAAGCGTGTTCCAGATGCTGAGTGCATGAATCTACGTCATAAAAGGATGTATCGTAGAGTATACACCATTACTTAGAATGTATTGAGCATGCATGATACAAATATTAATATGAACAAAAGCTATGTAAATAGAACAATAAATTACTAAGTAATGATGTAATCTAACCAAGGACCTATTACTGAGGTATAAAGGTAACATGTTGAACTGTATACTGAAGTAAATACTGCAAACCAGGTCAATGCACTAAGAGTCTGACTATTAGAGGTAATATTAACCCACATGAACAACGTGAGATAAACGTGGAGTCTGATGTATAAGCCTCATTGGGAGGACCCAATATACCTTTCAAGGGGTATATAAGCATGACTTTGGCGTGATCACTAAATATGATGACCAACAAAGTGGACTTATAATCCTATGAAAGCACATAGTTTTGGACTATGAGGGTACGTCGAACCCTAGTCCATATCGATGCTAAGTATAATCCCAAGCAAATACATATGAAGCTAAAATACACCGAATATGGAGAAGCTCAAAATACTGGCTTGCTAATTGAAAATTCAATATAGAATGTGGCATTCGAAATCTGGAGCATGGTTTCCTGTTTAACTAACATGGCAAGTATAATTCATGAACTAAGAGAATTACACAAACTAGGTTTTGAGTTTTATACAATGATTATGAAATGTTTCCAAGAAAACATATTATTTAGATTATGGATTCTATATTAGATGAAATCACAATAAATTCCCAAGATTTTACAAACCCCAGGTCTAGACAAGCTATGTAGAATCAAGGAATTGAATTAATTTTAGGGACCTAGTGGATGAAAGGAAACTACTAATTAAATCCCACAAACCTAGTGTTGAAACCTACGGAGAAATCCTTTGGATTTCGGGGCTGAACATCAAAGAACACTTCTACTTGTTCATGAAACAAACTAGTGCCTCTTTCTTTTCCTTTCATTCCAACTTGGATGATTTTGGGAGAATGAGGATTATGGGTATGTATTACTAGATTATTAGGCTAAGACGTAGTTTAGGAATCAAATGATGTAGTTTAGGTGCACCCAGTGCATAGGGAAAGGAAAAAATAACCCTAGATTAAAGCTAACGAAGTGCGATCTACAACTTCCCCGTCAACTGGGCCGTGGTTCATGCCCTGTCCAACACGACTTCACTAAAATGAGCATAAATTTTCACTCTAAGCTTGGAAATTAAAAAACTCGATAGTGTTGGAAAGATGATTCAATTATCTTTAATTTGATAAGTCATGGGCCACTTAATTCATTTTGTGCTAAAGTATATGATTGTTTGAAGTTGACCCAATAACTCTTCATTTCCAAATAATTGTCGGTCTTCATCTACGATCGTACCTACGGTCTATTGGTAAGACCACAAACCATCCTGATTGACCATCGATGTTTTTAAAGACTAGTTCTTTAGACCATCGAACGATGGAGCCCACCTATGGTCCTTGGGTTGTTGTTGCACAAGTTTTCTAAGAAACTAGATTTTCTCCCTTGTGAGATTCATCTTCCCTTTGGGAAAATTCGTCCTCGAATGAAATCTAAACAAGGTGATATTGGAGGAAGGAGTTGCAATCCCTACCACCAAGAACTAGAAACTGATATTTAGCTGAACTAAGTTTAGTGGACATGCAAATATTCTCAAATGCACGAATAACAAACGGAACAAGATACTGAGATTGAATAAATCAAGAGTAAACTGAGAGACTGGAGAGGAACTAGTACCTCAAGCTGAAAAGCAATCGGAAGGAAAGAGGTGAGGGTACTTGGCCATCATGGTTGTTTCTTCTTCCCAAATAGCTCCCTCTATAGACTGACTCCTCCACAAAAGCTTTGTTGAAGTCACTTCTTTATTTCTCAACCTACGAACCTAATAGTAAGGAATTTCATCAATAATCTCTTAATAAATGAGACTATCCTTCACAACCACAATCTTTAATGGTACTATTGATGTTGGTTTACCCCACACTTTTTTTAACACGAAAATGCTAAAGACTGGATGAACCACTGCTAGTTCTTTTGGCAACTCTAACTTACAATACACATTACCAACCCTTTTCAAGATTTTGTAAGGACCTACATATTAGGGACTAAGCTTACCTTTCTCGCCAAATCTCACCACCCTTTATAGGTGTACCTTCAAGAAAACCAGTCATCCATTTCAAACTCTAAGTCCCTTCTCCTAAGATCAGTATAAGATTTTTGATGACTCTGAGTTGTCTTTAGTCTTTGTCTGATAAGATAAAATTTCTCTATGATCTCATGAATCGAATCAGTCCCAATTAAGGTTGTTCACCTACTTCAAACCAACCAATCAGAGAACTGAATCTACACCCACATAGTGCCTCAAACAAGGCCATATGAATACTAGAATGAAAGATAATACTATATGCAAACTCTATGAGAGGTAGGTGTAATCCTAAATACCCTTGAAATTGATCATGTAAGATCTCAAAATGTCCTCTAAACTCTAAAATTTGCTCGTCTTGATCGTCTATCTTTGGATGAATTGTTGTTGAGATTTACCTGAGTAGCAAGAATTTTCTAAAATAATTTCCAGAAATAAAAGTTCACCTAATGAACTCTATCTAAGATGATAGACAAGGAACCCCATGAAACCTCCCTATCTTATGATATAGTGTTTCGTCTAGTATTCCGCTGAATTTGTAGTCTTGATAGCCAAGGAGTGAGTGGACTTAGAGACTCTATCCACTATCACCCAAATAGAGTCCTGTTGTCTGCGAATATGAGGTAAACCTGTAATGAAATCCATGTATATTACTTCCCACTTCCAAGTATGAATGTTAATATCTTGAGTCACACCTCCTAGTTTTTGATGTTATACCTTAACCTATTGACAGTTAGGACACTTAGACACAAAGTCTGTTAAGTCCCTCTTCATGCCATTCCACCAAAAGACTTCTCGTAGACCACGATACATCTTAGTGGCACCTGGATGAATGAAATACCTGTAGTTATGAGCTTATGTAAGGAAATTTTGCCTCAATTCACCCACATTAGGAAAACATAAGCGACCATGTTAACAAAGCACACCATCTCCCTCTTGGGAGAAAACCTCAATTTTCTTCAATGAATTGCACCTTTCAACGAAAGTGCTATAGGATCAGTATCCGATTTTTCCTTAACCTCCTTTACCAATGAAGATTATGATCCATATTTAACTATCACACCACCATTTGATGTGTCTGTAAGGCAAAATCCTTAGCAAGAAAGCCGATGAATATCTTTGGCTAACTCTTTCTTTTCTTCCTCAACATGTGCTACACCACCCATAGACGGTCTGTTGAGAGCATCATCCACTACATTGGACTGACTTGGATGATAATCACATTCATGTCGTAGTCTTTGAGGAATTCAATCTATGTACTCTGACAAAGATTCAACTCTATCTGGGTGAAAAAATACTGAAGGCTCTTATGATCAGTAAACACTTCAACATTCACACCATACAAGTAGTGTATCCAAATTTTAAGATCAAATACTAAGACTACATATTCGAGGTCATGAGTCTGGTAATTCTTCTCGCGGACCTTAAGATTTATAGAAGAATAAGTTATGACCTTACCTTACTGAATCTACTCATAACCTAGGACGATCCTGGATGCATCACAATAAATCCCAAAACTATCAGTATCATCTGGTAGATTCAAGACTTGAGCTTTAGTCAACCCAGTTTTAAATTCTAAAAAGATATTATCACACTCATATGACCACTGAAATTTGACCTTCTCCTATGTCAACATGGTCAATAGGGAAGTTGTAACACCTTGAAAATCCAAGACGTGTCGTAAATCCTAACATAGGTGTCATAAGGATTAAGTACTATTTTTAAGTCCATTTGAAATGAATATAGGTCATTTAAAATGTTTAAGGACCAAAACGTCCAAGAAAGTCCATGACGTCAGAGAAGTTGGTTCAAAGGGATGTTAGAGTGCCTTAGCTAATTTTACCTACTTTTAGGAATTGAAAATGTATGAAAATTTGTAAAAAGGTAGTAAATAGGTGTTGGAGTGATTTTATGGTCAAAACGTTCGGGTACGACTCCACAAGGACCAACCAAGGGCCCTTGAGGAGGACCCTAGCATTTGAAGCAACACTGACTACCAATGTGCATTGACGGCGCAAAC
The DNA here is from genome assembly GCA_027704765.1 of Solanum habrochaites. Classification (NCBI taxonomy): domain Eukaryota; kingdom Viridiplantae; phylum Streptophyta; class Magnoliopsida; order Solanales; family Solanaceae; genus Solanum; species Solanum habrochaites. The sequence continues at coordinate 42,881,509 of JAKWJA010002500.1, forward strand.
GACGGGCCGTCTGTGGAAAAATGGGGCGTACAAGCCACCGTCGTCCCACACTTAGAAAATGCATGGAAGCCCCTTGCCTGCAAATTCTCAAACTCATCAACGGAGTGCAAGATGAGAGAGGAAGGGTCTGTCGACTCACAGACGGCCCATCATTTAGGGTCTCGTATGTGAGGGTCGAGTTTTCTGCGTAATTTAAGTTGGTCTCATTTAATTAGTTAGGGTTTTAGGTGGTTTAATTAGGTATTAAAGGATTCTAATTAAGTTGATTTAAGACCCAATATAAATACTTCTAACCCTCATTAATCTAAGACAATTCTCAAATATAAACAATATTCCTTCTCTCTTCTTTCTCTCTACTTAAACTCACCATTGAAGACTAGCGAGGAAAAGGGTTTGGGGGATGGAAAGGGACGAATTCACCATTAAATTGTTGTCAAAAATTATGGTATGAGATCTAATTCACCTTTGAGACTCTTTCCACAAAGGGCTCCTTCAAAATGAATTTCAAAAGTTGAGTTTTCTTATGGGTTTCATTCAATTACAAAATTAAAGTAATGGATTGAGTTGTTGATGATTTCTTTAGGTTATATTAAATAGATTAACATGAATTTCAAATTGACTATGGTAATTGTTAGTGGTTTGGTCTAAATTGACGTAAAAAGAGTTAATATGAGTATTTGGAATTATTCTTTTTGTTACTGGATTTTTTATGTTGTTTTTCTTAGTTTCACTGTCTATCTTGTTATTCATTTCTCTCGTTTTTGGCTTTGTTGGCTGAAGAGGGATCTTGTTCTCTGGGTTGGGATTGTCGTGTGTTCAGGGGTGCCTCCATCCAACCCTAGTTTGTGATATTGATCTATATTTTATTGTGATCAATCAATTTCTGGTTGTTGATAATTAATATCTATGGTGTTATGATTTTTGAAAAAAAATTAAATTAAGATGAATTATACGCCTAATCATTCTAGGTTCATGGAGATGTTGATTTAGGTGTATGAATTTATTGTGCAATAGCTTGTGTACTTGTATTATGTTTGTGATCTATTGTTGAATTGTTGTTTATGAGATGCCTTGCCCTTGTTATCTTTGATTATCATTGTGGTGCTAATGTTACTGGCCCCAATAGGTTTAAGTTATGGGTTGATGGGTAAGACCTTTGATGATAGACTATGAGGAAGATTTGGGTTAAGTATTAGAATCTCTATCTTTAATTCCCAATTCTGACAATTGGAGAGGTCCTGATGTTACATTGGAGAGTATTCTTAAATAAGGATTATAGGGTGTATGATGTTGAATTGAAAATGTCTTGACTATGTTTTTTAGGTTGATTAAGGGGTAATTTGATAAAGGATGGTGAAAACTATCAATGGTGCCTTGATATGTTATGGAGGACTGCTAATGTGTTAACCCCTCAACATGTGATTGTGATGAAAGGACTTATCTCATAAGATTTCTTATTGAGATATCAATGATGAATGATGATTATACAGGGGTATACCCTATGAATACCCTATACGCCTAAACTAAGATATGATTGATAATTAAAGGCTTAAAGACAGTTGCAAAAAGGTGAAATCTAGCTGCCACTAGTAACTAGATTGGGAGTTCCCGTTCCCACAAAGGGAAGGTAGGAACCTACTTACTCTTGAACTTGGAGACTATAACGCATGCTCATAAGAGGGTCCAATAATATCTCCTAGTTCTTGACCATTTTCCCCAAGGAATACTAGCTAGTTTATCCAGTGTTGCTCATGTTTCATGTTTGGTATACTGGTACTTGTTTGGTACTGCTTGGCATTAATACGCCTTCTTTCTTTTTCGGTGTAGGGTTTTTATACACACACCCAGATTTCACACTAATCATTTGGTCTATTCGGTAGGGAAAGAGTGTTCCAAAAGGTAAAAACGAATTCAGGGACTTTAACTCTAACCTGGATCATAAGAGGTCTAGTCTATTCTAGGTAGGGAGGGGTATGGTTTCTTACCTAAACATTGCACTAGTTAGCCTTGAAGGGAGTCCTTAGGAGATATTCTTATATAGTTATTTTAAATGATAGTATATTATATATATATATATATTATATATATATATATATAGATATATATATATATATATATATGTAAATTAACTACCCATGGAGTCATTGTTGATACTATATGTTTATTAGTTCAATTTAGGGTATGCCTTGGTCATAATGTTAATATAAACGATTAATGGTAAGACCTAAATTCTATGTTATGTAACAGTTGGACATTGTCAGGTTTTCTTGTTGAGATGCTTGATTGCGTAAGGTTATTGGGCTTTTGATACGTTATAGCACTGTTACTTGATACAGATTCATGATAGTTGGCTTGCTTATTAATGATATGATTATTCTTAGTCATTCTTGTGATATATTCCTTGTGATATAAGGATTTTAAAATCGTGGTTTCCCAGTATGTTGGGATAAGTATAACTTGTTGAGATAGTAAGCATGTTTGGTTGGTTGATATGACTTGTTTAGCTTTGCACAAGGTTCTTAAAGGGGTAAAACAAATGGAATGTTTTGAGTAAAGTCCCTTTTTAGCATGATTTGCTTGTATATGTGCATAAGGTCTCATACTTAGTACATGTGGAGTACTAACCCCATTTTCTTCCTTTTCTCCAAACATTTTAGGTTCCGATCGTTCAAGAGTTCGGTAGACATTGTTGAAGGCTTGGATTCGTCCTTTCATCCAAGTAGGGTATGTCCTCAACTTCCGAGGCCAATGCCATCATCTAGATTACAAACTTGTTATGAGCTTAAAGGTTTTTTCATTTCTTTCCTTTTCAATTGAGTATTATACTTTTGAACGACCTATATGTTAAGTCCATACTATTATAATTGTTCAGATGGTAGGAGATGAGACAAACACCCCTCTTGATACTCTCATTATATCTTATATCTTATTATATATTATATAATATATATATATATATAGGAGGGACAAGGTATCTCGTCTCTCTCTCTCTCATCTGATACTATATATATATAATATATATATCTATATATAATAAATATATGCAATAAAAGTAGAAGCTATGTAACTCTTTCTAACGAAGGTCGATATCTACTCGAATATGATTAATATATTATGTGTTGTATCGGTTGTATGTTAAATCTCCAAGTAGTGATCATGAAAGTTTTAAATTTTCCGCATTTTTCAACCTATGAAATGTACTGATATTCGACGAAAGTCTAGTATTCGTCCTTGAAGAGGAAGACGACTAACGTTTACGTCTAAGGGGTAAACCCGGATGTGAAAACTTTGTATTCGAGCATGAGGTTGAATATCGTTTTTTTATCTCTCTCTACCTACGTCTTTGTAGGTTTGTTATGCATAATTGTGAAGCGGCATGCCACACTTATGATAAGGAACCCTATATGATGCTTTAGGAATCCACTCTCTTTCATGGAAATCTTAATCGTGCCATTAGAGTATCTTTTATGTTCATGTGGTGCGATCTATCTTACTTGGGTTGTGCTTATAGGAAGAAGAACACTCAAGGATGCGGCATGAGACTTGAAGAGGAAATTTCCAATGCGGGAGCTCCTCCCCGTGGTGAGCAAGTTCCTCCACTTGAAGAAGATGCTAATATGGATCAAGCACCGGCCAATCCTCCTACTTTGACGGATGAGAATATAAGGACCATTTTTCTTCAAATGGTACAAGCTATCACCACTCAAGCACAAACGGCCACGACTCAAGCCCAAGCTATGATAGCTCAAGCGAACCCAGAGGTTGTGCCTCGTCCTCATCAACAAGTCAATACTATGGCTTCCCATCTAAGGGACTTCACTCGAATGAACCCTCCTACTTTCTATGGGTGTAAGGTTGATGAAGACCCCCAAGAATTCATCGATGAAGTCTCTAAATATTTTTGGCTATGGGGTTGTCCACAAGTAAGAAGTTCGAGTTGACCACTTATCAACTCAAGAATGTGGCGCAAGCATGGTATGTGTTATGGAGTGATAATAGGCCATTGAGGGGTGGTCCAGTGACTTGACAGATCTTTAAGGTGGCTTTTCTAGAATGGTCATTTCCTAGAGAGATGAGGGATGAGAAAATGGTGGAGTTCATCAACTTTCGCCAAGGAGGAAGGAGTGTCCATGAGTACTCTTTGGAATTCAATAAGTTATCCAAATATGCTCCTTCTTTGGTATCTGATCCTAGAGACCAAATGAGTCATTTTATAACGGGGGTGTCGGAGGACTAACAAGAGGAGTGTCATTCGGCTATGCTACATGACGACATGAATATTTCCCATCTTATGGTGCAAGTAAGAAGGGTTGAGGAGGCAAGGGCTAAGTGAAAAAGTAGAAATGCTAAGAGAACAAGGTCATATGGTGGAGGTTCTTCAAAGAATAGGCTTGAAATACAAGACAAGTCTAGATTTAAGAAGCGGGTTTCTAATAAAGTCCCTTCAAAATACCCAAAATCTAGTGGTGATAGGGTGTCTAACCCTAAATTCAAGAAGTGAAAAAGTACAAATTCAACAAATGGGAAGACAACTTATAGAAAGTGTGGTAAAAAGCACTATGGTGATTGCCTTAAAGGGATGGATAATATCTTTAATTGTGGCTAGACTGGTCACAAGATGAGAGATTGTACAAACTTGAAGAGTCAAGACAAGGGTAGTGGTCAAGCTCAAGCAAGTGGTTCTAGTGATGCTCCAAAGAAAAACCGCTCATATGCTCTCTGCTCTAGCAGTAAGCAAGAGACTTATCCCACGTGGTGACTAGTATGTTGAAAGTCTTCTCTTTTGATGTATATGATTTACTTGATCGCGGCTCTACTTTATCATTTGTTACACCTCTACTAGATAAAAAGTTCAATATTTTACCCGATATTTTGCATGAACCTTTGGTAGTGTCTACCCCGGTGGGTGATTCGGTTGTTGCAAAAAGGGTGTATAGCAATTGCCCAATAATGTTGCCCAAACAGACTTTCTTATGTTGATATAGTAGAACTCGATATGCTTTATTTTGATATTATATTAGGTATGGATTGGTTGCAAGCATGTTTTGCCTCCATTGATTGTAGGACAAGAGAGGCAAGGTTTAACTTCCCAAATAAACTCGTTGTAGAGTCGAAGGGGGGAAATTCTATTTCTAGAGGTTGTATTATTTCTTGTCTAAAAGCATGCAAAATGATCTCAAAAGGTTGTATACATCACATAGTAAGAGTCCAAGATATAGACTCCTAAGTTCCTCCGATTGAGCTGGTCCTCGTAGTGAGTGAGTTTTCGTAGGTCTTTCGTAATGACCTTCCCGATATTACTCCCGAATGGGAAATTGACTTTGGCATTGATTTGCTACCGGATACAAATCCATATCAATTCCTCCCTATCGGATGGATCTGGACTAATTAAAGGAGTTGAATTCTCAACTTAAGGATTTACTAAATAAGGGTTTTGTAAGGCCTAGTATTTCTCCATGGGGTGCTCCGGTTTTGTTTGTGAAGAATAAAGATGGTCCCTTGAGAATGTGTACTGATTACCGCCAAATCAACAAGGTCACTATTAAGAATAAGTACCGTCTCCCTCAGATTGACTACTTGTTTGATCAACTCCAATGGGCTTGAGATTGGGGTATCACCAACTTAGAGTGAAAAGTGAGGATATACCAAAGACGACCTTTCGGACTAGGTATGGTCACTATGAGTTCCTGGTTATGTCTTTTGGTCTCACTAATGCTTTGGCGGTGTTTATGGACCTAATGAATAGAGTGTTTAAAAATTACCTAGATTTCTTTATTATTGTCTTCATTGATGATATCTTGGTATATTCAAAGAATGAGAGTGATCATATGGGTCATTTGAGGGTAGTATTGCAAACCCTTAAAGAACATCAATTGTTTGCCAAATATAGCAAGTGTGAGTTTTGGTCGAGGTCGGTGACATTTCTTGGGCACATCATCTCTTGTGAGGGAGTTGAGGTAGACCCAAGGAAAGCGGAGGCGGTGAAATTGGCCTAGACCATTGACTCAAACCGACATTAGGAGTTTCTTGGGTCTAGGGGTTATTACCGAAGGTTCATAGATGGTTTTGCATCTATTGCATCTCCTTTGACTACTTTGACTCAAAAGAGTAAGAAGTTTGAGTGGTCGGAGGCATGTGAGAAAATTTTCCAATTGTTGAAAGATAGGCTCAATCCTACTTCGGCATAAACTTTACCGGAGGGTAGAAAGGGTTTTATAGTGTATTGTGACGTATCCCGAGTGGGACCGAGGTGTGTGCTTATGCAACACGAGAAAGTGATAGCCTATGTTCTATGCAACTTAAGGTACATGAGAGAAACTATCCCACTCATGACCTTGAGTTAGCGACCGTGGTGTTTGCTTTGAAAATTTGGAGGCATTACTTGTATGGCGTACATGTGCATGTGTTTATCGATTATAAGAGTCTCCAATATATGTTCACCCAAAAGGAGTTGAATCTCCGATAAAGAAGATGGCTAGAGTTTTTGAAAGATTATGATATGAGTGTCCTCTATCATCCCGGCAAGGCTAATGTGGTTGTGGTTGACCTAAGTCGTATGACAATGGGTAGTGTATCCCACCTTGATGAAGCCAAGAAAAACCTAGCAAGGAAAGTACATAGGCTGGATAGTTTGGGGGTGAGGTTGGAAAGTTCTTTAGATGGGGGTGTTATAGTTCATTATAACTCCGAGTCATCTCTAGTAGTTGAGGTGAAGTCCAAACAACATCTTGATCTAGCCTTAATGGAGTTGAAAGAATCGGTTCACGGCAAATTGAATGAATCATTCTCCTTACGGGGGATGGTGTGCTAAGGTAACAAGGGAGATTGTGTGTTCCCGATGTCCATGGGTTGAGGGATCGGATCCTAGAAGAAGCACATGGGTCCCGCTACTCAATTCACCCGGGTTCGACAAAAATGTACCATGAACTAAGGGAGATATATTTATGGGAAGGTCTAAAAAGGGAAATATCGGAGTTTGCCTCTAAGTGTCCGGATTGCCAACAAGTAAAGGAAGAACACCAAAAGCCGAGTGGCTTACTACAAGGGATCCAAATTCCTACTTGGAAGTGGGAAGACATCAATGTGGACTTTGTAGTAGGTTTACCTCGGACTCAAAAGTCATATGATTCCATGTGGGTGGTTGTGTATCGATCGACTAAGTACGCTCATTTTATTACTGACAAGTTTACGTATTCGACAAAAGATTATGCAAGAATTTTCCTAAATGTGATTATGTTCCTCCATAGCATTCTGTTATCCATCGGATCGGATCGGGGTGCACAATTCACATCTAGATTTTGGAGGTCATTCCATAAAGGGTTGGGTACTAAGGTAAAGTTGAGCATCACTTTTCATCCCCAAATAGATGGTCAAGTGGAGCGTACGATATAAACCCTTTTTAATATATGCTTAGAGCGTGCATTATTGATTTTAAAGGGAATTGGGATAAACATTTACCATTGGTGGAGTTTGCCTATAATAATAGTTTTCATTCATCCATTTACATGGCTCCCTATGAAGCCTTGTATGGTAGGTGGTGTAGGTCTCCTATTGGATGGTTTGAAGTGATGACTTCTTGGTCCCGAGTTGATTTATAAGACTTTGTAAATGGTTCATATCATAAGTCACTGATTGCAAATGGCCTATAGGAGTAGCCAAAAGTTTAGCCGACAAGGAGAAGGGATTTGGCGTTTGAAGAAAGTGATAAGGTGTATTTGGAAAATTCATTCAATGAAAGGGGGGTGGTTAGATTTGGGCAATAAAAGGGAAGTTGAGTCCTCGTCATTGCGGGTGGTACCATGGAAATCAGCAAAGGATTGGTACGGTTGCCTATTGAATTGAAATTCCTAGTGAACTGTGTTTTTTGTTCATACCAGTTTTCCATGTTTCTATGTTGAAAAGGGATCGGTGATTCACGAGTCATTCTTCCTATTGAGGGTATTGGGTGCAAGGATAACCCTCTTATGATGAAGTCCCGGTTCAATCTTGATAAGCACATGTCAGAAGGTGAGGAATAAAGAAGTGGTTTTTCGTAAAGGTGTAACGGAAGAATCATCTAGTTGAGGGGCAACATGGGAGGCCTGAGCCGAATGAAGTTCCCATTACCCTCATCTTTTGAGAATTAAGGTTAGTCATTATTTTTTAAAATTAATATGGATAGAAGTTAAGATTTCTTGATTTTTGGGTGAACTTTTGCAAAGTATGCATTCTTTTAAGCTTTACAGTGAAGTTACTGTAATATTGCCTTTGAAAACTTGAAATTTTGCTTTTTGCTTATTTTGAGTTATGTTGTGCATTTTTGTGTGATGAGTCTTTATGCAATGGTATGTATCATGTTATTAAGTTGAACTTTGTGATAATTGACTCATGCAATGTATGTTGAGCTCATAAGTGTTGTGAGAAGGAAATGTCTCATAATGAAGTGATTTGAGCCTTATGTGTAGTAATATGAGTTTTGAAATTGCCTTGTTGAAAGGACATGGTTTATGTTGATTTGATATTGTTGATTGGTTGGGTTGTTAGTCTTGAGTCTATTCCTTCCTTCAAAAGAGCTTTGGTGTCATTCGGGAACGAATGTTCCTAAGGGGGGGATAATACAATACCTTGAAAATCCAAGACGTGTCGTAAAGTTTAACATAGGTGTCATAAAGATTAAGTATTGTTTTTAAGTGCATTTTAAATTAATATAGGTCATTTAGAATATTTAAGGACCAAAACGTCCAAGAACGTCCGGGAAGTTGGTTCAAAAGGGTTGTTAGCCTGCCTAAGCCTATTTTACTAACTTTTAAGAGTAAACAATGTACGTATATTAGTAAATTTGTAGTAAATATGTGTTTGAGTGATTTTATGGGTGAAACGTCCGGGTATGACTCCCCAAGGACCAACTAAGGGCCCTTGAGGAGGACTCTAGCGTTTGAAGCAACACTGCCTGCCAGTGTACATTGACGGCGCAAACGACGGTCCGTGTATGGACAAACAGGGCGTCGATGCCACCATCGTCCCACACTTAGACAATACATGGAATCCCCTCGTTGGCACAGTGTCTGAACTCATCGACGGAGTGCAGGACGAGAGGGGAAGGGTTCGTCGACTCATAGATGGCCCGTCCTTCGAGGTCTCATCTGTGAGGGTCGAGTTTTCTGCCTAATTTAAGTTGGTCTCATTTAATTAGTTAGGGGGTTAGGTGGTTCAATTAGGTATTAAAGGAGTCTATTTAGGTTGATCTAAGACCCAATATAAATACTCCCAACCCTCATTAATCTAAGACAATTCTCAAATATAAACTCTCTTCCTTCTCTCTTCTTTCTCTCTCTATTTGAACTCACCATTGAAGAATAACGAGGAGAAGGGTTTGGGGGATGGAAAGGGACTATTTCACCATCAAATTGTTGTCAAACGTTAAGGTATGGGATCTAATTCACCTTTGAAACTCTTTCCTCAAAAAGTTCCTTCAAAATGGATTTCAAAAGTTGAGTTTTCTTATGGGTTTCATTCAATTACAAAATTAAAGTTATGGATTGAGTTTTTGATGATTTCTATAGGTTATATTTAATAGATTAACCTGAATTTCAAGTTGATTATGGTAATTGTTAGTGGTTTGGTCTATATTAAAGAATATGATCCTCCAAACCCTAACTAGTTTGTGATAGTGATCTATGGTGTATTCATGATTATTGTCCAATTGACTTAGTTGTTGATTAGACTAAAATTCCTATGGTGTTATGATGATTAAATTAGATGTGAATTATAGGCCTATTCATGCTAAGTTCATGAGATGTTTTGATTTGGTTATGAATTGTTATTGTGAAAGTAGCTTATGTCTCATGTCTTAGTTGTGATCTAGTATTGAATGGTGTATAGAGATGTGATTGGTCGTGTATCTTATTGATTAATTCATGTGTGGATGATGGTACTCACGAAATTGGGTGAGTGTATGGGTTGATGGTAAGACCTTGATGATAGGGACATGAGAACGGACTTGGCTAAGTCTTTAAAATCTCTATCTTTAATTCCAATTGGAATTAATTGTTGTTAAGTCATGATGTTACATTGGGACTATGCCTTAAATTAGGATTATAGGGGGTATGATGTTGAATTGAAATGTCTTGACTATGTTGTGAGGTTGATTAAGGTGTATGTGATATAAGGATGGTGAAAACTATCAATGTGCCTTGATATGTTATGGACTGCTAATTTGTTAATCTCAACTATGTGAATTGTGATGAAAGGACTTATACTCATAAAATTCTTATTGAGATATCGATGATGATGATGATTATACAAGGGGTATACCCTATGACCTAAACTAAGATATGATTGATAATTAAAGGCTTAAAGACATTTCAAAAAGGGGAATCTAGCTTAGCCACCGAGTGAACTAGATTGAGGAGTGTCCGTTCCCACAAAGGGAAGGTAGGAATACTACATTACTCTTGAACTTGGAGACTATAGCGCATGGCTCATAAAGAGGGTCCCAACTATATCTCCTAGTTCTTGAACTATGTTGCCCCCATAGGAATACTAGCTAGTGGATCCACGTGGTTGTTATGTTTCATGTTTGGTACTACCTTGGCAAGTAATACGCCTTCTTTCGGTGTAGAGTTTTATGACACCATATTCCGCACTAGTTAGCCTTAAAGAGAGTCTTAAAAGGAGGTTCTTATATATGTTTATGTTATGATAATATATTATGTAAATACGATGACCATGGCACATTGTTGATACTATTTGTTGATTAGTTCATTTATGGGTATGCCTTGGGTCATAATGTTAATATATGATGAAATGTAAACCTAAATGCTATGTTATGTAAAGTTGGACATTGGTCATGGTTTCTTGTTGATGATACTTGATTGAGTAAGGTTATGGGTTCTTTGATTGTATACACTTGTTAACTTGATAAAGGATTCTATGAGTTCTAGTTGTCTTGCTTATTATGAGATGATTGGACTCTTATATTCTTGTGATAGTATTCCTTGATGATAGGGTTGTAGTAAATCATGGTTTCAAGTATGTCAGAATAAGTATTACCTTTTGAGATAGTAAGCATGTTTGGTTGGTTGATATGACTTGTTTAGCTTTGGACTAGGTTCTTAAAGGGGTAAATGAAATATTTTGACTAAAAGTACCTTTTTAGCATGATTTGCTTGTATATGTGCATACGGTCTCATATTTAGTACATATGGAGTACTAACCCCATTTTCTTTCCTTTTTCCCAAACATTTTAGGTTTCGGTCATTCAAAAGTTCGGAAGGCAACATTGTTGAAGGTTTGTATTCTTCCTTTCATCCAAGTAGGGTAGGTCCTCAACTTTCGAGGTCATTTACATCATCTAGCTCACATACTTGTTATGAGCTTAAAGACTTTCATTTCTTTCCTTTTCTATTGAGTATTATACTTTTGTACGACCTATATGTGGTCTTGTTGGATTGATTTAAGGTTTGTGGCCATATTGTGATAATCGTTTAGATGGTATGAGATGAGACAATCGTTGAGACTATCATTATATATTATATATATATGTATATGCAATAAAAGTAGAAGGCTATGTAACCTTCCTATATGAAGGGTCTATGTATATTAGATACGATTATATATTATGTATATGTAGAGGTCTATGTAAACCTCCAAGTAGTGATAATGAAAGTTTTAAATTTTTACGTGTTTTTCAACCTATGAATGTAATGACATGAGACTAAGAGGCTAGTCATCGTCCTTGAAAAGGACGACGACGCCAATTACGTCTAGGGGGTAAAACCAAATGTGACAGAAGTTATGGATGAAAATTCCTTAACAAACCTATTGTAATAACCGACCAAACCCAAGAAGTTATGGGCTTGTGTTTTACTACCTCAATTTTCTAAGAATCTACTTGGATTCTTTCATTGTATACCACATGACTAAGGAGAGTGTCCTAAAACTGTAACTAGAATTCACATTTTGCTGAACTTAGCGAATAGCTGGCGATCTTTGAGTGTTGTCGAAACAACTCACATATGTGTCACATGCTCTTCTTAACTTCAAGAATAAATGAGGATATTATAAATAAAGTCAATGATGAATAAGTCCAAATATTGTTTTAAAACATTTTTCATTAAGTTCATGAAAGTTGTAGAAGCATTTGTTAGTCGAAAAGACATTACTACAAATTCATATCGACTATACTGAGTCCTGAAGGTTGTCTTCGGGATGTTACTATCTCTGACTCTAAGCTGATGATAGACGGATCTTAGGTCTAACTTAGAAAATCAACTAACACTCTAAAGTTGGTTGAAAAAGTCATAAATCTTGGGATGGGATATTTATCCTTGATTGTGACTTTGTTTAATTGACAATAGTCAATGCACATAATGAGAGAACCATCTTTCTTACGCACGAACAACAGTGGACCATCCTATGGAGAAATGTTGGGTTTGATGAAGCCTTTATCTAGAGGTCTTTTTTCAAGCATTTTTTTTTTCAATTCCTTTAGCTTAAGGAGAAATTGAAATGGGTTGGAAATATAGAAGGAGATTTATTCCCAAGTCGATTTCCCTTCAGGAGGAACTCTAAGAAGATCTTTTGGGAACACTTTTGGAAACTCATGTACTACTGGACTGAGTCAAGAGTTGGGGTTTCATATTAAGAATCCTTAACCTAAATAACGTGATATTATACCATTTGGAGATTATCTTCTTAGCCTTAAAGTAAGAGATAAATCGACCTGTAGGAACTGAGCTACTACCATTCAACTCTAAGACTAGCTCGTTTGGAAACTGAAACAGAATTATCCTATTTCTACAATCGATTGAGGTATAATAGGAATGTAAATAATCCATGCCTAGAATGATACCAAAATCAATCATTTATAGCTCTACAAGGTCTTTTGAGGTGACTCTATGAGAAAATTTGACAACACAATTTCTGTATATCCGTCTAGCTATAAATGGATCACCAACTGCAGTAGAGACTGAGAAGGGTTTTAAGAGAGTTTTTGGACTGAAATCAAAGTTTACTGCTATATAGGGAGTTACAAAAGAAAGTGTAGCTCCTATATCTCACAATGCATAAAAATCCAAATGAAAGACTCTCAACGTACCAGTGACCACATCGGGAGAATCTCCTTCATCCTAGTGAGCATATAGAGCATACAACCTATTTTGGTACTTGACCACCACATGTACCAGACAAGGTACCTTGTTGAGTGTGGTGGCCTATTAGCACTGCTAAAGTAATATACTAAGTCTTGTTACCTCCTTGTTCTTACTTGGCAGAAGGGTAGTCCTTCAACCAATGACCATAGTGACGACACCCAAAACACCCTTCTCTTCTAGCAAAACACTCACTCAGATGGTTCTTACAAAACTTTGGGTAAGTTAGAGAAGTATAATCACCTTAAACACTCCTGTATGAATTAGAGCATGATGCCCTGCCTTTCAAGCTGATGAAGGTGTTGGGGTTGTAGACCTCTACGAAAATTGTGAGCGATTTCTACCACTGACCTCTGTTGAGAGAGTTCATAATTCCCTATCCAAGCCTTCTTGTTGTCCTTAGTCATTTCTCTAAACTTTTCTCCCTCAAACTACTGATTCATGAGTCTAGAGATATTTGTATCCCCTAATAGTATAGCATTCATACACTCGGTCTTTACCAGGTTAGATACTCCAAACAAGAACTTGCTTGTTTGGGCCCTCGCATTAACAACTATATGTGGAGCATACCTAGAGTGTTAGGTGAACTTCCTCCAATATTGTTAGACTGATATTGAAACCTGCTTCAAGTTCATAAACTCCTGAGCGTTGGCCTCCCTCAACTCTCTCGGGAATAACCTATCCAGAAAAGCTCCAGTAAAACAACCCCATGCCACATTATTTGCATTCTAACCCATTATCTCCTTCCACTGTTGAACTAAGTATGAACGATATCCTTGAGTTGATAGGATGTTAGCTCAACACTCTCAGAACCGGTCACTTGCATTACTCCAAGAATCTTCTTAACCTCATCAATAAAGTTTCATGGATCCTCACTAACCTTTGGCCCTAGAAATCCTAGAGTATCACCTTTGTTTGCTTTTAAGCATTCAATTTTTCTTCTTTTAATGTCGCATTCGGGATGGTCTACATTTTTTTAAAGTGAGATTCAAACTCGGGTTCAGATGGTCTACATTTTTGTCTTTCTCATTTGGCGATTTGTCTTTTCGTTCAAAGTATATCGAGATACCTCAATTAATTCACGTGTTGTACACTGTCAACTCAAGAGAGATTATACTCATTGGGTGATATGCCCTTCTTGATAGGCAATCAACAATATGCATGGAGTTTACACTTCTTCTCATAGTTTGTTCATTCATCGAAACATTCATCCTTGCCTTGTCCTTTAGCTTTTGTAGCTGTAAATAATCAAATTATCATTAAAAGAAGACATAATTAGGCATTGAGAACACTAATTATTGAGCTAAATGGGTCTCAATTGAGTGTAAATCTACTACTCATCAATTGTTTTGACTAAATGTGTATAAGAGCTTCTAAGAGAATGTCAGATATTATAACATGACACAACTTCCATCAAAAGGAAGGGCGAGGAGAAGCTGCTGAAGATCATGATCATCTTCAACCAAAAAATCATTGAACCTATAACCACACCATGGTAAGTTGCATTGAAAGAGTAGTATTAGTACAAACAACATGTACCTTAGGCCTCATCGGGCATCAAAAATCAACCTCATAATATCAAATAATACCAAATCTTAACCCAAATACTCCTTTACAGGTGCTCATACCCCCTTCCGCTGCCAACTCTATCATTTAAATTTCCTTTCCCTCTCTTATCATGTCATAACCCCATCCCTGTATCACACAAAAAATTTTGAACTTGACCATTCTAGCAACACTAGAATCATCTCGATCTGTTCATTCTTGAATTCAGATTAATCAACTGATTCTATCAACAAATCCATCACCTTATCCCAATATTCCCTACCAATACCCTAACCCCCTACTTCCTTTTAAATTTAGTGGATGACCTACAAAACTCTTACTTATTTCCTTTGATTTAACCCAATGCATAAAACACACCCCAAGTAACTCGGACTATCTAATGATCTCCAAGATATCATCTATGATGTTTACATTCAATTTTGGTCTAAAAAAACCACCCCGACATTTAACCACACCAATTTGGTCACTCACACACCACCTTGTGACGATAACATCATAATGAATAAATTTGGTCCACTCATTGAACATACACAAAAGAATAGTGAAACATGTATCATGCGTGGTAGCAAACCCAACTAAATATATATTTCATATTAGGTGTGATATATGAGAAAGTTGATATTATGTACCAAATGTGGTGTTCGAGTCAATTGTAAAAGTATATCAGGCATGGTAATCGAGCTTTAACACCTCAAAAATTAGAAAGTTGAATTGGAAAGAAAAGGTTTCATTTTTATCTATTGACTTACGAGACCTATCCACAATTCGTGAAAGCATCTAGGGGTCTTAAATGGAATTCGTAGAAATTGAGTTGAGATTTAAGAAATGATCAAGTTTCTGAAGTTGGATCTACAGTGACAGGGACGAGGTATATAATGTAGTGTGGGTTGTAAGAAGTGTATTTATGATTAATCAAGACTTAGAGAGATTATGGAATTATGCTTGATGACTACAAATGGGTTTTGCAGAGCGTAGAAGGGGTGACGGTTCATAGAAAGGGTTTCGTGAAAAGTAGGTTGTGTTTTAGGTCTTAGTAACTTGACATATGGTTGACCAGTATGGTTTGCAAAAAGTTCTACAATTCATAGGTCCAAATAGTAGGGTCCTCCAACAGTTTTTAATTAGAGGTCTTTTATTTTTTTCCTATCCAGCCAACCCCTACATTGTCATGACCCAAAGTATACCCTACGGGAAAAGGAAAGTAGGGGGTAAAAGGGAAAGGAACTCCCCCCTACAGTTTCTTCCCTTTACTTCCTCTCTTGTCCTTCCTTTTTCCTTGTTCCCGCGTCCCCTCCACTGTCCGTCTTCCTTATCTTTCTCTCTCATAGTTTTCTAGCGTCCTACAAAATCCACATAGCTTACATCATACAAGATAAAAGAAATAAATTTTCAAAAGTAGTATTTTATATCATAAAAGGGTTTTATAAGCGAAAGTCTAACATAGTCTCAACAAATCATATAAACATCAAACAAAGTAGTTGGGATGTGACCCATACACCAGATACATCATCCGGACAATCAAAGACATAAAGCAGGTAAAAATGTTTTGATCCTCAAAATATGAGGATTCACCAACTTTTGAATTTGGTAGAAAATTATCTACGAGTGTGAAAGATAGGAGCGTCGAACCCTACACTAATGAGACAATGTAGGCACAAGTATAATTTAGTACATGAGATGTACAAAGTATGGGGAAATATGCATAAATAGACGTGATGACATGAATAACTAAAACATGTAATGCATGACCAACATTTGAATATTTAAAGGCTTAAAGAAGAATTCAATATTAATAAGAGACATACATAAGAAAGCTTTGAAGAAACATGTTATTTTTCTGAGATATTAGGTTTAACCAACAATAAGACCATGAGAGCTATATCATGGAATTCAGTATATCTCTCATGCCGAAAGAAAGATATTCTACTTGCAATAGGTAATTTTGAATATCAAACGGATGGTTGATACAATTGCGTAGACTTATCTTTTCTAAAAATGGTTTTGAGAGTTACATTACAAAAAAAGATAGTTATCAATGCACATTTAATATTTAAATTATTTTATATAGAGAAATTATTTGAAAATTTGTATAAAAAATTATTTTTTTAGTTTAAAGTACATATTACAAAATTTCAATTAATATTATTCATAGATAAATCATACCAAATATTACATATATAAATATATGATGGTTTAAATAAAATTAAAGAATATCAATCCAAAAAAAAATTAAAAATATTCCATAAAATTAAAATATAAAACATAAAATAAAAAAATTTATTAGGTCTAAATGAATAATAAAGTTCTTATATGAATAATTAATTGATAAAGAAAGGCCAAAGTCATAGGAGGGACCACTAAAACTTGTGCTGATTAGTCATTTAGCACCTCAAATAGACGTACTGGCCATTGAAACACCTCAACCACCCCAGATTGAAACCGTTACAACATGTTTTAGCACATGACATCGGTGTTGATTCACGCAAATGAGGCATGAATTTGTTTTTATCTAAGTTTTTACCTTGTCGTTAATAGCCACCAACGTTATAGTATATTTCAATTTTTTAAAGTTAAGTGAAGATTCTCCCAATTCCTCTTCCCCAAAATTCATTAGAAAAACCTAAATCTCCAATTCTCTCTTCTTCACTAAGTCTCCAAGTTTCTCTCTCTGCTCTTAAATTACCCAAGTTTCTCTCTTCTTCTATAAATCAATTCTCTTTTATCAATATCACAAAATTTCAGTGAAAGCGAGGAAGTTGATATATGAAATGTGGTACTATTGGCGAATGAAAACTTAAGGACGCCTTTGAACCAGTTCGTCGATTTTGGATGCAAAAAGCATCAACGGTTTTTATTTTCGAACAAAAATTGTTTTGTTGTTACTTTTGAAAAATTAAACATTTTTGTTTGTATATAGTAATTATTTTCTTACTACTGTTAGATGGTTCGTAGGGAAAAATGGTGGATGTGGATATGTTAGAGGATTGATCTGTCGCTTGAAAAATGTTGATGAATCATTATCATGAATAGATCATAGACGGTCAAAATCCGATTGAGCGACTAAAGAGAAAAAGTGAAAGAGCTTGAAGCAGAAAAAGATTCTTTGAAATTCACCTGAAGAAAGTGAAAGTGAATGATGGTATGAACAAGAAGCTAAGGAAGTTAAACTCCAAAGGGGATTGGGGAAAAAATATCAAATTTTAACCGAGTCGTGATTGTTTTATTTGTCTACTAACTATTCAAATGGTTCTTTAATATTTTGTAGTTTTGATAGGAGTTCAAGATGTAGTACTTAATTATTTAGTTTTGACAGTATTCTAGGTAGCTATTCTAGATTACTTAGTGGTTGTAAGTGGTATATGGCCTTCATATTTGTAAACAAAATTGGAAGTTTGAGTTGAATTGATCACTGGTTGAATTGATCACTTGCCATGTGTTTTGAATTTTTTTTCTGGAATTTATTGAATTGGGAATCAATGTTGAAATTGAAATTGATCAGTGGTTCTTATTGACAAAAACACAAGACATGCATTGAAAAGGTAGTGTAGTTGTTGTTCAAAAAGTAAAGGTTTAAGAAAAACAATTGCATGACTGAAAATAAATAACACAAAAGTAATGGTTGAAACAAAACATAACACAAATTCATTGAGGAGGTAATAAAAGAACCATCATCTTAACATAATAGTCTTGCTAACACAAAAATACAAGTTCAAAAAAAACATTTGAGACGAGTGTTTCAAATAAACCAATTAGTAAATTGTTTTCCAATAAACACCCATTTTTAATATGGGCCCAAATCATAACAACCTTTCCCAAATGAAACTGCTTCTAGTTTTCTTTTTAGCTTCATTTGTTTTGTAACTGTGAGGTGCTGACTGCATCTTTCCTTTCCAGTTAGGCCACGGGGTTTAAAACCAAGGTCTAGATGGTTGGTTAGCACTCTTCAATGTTGTGGCCCACGTAGAATCTTCTCACTGGATTACCAGGCTGCAACTATAGATAAAAGTGTTAAAAAAGGTAGATTATAAGGCTATTAAATATACACTTAAAAACAGAGTAAACATGGTAAAGTGAAGATAAACATTAAATAATGGGCTCCAATTGTAGGATTAGAGTAAACACCAAAAACCATTGCAGGTCTTTCTGTTTGTTTGCTCCCGTTAGCAGCAACAAATACGGCAGAAGGCAGAAACTGTTATAGGTTCTTTGTGACCTGATAAAGGTGGCAATTGACTAGAAGAAACTATCTCTTTCTGTAACAAAGGAGTTCCTCTTGCATTAGCTTTTTTTCTTCTCAAATCCTCTTGCAGTCAAACTTGAACCCTATTTTGCGCAGGTTCTTGGCACAGATGTTGTGTAGGCAACCAAATAGAAGTTGGGTTGACTTGATTGTGTAGTTGCATATGTGGCGCTGGAAGTAGAATGTTAGGACCTCCTATTGTAGAGGGACCTCCCATTGTAGGACTATAAACAGAAAATAAGGATATTATGAAAACTTGTGAAGAAACTTAAAATGAAAATGAATTTTTAAAGGTAAGCTATTATGTAATCTACTGTTTTTTGGTAGTAGTTTTGGCCACAGTTATTGGCACAACATGGTATTAGGACCCAAACAGAACTTGTATTCTAACTTATTGAAACAAAAATAAGTACATATGAAAACTATCTAAATGAAAAATTAAGGCAAATGAAGATGAAGCAAATCTTACTCTTGTTTGAGATTAACTTTGTTGGTTGCTTTCTGTGACTTGTAGGTTTTGAGAAGTGTTCCCCCTCACATACTATGTCACCACAAAAAAAACATATGATTATAAAACTTTAAAAACAATTTACAAAATGTGAATATGACTATATACTTAAATTCTTTTGCAACAAACAACTTTGTTATGACCAGTTTTCTTGCAAATGAACATGTTAATCTTTACTCCTTTTCTGGAATTTTCCCCATTTTTTGGGCTCTTCCTTTTCTTCTTCTTTGTTTTTTCCAGGTTACCTGGGCATTTTTATTGGTTTTGGAGGCTCTATTGATGGGATTTGTAGTTTTAGGTCACAGTCTCATATTGGTATTGGTTGGATGCAATAGATTGTAAGCCTTGAGAAATGTTTTCCTTCATAAACCAGTGCTCTACTGTTGATCAGTATCTTGATTTCAAGGAATAATAAGCACAAAAGCATGAGGGCAAAGAAACTACCTCTCCCCCTCCACAACCTCCCGTCCCCATGTTTTTCTCAAAGTCAACAAAAAATGTATTCACCATCACTAATCTCAAAAAAACCATTCACCCCGTTCCATTGAACATTACAGTTCTTTGAAGACTCATTGTTTTTTCGTAGATTGCCCTTGCCATAGATGGCAATGTCTGATATCCATGTTTAGCCAAGTCTGTCATGTGTCTGTTATCATTTTATGCCTATACTTCTCTAGCAGGTTATAATGAATTTATGTCTAGCAGCTAAAATCAGGAAGTGAACGTCTCACACATGTAATTTTCTTCATAAATCACACTTGGAATGAGTCTGAAAAAAAGTTCTACACCAATTTGCGATATTAATGTAGTAAGTCCATGTTATTTCCTCTTACCCTAGCTTAGACATGCATGAACTTCTTCACCAAACTTGACTTCAAACGAGGACTTTGAGCATCTCCAAAAACTGTTCTTCTTTTTTTCCTTCCCGTTAACATGCCATTTACTCCATATATGTCTATCACACATTCTTTCTCAGCATTGGTACAACTCCAAAAAAATAAGGGAATAAAGTCCCTAACAAACAAATATATTTACTAAAAAAGTAATTGGAGTAGTAAAACTAAAACTAAAAAAAGAAGAAATTGTGTAAACAATACCTTTTGCATATCTGACATCATAGTCAAACCTTCACCAATTCCCAAGTTTAGATCAGCAATTAAATAACTTATGAACCAGCTCCAACTATGTTTTGTTTCTGTATCCACAACAGCCCAGGCAATGGGATACATTTGATTGTTCCCATTCTTTCCAACAACAACTAATAATTCACCCTTACAACCTCCCTTGAGAAAACAACCATAAATTCAATTATTATTCCTACACCCATCCAAACCTCCTTGATTAAATGGATGAAAGCACACATAAAAATACACAAAAAAGTTATTCTGGTTCAATTTCTTATCAATTTTGATCCAACAAGAGCTTCCAGGATTGGTTTGTTTGATCACATCTGCATAGTCACACAATAGGCAAATTCCAGGATTCCCAATCACCAGGTCTCCCTCATACTTATTTGTTTAACTCCCTTGAACAAAGAGTCTTACCAACATAAAGACCCAATGTCTTTCTAACCAAATCTTTGAATTTCCCAAATCCTTTATGTTATGGTTGAGATAATATGTCCTTAAAAATTTCTAGTTCTAGTAATAACTTTGAAATTTACACAACTAACTCAGTTTAAATGGAATACACTTGTGAATAGGGGGGGGATTGATCGTTTTAAAATCAACTGAGTCCTGTCAATCGAAGGATTATAACAACCACTTACACTTAACATTTTTGCACTTCACCCTCACTCTGTTTTTCATTAGGTCTTAGCTTTAATTGTCTTCTATACTCTACATTCATAATCTGCCCACTGCTTTCCTGAACTGATCTTGCACCTTCAAAGAACCATTCCCAAGCTACAAAACATTGACACTTCACATTTTCAAACATACCTAACCTTTTTGCTTCTCCTTCTAGCAGGTGTATGTCTACTCCCTCTAACAACATTTCACATCTAGTTGTTCATCACTATCATCACTCCAAACAGTCCAAAGCATAAATATAATCTTCGTTCCACCCAATTTCCTTGCATTATTTGTCAGGTTTTGCTCTTTCCAATATCCTCAAAGCTCTATCTATACCACCAGCCTCTACCAACTGTGTATGTCATTCCAATTCAAATAGCCTTTTTTCTCTGTTTTTTGTTTCTCTTTCTTCTCTAAAAGCCATAAAGCTCCTCATTCAATATCTGACAATCTTCACTGAAGGTATATCTAAATCTAAATCACTACTTAAGAAATCAGATGCATATTCTCCACATAGGTATCTCCACTTACTCTCCACCTAGTAACATGCTCACCCTCACCAGCCTCACCAGTAAGGTTACACGCTCCACCTTTTTTCTCCACCTAGGTTAACAACTTACCCTATCATAAGGTTACAAGCCTCACCTTCTTCACCTAAGTTACGCCACCATCTTCACCATTAGTTTGCTATCCCTATAGTTACCCTTAGTGTAAAGGAAGGGTTTATCTAATACATGGACCGCATGACTTCAAAAAGGTCCTCATGTTTTAATCTAATAAAGGTGTAGTAAATGTTGGTCAGTTTAATTAGGATCCATTTTTTTATTCAACATAAGATCTTTCACATAAAAGCCTCCAATAGTTTTCATACCCTCCGCTTTAGTATAATACAATAGTTCCAAAATGAAAAAAGTGGTTCCTTGATGATATAACCTGAGTGAAGACACACAGTTTCCAACCATAAGTAGGGACAGATAACTCAGATAAGATTCCACCATGGTAAATCTTCGTAATAATGATTTCCTACATGGTCAATTTGTAAGCCCTACAAAAAATATCAACCAAACCCTAGATTTAACGGAATATACTCATACAAACAACTAAAAATGAAGCTTTAAATCAAACTTTTTTGTAAATAGTAATAGAATGGACAGAATATTCGCAAACCCTACATTTTTACAAAAACGAGAAGGCTATATGAAATTCTATAAGAAAGCATGGAAATAACAAAAATCTAACTTATAGGGGATAGATCGTAACACGAAAAGAAGAGGAAATCAAAACAAACATCGAACTTCAATCTGAAATAAAATCGCGAGATGGAGAGCTTGAAATTGAAAGAAATTTCAAGGTTTTTAGAAAGAGAGAGAGAGAGAGAGAGAGAGAGGAATTGTTCTGTGAAAGTTAAAGATTTGGGAATTTCCCCAATTAGGCATTAACAAATACACGTTCGGATACACGTGGTATTTTTTAAATGGTCAATTCAAAAACACGTCAGATTACACGTGGGGGGTTTAACTACAAGGCCACATAATTAATGAAAAGTGATTAAAAATGATTGTACGGTTTCAAATCTGGGTGTTGAGTAGTTTCATAGGTAATACGTCTAGTTAAGGTGTCTAAATGAATAATCAGGACAAGTTTGAGTGGCCGCATATGACTTTGGCCTAAAGAAAACTATTTTATTACCCATACATCCATACCTTATATTTGTGCTTGTATGCTTTGAAATAATTCAGAATTCATATATTCACTCAATCAAATCACACTCTCTCTCCTAACTCGATTACTCATATGCTTCCAAAATTGTTTATTTGTTTGAAGTAGTATTTTAAAGTGGCATCTCCTTCTCCGTAAGCAATGACGCTAGCAGTTTCAACATTGTTGTTGTTTGGAGTTTGGACCATTTTCAGATTTCGCTCTTACCTTTTTTTCTTCATATATTGCTTCCTATTGGCTGCAGATGCTCATTTGCTCACTTCACTGTGTCTCAGTTGGGTTGGAGAGGTATCATTCTTTCTCTTGTTTTATTATCTCAATTTGAAGTTATTTACTTGAAAATTTGAACAACTTTTGGGGCTAATGACTTAAATAGTTAGTTTCGGTAAAGCCTATGTCAATGTCATTCTACTTAGCTTCAAGGCTATCTCTCCCTTTCCCGCTTAATGCATAAACCAATTATGAGTATGCGTATCTAAACTTGTCCCCACTGTATCATCTAGAAACTTTATGTGCCATGTTAGCATCGGGTCCATGAGTTTATGTAGTTGCTAGTTGAGATCAAGTTGAGGTGTCTACATGGGACTCTCAAAGTTGGAGTGCTTATTTCTTAGCTCAGGCGAAGTTTGATTGTCTGTTTATGTGTTGTGTGTTCATTATAAAAATATAGTTTAACTGTCTGGTTTTTGTTAGATCACTAAGTATTTAATTCTTCCTCTCATTATTAAATCATCTGAATATGGGTGCCTCTGTTTCCATTTATGCTCATCTGGACTTTGGTCTTGGTCTACTTTCTATCTGTTAACTTTCTCATATTTTAGAAAGCTACAACTTTCTAGTCTTTCTGTCATTAAGCATTGGTGCAATTTTAGTTGCTTGATTTCTCCACATCTAGCTAATGGCTGTGTATGCTTTTTCCCTAATTGCAGTAAATTTGTTATGCACAACTGTGAGCAGTTCTTGGTTGATTGAAAATGCACAGACCTTAGTGCAATCCAGAATATTTCGTTGGCATACAGAGGACCACTATTTATAGCTAACCCCTACTTGCTTGGGATTGAGGCGTGTTGTTTTTGTGGTACAGTACAGTAGACCTCTAAAGTGGTGAAATTTTGGTAGAGTGGTTACAGAAAATGATTTTCGATGCACTAGTTTGGTATTGCAAGCCGGAGGCAAATGGGATATGGGCCAAGGAAACTGACAGCGCTTTTGGTGCTTATACACCATGTGCTATTGAATCAGCTGATTGTATATCTAATGTGGTTCTTTTTGTGCTGTGTGTGTATCGCTTATGGCTGGTCAGGATGGACCACGAAGTTCGCAGATTCCAGTTAACGTCGAAATATTACAATTACATATTGATCCTCTTGGGAAGTTGTTGTGCTGCTGAGCCTTTGCTCAGATTGTTTATGGGCATTTCAATCTTCAATCTGGATGCAGAAACTGACCTTGCTCCTTTTGAGGTTGTATCTACTTCGTGTTATAATTTATCAGTTTTGTTATTTCTCCCATGCACTTCTGACATAAGCTTTTCCTTTTGTTTATACGAAATTCATCATGTTTTCATTCCCTTAGCACATAGAAAAATTAAAAAAATCATACCAACCTATTTATGTATCTGCAATTGCATGTACCTATCAACAATGAAGAAACTTGCACTTGGCATGCATAATCATGGCTCAAAATTATGCACCACTTTCCTTTCAAAGAATTAAATCATCTTCGTCGTTCATTTCTTAGGTATATGGTAGGTGAATTATTGTCATACTGTGTAATTTAACCGTCTTCAATAATTTACTTTGAAGTATTTGTCCTAGTGATTCTTCATTTTCTTTTTTTATCGGAATCACTCCAAAGGACCAATAATGGAAATTAAAACTACATGAACTATGAACTAATTCACTATGTGTGATTCCCCAGTGGAGTGGAAGTCAGATATATGAGTTCCTATTTATACTACTGTATTCGGTCCTTTTTAATTCCAAAGTGATAAAAGTAATTTGTTTTCTAAAGCAGGTCAGGGTTCCTGAAGCTAAAGATTCTCTACATCTCATACCATTTGTTGGGTAGTTCACTTTGTGTAACAGATAGCTTCTGCATAGGTGTGCATAGGTGACTGAATTTCATATTAATCACACAGTAGACAGGGTCAATAAAGTCGCTATGATTCATTCAGTTCCATTATTGCATATTTGACCTCATTAAAGGCATGTATTGTCTTTTGAAGTTCAACTTGCAATTTTACTCTCCTTTCATCCTTCTTGTTTGGCGGGGGCCGGAATAGGTGATGGTAGCAGAGTTTGGTTTAGGGCGATAGGTGGATAGGTCACATTCCTCTCGTTGTTTGTACATGATTCTCTACTCTCACCATTTTTGTACCTCTGAAGGTAAACATTTTCTTGAAACTTTTATCTTTTTAATAATCTTGATGTTTAGAGAGGCATTTAATCTTGATAAACTCATAGATTTGCTTCGCAAAATTTAAGATGTCTACATCTCCTAATACTATAGCTTTCTCAATAGAAGGCTTTAAGTCTTCACTTTGCAAAACATTCTTCTCTTGCTTCATTCAGTCTGGAATACAACTGGAGGTAGAGATAACCTTACAGAAATATATTATAAACACTCCTAGAAACACATCAGAATGTGAGCCTTTTCCGGCTATCTTCACAGGAAATGGCCTCCCTGCAACACCTACAGGTTATCTTATGAATGTTTTTCTCCCTTGGAAATTACCTATTGTTTCTGATCTTAGACTGTTCTGAGACTTGTTTAACATACAGATGTTTTCCGGCGAAATTTTATCTCACCTGCAACTCACCTACTGGTTTGATTTCAGATTTTTGACAACTTTTTCCTGCCGAATCTGCTTTTCTTTTTTCAGAATTCCTTAGCCTAGAAATGCTCCTAGGCACTCTTCTGAGGAACTTCCTTTCTCCTACTTTCTAGGCATGGAGCACCTTTTCCGCCGACTTCCTCGCTGGAACCCCTCTTCTTTCATCACCTTCTTCTCAGCTATCACCTTCAATGGTAGCATACCAACCTTTTTCTTTTCTTTCTTGTCAAGTTCTGATCTCAAATATGAGTGAGAATAGGATATATTTCACCGCAAGCTTTAAATTATTTGATATTACAAGATGCACTACGATTGAGCTATTTGGTATGATTTGGTGGAGAGAGGTGGTCATATGATGAGGAGCTCTTCAATGAACAGTAAATCCATGGAATGGATTTGTCATAGTCTTAAGGAATCCTTGAAGCACCAAAAGAATGTGTTAAGAGAGATGTAGAACGAAAGAATTGGATATATAGCTACATACAACTTTCATAAGAGAAATTCAATGCACATTGCTGATATATAAGCATTATATTCTTAAGAGGGATCAAAGGTTTGTCCTAATCATTCAAGAAAAAACATTAAATGCTGGTTGGCTCGACGTTGCATTTAAGGTAGAGAGATACTTTCTTTTCACCTATTGATTAGGTAGGTCCCCATTCCCCTATGTTGACTGAAACCCACTATCCATATGCTAAAGCAGTACAAGAAAGAAATGGCAATCCAAAAAGCTTTGGGAAGCAGACGTAGAGATTAAGAAGGGAAATATTCTTAATTCTGAATCCTCAGGGACAAAGGTTGATGGATTGCTAAAGAGATGTTCGGTTTGGTAGGGAAGATAAGAAGAAAACTTTTCTAGCAGACCTCAGGAGTGGATATATTCTAACTGGAAAACAACTTATAGGGTAAACATATTTGAGATGGTGGTAACCTATTTCGTATAGAATCTCTCATAGAAATATCGAAAAGAAGATTCTTCAAGGAAACTGTTTCTCGTAAAAAATCCAGATTCTCTTAGAATGGTGGAGTCCCCTAGCAGGATGCACCCCAACAACAGAGGACTATTGGAGTTCCTGTCACCTCTAGTCCAACCAAAGATAGGAGGAAAATGCAGAGGATGGATTTCTACCGAGGAGGAGACCTAACTGAAAAATAACCTCAAAATGGCCTAGGATCTTGATCAATGGAGAGGTCTGGAATATCCTCTACAAAGTGTCATTGTTTAAAAAGGAGGCAAGTTTTTAATTCCAATTTGGGTTGAGAGAAACCTAAGATTTGAGTCGCCGACATTATCCAATATTATAATTGTTGGAGTGTCGAGGAAATGATCTTAGATACGAGGTTGTGGAGGAAACAAATTAGGGTAGAATGCTATTAGTTAGTACAGAATTTTCCTTATCCTTACATACTGGTGATTGTAGTATTTTTCCTGTAGTTTATTGTCTTTCAATTTCTGCTACTATTAACTGTCTCTTGTACTTTTATTTCGCACTATTGTAGTTGTTTTTTCCCCCAGTATGCTTTGTCATACCTTCTATAATTTATTGCCATGATTTTTTGACTTTCGTTATTTCTTTTTCAAGTTTTTGGATCTGCTTTTCTTTGAGCCGACTCTCTACCTCCCAAGGTAGAGGTAAGGTCTGCCTACACTCACCCTCCCCATATTCCACTTGTGGGATTACATTGTGTATGTTGCTGCTGTGTTTGGTGTCAACAGTCCTACTAGGAGAAACAGTCGAAATGGTGGATGTGCTGATTCCATTTAATTGGTCAAAATAGCTTCAGTTTCTTAGTGTCTTATTGTAAGCTGTTTTGCTCATATATAGAAATAGACACAAGTTACCAGTATCAATAGAAAAGATAGAATCCAACTGAATTTTTATCTTTTTCTTAAAAAAATTTGCAAAGCGAAGTTCCTTGTGAAGTGAAGATTTTTATGATCTTTACTTCATAACATTCTTTTAAATATTTTCAAGCGTAGAGGCCAGTAAAAATGGTAGTTGTATAATGTGCAAGCTTTTCTTTTACATTTTTTCTTCTATTTTGTCAAGAAATAATCAAGTTTTCTTTTGACCTTCTGAAGTAAATGTTAAAAAGAGAAAAAAGTTTTCTGTAATTTTTATCATCACAATGTACAATGCAGGGGCTTATATATATGAAGTTAATAAAGCCAGTTAGGGATAAATCTCTACAAATATGGGATAAAAATCAGATCTTATCTTAGGATAAACATGGAAAAAGTATCTCAGCCATTTAAAAGATTGTCTGCTAGTTGTGCCTGGATGTCATGAATGGAGTACAAATCAGCACACTGTCCAATTTTTCTTTGATGAAGTGTCAATCAATTTGTTCATGCTGCAGGGCTGTAGTTATTGTTGACTTAGAATCACATTATAGCTTTGTAGAAGGGTCTTACTTTCAAAGATTTAATTTCAGCAATAGTAGCTCACAAACACCCACGTATCGCTTTGGACTCTGATTCAACACTTGACCTTGGCACAATATTCTTCTTTTTATTACTCCATGCCACCAGATTACTACTCAAGAAAGCGTAATACCCTGAAATTTACTTCGTGTTGAATAGGGACCAGGCATACTCTACATCCGTATAATTTTCTACAGTCAAGGTGCTTCCCCTTTTGAATTGAAGTCCTCTTAAGAGATCTTTTTCAGATTCTATTTATTTTGTGTGCTTCTCTTAGGTGGACTACCTTTTGACTGTGCATAAAGCCATAAACTGCCTCACCATGCTCATGACATAGACTATATTGAGTCTAGTGTAGCATAGGTAATTTAACCTTCCAACAAGTCATTGTTATGACCTTCTATCAACTACTAGATCATCTGATACTTCACTCAGCCCGTGATTGCACTCGATAGGTGTACTCCCTAGTTTCCCTGTCTCCTTTAATAAATTATAGACTTATTTTAGTTTGCTGACAAGTTAGAGACTTATTATAGACTTATTTTTGGAATAGCTATCGACTGAAGGTTACTAAGGAAAGATTATCACTTGGTGAGAAATTTTGATAGGTCCTTGAGTAGCTTTAGGGTATGTACATTTTTTTTTTGATGAAATATGCTCTTTCTTTTGATAATGTTGATACAAAGATGCTTGGATCATCTTTCGCCGGGTATTCAAGTATTGATGCTCATGCTTGGAAATATCAAACAATTTACGATATTATCATTTGGTGTGGACTGTGGAGAAGAAAATACTAGCATGATAGCTTACATGTTCATCCAAGATCTGATCAGTTATTTGCATTTAGTTATACATAGCAGCAGCAATTTTGATTACTCCTACTTGTGGACCAGTCCAGTGAGATCTTTTCTTCATATATCTAGTCAACTGACATATGTACTCTTTTCTTCCAGATGGTTTCTTTGAGCATTGAGGCACTTGCTTGGATGTCCATTATTGTTATGAATCTAGTGGAAACTAAAGTCTATATCAAAGAGTTCCGATGGTATGTCAGATTCGGAGTAATCTATGCCTTGGTTGGTGAACTTGTGATCCTCAACTTCGTTTTTTCAATGCAGAGTTTCTACTCGAGGTGAGCTTGATATTTTTATTTTTTGTTCAATTGCTATTTGAAGTAATTTCCCTTCTCAAGGCTTATTAATGTTGTCAAGTCATCTGGTCAACCTCATGAATGTTGGATGACCAATGAAGGGCTTTTCTATTTAAGGAAAAAGAAATTACATGCCAACATGTCAGATAAAATAACTGCAGTTGGATAATTATACTCCCATTGATTTTGAGAATTTGATTAATGAACGTGGCAGTAAGAAGTAAAATCTGAAGGATCCCCTACAATTTCAAAGGCTTAATGAGTTTGAGAAATCAACAGAACTCTCCACCAATCTTCCCCTAAGAGCAAACAAGGGTTGCACACCAATTTTAGAAAGAAGAAAAAAACATTCAGGTAATGAATCTCATGGTATGAAAAATAGATCCTGTATATGCAAGAGAACCCTGCAACTTGTCAGATAGTTCTCTGGAGAAAAAAATTAGAAAGAGCTTAAACTTGTGAAACTTTTGGCATTATACTCTAGGAAGCAGCAATTGAGAAATCAGATGGTAAGAAAACAATAAAACAAGCTAGGTGTCTTTTTGGATCCTTGGCACGAATTTAAACTTCTGAATTATACATGCCTGCAAATTCTCAGAGAGTTGAGTCAGAATGAGGAGAGAACCAAGTTTCCTCGCCGAAACAAGTCCAGAAGTGGCACACACGCTCAGTGTCTGAAGAATCTCTCTACAGAAAAACTAGGATCTGATCGCCCCAATAGATGCGTGGGATCTTCGTTTTCGTCGTGGGTTGTTGGGGTTTTCTTGCCAGAGGATGCTGGGTCTAGTGTTGGTGCTGGATATTTCACATCACCAACAAAAAGAAAGTTAGCTGCTGCCAGCTGCCAGAGAATACTGGGAAAAATTCTCAGTTTACCGGAAAAATGCGCCGCAATGACAGCCATGGCCAGAGAGTAATGGGACAAACCCTCATTTATTTCCTCTACTTTTATCTTCTGATGTGCGAGTTCTTGACTGTCCAACAATTCACCTCATACAACAGAGTTGGTCCAACATCACTCTATAAAACTTATCTTGAACTCTTGGTTGCACAATCTTATCTCAAAAGTACCGGAAGCCTCCATTCATCCCTCCCTCTAATACGAAATGTAACATCCCCGTCCATCTCACCATTCCCTTGGATCGTACGCCTAAGAAACTTGAAACTTCCTCTCTTGGAGATGCCATGAGTCTCGATCTTCACATGAGTTACGTCACTACACTCTACTTACTCTGTCTTAGTCCTGCTCAACCTGAATCCTTTATACTTTAGGTTCTATCTCCAAATCTCCAGCTTATTGTTAACTCTCTCTTTGTGTCTTGTCAATCAGTACTATGTAATTCGCAAATAGCATAAAACCATACAACACAGTACCTCTCTTTGGTTACGCCGCGTTAGTTCTCACCAAGACGAATAAAAACGGCTAAGAGTTGATCCCTGATGGAACATTATGACAACTGGAAAGTACTCAGAGTTTCCGCTTCCATCCTCACCCAGGACTCCATTGTATATGTCCTTAATGACGATAATGTAAGCTACAATACACTTCTAGTCCCCAAACATCTCCGTAGAACCCCCTAGAGACATTGTCGTATTTTTTTTCTAGGTCAATGAACAACTTGTCTAAGTCTCTCTTCCTCTTTGTATTTTTCTCCACCACTTCCTTGTTAGATGAATGACTTTTGTAGTTGAATGTCACAACATGAATACAAATTGGTTCTTGTAATAGACGCGCTCCTTCTGACCCGCATATCCACCACACTAATTGTTTTCCTAATTACATTCATTCAGTAGATCTATAAGAACACCTTTTTTATAAGAATTAGACTGTTCTCTGTACTGGAGATTTTATAATCTAGAGTCACAACTTCTTTTCATTCACTTAGTATATTTATAAGAAAACCGTTTTGATTGCGTCAAAAGATTCTTTTCTATATGCTATCTAGGGAATCAGTACTTACTCATAGCTTTTACTAAATTGTGCAGGTTTACACTGTACATCTATTACAGTTCAGTCATCTGTCAGGTACTTATTATGTCCTTATCATCTGTTAGATTTTAGCGAGTGCATTTTGCACCTTTTCTAGCTTTAAAAAATTAATCAGTCATATAAGTTCTTCAAGGAGATTTACCCAGGATTAGAGCTGATTTATATTGATGAAAGGATATATTGATTTTGCATGAGGTCTAGAAGTATTTCTTGACTGTAATATATTGTCCCTGAATATCAGTTTTTGTAAGATTACGTTCAAGCAGTTTGATCAGTTGTAAAATCAATTTACATAGTTGAAGAATCGGAAGATATTAACCATATTGGTTGTAGACGAAATTATGCCTTGTATCAGGCTGCAGTTGGAACAAAATTCTGGTAATCTTTTATTCTAAAATGCATGGAAAAGTAACATATATATGTTTGAGTTTCAAGAACTTAACAGTACAAACCAAATTTATATCTTAACTACCTACATTTTGTTTCATTAGAAATTGAACTACAAAATCTGAATTGTTTTATGCAGATTGTATTTGGGGCTCTGCTTCTTGTCCATCTTCCTCATTTGAATCCTTTCCCTGGCTATATTCCATTAAGGAGTGAGTTCGTTGATGATAAAACTGATGAAACAATCCTTGGAGAAGACCATATTTGTCCTGAGAGATATGCAAGCATTTTGTCAAGTCAGTGGATTCTGCTTATTAATTTTAACTCTGGCCACTTAATCCTGAAACGGTTTCATACTTTCATTTGGTTTGTTGTGCTAAAAGAAAGTTTACAGAAACAATATGAATGATTTGCACTGATGGACTTTGCATACACCTCTTGTTCATTCTTTCGGAATACTATGACTTTATGCCTTCTCTATTTGAAGACTCGGATCTAATTTCTTATGACTTTTCATTAAGACTGGTAGGTCCTGTGGGACATTGAACTCTTTTTTCAATAGCTAAATGATAATTGAGTTGCTTAACTGTTGTAGGGGTATCTTTTGGATGGATAACCCCCCTCTTGCGACAAGGCTATAACAGACCAATCACTGAAAAGGATGTTTGGAAGTTAGACTCATGGGATAAGACAGAGACATTGAGTGAAAGGTTGTATCCGTGTATCTTTCTCCCTCAATATTTTCATAATCAACTCTAAGAGTGTTGTCACAATTTATTCATTTCAACTCTTTTAGATTCCAAAGATGTTGGACTGAAGAATCTCGGAGGAAAAAACCATGGCTTCTACGCGCTTTGAATTGCAGTCTTGGAGGCAGGTATGATTTTTTCTACATTCTATTCCCAACAGTCTTCTTTTGCCTATTTTGTGAGAGGAAACTATATCCGTTCTTCTTTTCCCTCTGCATGTTCTCTTATTTTTCTCTGCAATTTTCTACAGGTTCTGGTATGGAGGTCTCTTCAAAGTAATGTGCTTATTCCTTGGATTGTCATAAAATCTAGTTAGCTTTTCCTTTAGTGTTTAGTTTTTCCACCGGATGTTAAAAGTTACTTTGATAGACCAAAAAGTAAAGAACCTACAATACAACATGGCTCTCTACAAAAGACGCCCAATCCTCTGTGCAACCCGATATATATATGTATGTATATATCCATATATAGTACATGGCGTGATTAGTTTAGTCTATGAAGCCTCTAAGACGTAACATCAATAATAGAAGTGTTAGGACAAGGCTCTAGCGTATCCAAAATAGCTATATATACATATGACATGACAGATACCCCGGATGATGAATGAGGCTCACCAATAGCAGTTGAAGGTGAGAGAGATGCCTAATGTGGAATCTTGTTACCCGAAGTCTCGAACCTGCATAATGAAATACGGCATCAGAGCCTCCCAAACAAAAGGAATGCGAGAACTGTTTGTTAGAGTGGGTAAAAGTCATTGGTTGGGGAATGGACCGGTGGGCTCCTTATATGGACTTGAGCAATCCTCCCCTTGTGAGCTAGCTTTTGGGCTTGAGTTATGCCCAGGTATCATATCTTTACATGGTATCGCAGCTAGGTCCATCCCCTTTTGGGCTCTCGGTCCACGCTGCAGTCAGGCCTGGGCGTGAAGGGGGTGTTAGAGTGGGTAAAAGTCCCACATTGGTTGGGGGATGGACTGGTGATTTCCTTATATGGACTTGGGCAATCCTGCTCTCATGAGCTAACTTTTGGAGTTGGGTTAGGCCTCGTGTCATATCTTTATACCGTTGAATAATACTTGTATGATAAAATCATAATCAACATAGTAAAGGAATGTGAGGGCATATTAAAGGAAAGGACATACCATATTTCTATAAGTGTATCATGAGAACTTAGAGAACCTTTATCATCAAAATAAGATTCAATAAACATAAATGAACAAAAGGAATTGTTGTGGGAGTTATCTAATCATCGACACCACAATGTAATATATATGGGGTCTGATCTCGGTCCGATTCGATAGGCCATCCCTCCTGCCGGGATGACTAGACATTCATATCTTTTTCTACCATTGGACCCACATCATAAAACCCTCTGTGGGGTAACATTAAGGTATCACCTGCACCAGTGTTACGGCCTTGTCCTACGTAGTTTGAAACGCTTGAGACGTAGACTAACACCTTTTCGGCTAACCAAGTAGTACTCCCAAAACATTTGATAACATATATGGCTCATTGCCTCTTTCTCTTACTTCATAGCCCTTGAAATGGAAGAAATAGGTAGATTTTTGGCCTATCGTGAGGCATGGCACAGTGCGCCAATACTGAATGAAAAATAAATCGACTTCTTGAAGTTTTACCATGCTCACACCAGGCCATTTCGAATGCACTTCAGTAAATGTACATATAATTATGTACAAGTTTAGATTGATGAACAGTTTGTTGAATTGGAAAGTAGACTCGAAGACCTTTGATTGGATAGGTAATTAACCACATAAAACTTTATACACTGGAAGATATGCTTGTTAGAAGTTGGACCTTGTGCCAGCTCATTCGAAAACTTAATCTGCGGCATAGCTTCCGATCAACCTAGTCTAGAGCTCCCCTTAGACCTAAATTTACTTTCATCACACCTCCTACTCTAGTTATAATTCCCGTTTGATATGGTACCAGTCTGTAACCTCCTTTGGCACACAAAAATATTATTTCTAATCGTCGATGTCACACTTAAAATTTTAAATCGTTTTGGGCTTTCGTCCTTTATTGCAAAGTGCTTTCACACCCTCCCTAGTCCCTTTAATTACTTTTGACCTCATAATCATTGGGTGGTCCCCAGCTTTCTGTTTTGGTGTGGTTTTCATGGTTCAAATTCTCGGTCTTACATTGGTAGTCCCCATGCTCCGGTTTTGTTTGATTTCCAATGTTTGAATTCATGGAGTCTTACAAAGCTCCCTTTTCAAATGTAAAACCAGCCGGAGCTATTAAGAAATCTGACAAGATAGAATATTGTGTATTGAGGGAGATGACTGTCAATGCTAAGGGTAAAGATAAAATCTGATAACAGAGATAATCAAATGGGTATAATTCCTTTGAACTGGAGATGTAGTGGACAATGTAGTAAATGGGAAGATAATTTTTTCTCTGATAAGTGATTTTCTTTCTTCCTTGTTTTGAATTCATCCTGACATTCAGATTCCTTTCCCATTTAAAAAAAGGCATGCTGAAATCTTCTCTCTGGTTACTCACCATGACAAGATATGTTAGGCTTACATTTTCCCGTTTGGATCTGAAATTCTTTAATTGAGTCATCTGTTAATCCTCTACCATTTCTGATTTTTAAATTCCTTGTGAATATTTTCTCTTCCTATTCTAATTTTCAGGTTGGTAGTGATCTTTGTCAGTTTGTGGGACCACTACTACTTAATCGTCTCTTAGAGGTAACTTTTGTTTTTTTGTGGCTTTGTTGCTACTTTGTACCGCTAATATGGTTGTTTTGCGCATTGAAACTGCCCAATTTTTTCATAAATCTAGACTATAAAAAAAGTGGCTGATTCTTATGGTGGAATATGTTATGTTGTTTGACATAACAAGTATGAGTAAAGTTAATATATGTGAATGACTGATTAATAAGGAATACAAAAGTCTACAGTTGTGATACATTCTCCATGAGGGAATCTACCTAATCTTACATGTCATATTGATCATCTTATCAATATCTACTTCCAAATGTTATTAAACCACTACTAATATAATATGCACATAAGTTTCAAATCTATATTCAAGTTAATTTGAAGCTCGATAAAAGAATTTCAAATGGCACTGTTGAGAATACAATTAACTAATAAAAATGTTCTCTCTCTAACAACTAAGCTTTTAGATGAGATTGTTACACCCTTCAACTTGGTATCATGGGATAGAATCTCATCACCACCCATATCAAAAAGAATTTCCACGTATTTGGCCAATGAAAAAGAATTAGGTCCGCCCGTGAGGTGGCGTGTTGAGAATATAATTAACTAATAAAAGTGTGCTCTTTCGAATAGCTTAAGCTTTTAGATGAGGATGAACACGCACTTCAACACTATTGTTAGAGAGAACATACTTTTATTAGGTAAATATATTCTCAACAGGGACAATGGTAATTACAAATTAGATGAGACGGTCACACACTTCAATACTGTTGTTAGAGAAAACATACTTTTATTAGTTAAATATATATTCTCAACAGGGACAATGGTGTAATTACAAATTAAAGAACACAATATACTGGGGCAGATGTAGTGTAATTGTTATGGGTTCATCCGAACCCAATAACTTTGACTCAGACTTCATATATGTACTAAAAATTTAAACAATTACACATACTGAATTTGAACCTTATAAAACAAATTGGCTGTGGCATCCCGAATTCGGACCTATAAAGTTCAAATTGTGGATTTGCCTATGATATTATGGAAGAGAGAGCATTTTGTTTTAGTGGTGGATTTGTTTAATAACCATCTTATCTTAATATTGAGATTCAATCTACTGTGTCTTCACTAGATATAGACAAGCATAAGTGATGTTAAAAAATACTAAATATATAAGAAATTTGGATGATAGCGAGCCTATAGGAGAGACTAATCCCGTTTATGTTTCCTCCTCTTGAGCTGTTACCTTCCTGTTTCTGTTATGCCATAGTTGTTTTGTTTTGCATATTATGCATGGAAGTAGTGCACTCTTTTGGGTTTTCTGATATTATATCTCCTCATTGTCAACTTGATAGTGCCTTCCCGTCTTTGGGAACGCCGTCTCCCAGCTGGGATTGGGCCACTTATTGCTTTCTGATACTGTCCTGGTGGTGGGTATAAGATTCAATTTCATCATATTAAAAGCCCTTATATTCGTGCTTCCCCTATAATAGCACCAAGATGGTTTACCAAATTAGTATGTGTATGATATAGCGTGGCGCTTAGAAGATTGACAGTTATTTACTCGGAGAATTCATATAGCTATCAAAACATAAAATATAATAAAGGACTAAGTTATGCTATAGGATAGATCTTGATATACTTAATGCTCGTCTATTGTCAATCTGTGTTGACCAAGAATGACATAGTGGATTCACTTCTTGTATGCTTCGCTTAATCTATTGTAGCTTCCAAATTGCCAGAGTCTGCTCGTGTCTTTGCTAATGCCATGAACACAATAAATTGCAATAGCTCATAACTCGGCACGAAAAGGGCAGTGCTAGAAGTAGGTAGACCACAATATTGTCTTTTACAGATCAGTGCAACTCACATAAATTGACTTTCTTTTCCAAAAGTTGCCAAATGATTACTGCACTTTTGGTCATACACAACCAAAAAGAAAAAAGAAAAAGAAAAGGCTTCCCTTTTTTCCGTCTCAATGGGCATCTGGAAAGCACTCCTGTCTCCTCCTTTGTAAAGATACCCGTAAAACGATTTGCCTGAAAGTATCCTTTTACTCAATTTTTTCAAAAGCAACCTTTTTGTTCATCTTAAAATTTGTTTGATTGTATGTCTTCAGACAATTCTGCAGCTTCTTCATACTCCTATCACTGAGGAAGTTTCTAAAACATGTATTTCAAACCATTCTTGAATTATCACATATAAAGGGTCAGGTAGCAGTTGAATATGACTGCATCTTTTGTGTGAAACACCATACCACAGATCTAACCAGAAAAGGATCTGATTAGTGTTTGTTAATAACCCATGAATTTTATGGACTTCTTCGGTCCTTATCTTCCTCACTTCATTTTAACTTGTGGCTTCCTCTAATAACCTTCCATTTCTGAGACATCCCTGATTTGCTATTCTGGCAAAAAATAAAAAACATCTTCATGAGCAAACTTCGACAACCGCTTATGCAATAGGGCTTGGTTGAACAAGGGTAATCTGCAAATACGCAGGCACACTCAAAATAAAAGAGCTCCATTGGTCCCTTCCCATAGAGTTCACTCATTAATTTCTATGATTTCGCTTCCAAAGGTGTGACGTAGTAGTCAATGAAGTGGGTAAGAACCATGAGGTCACAGATTCAAATCCCAGAAAAGACAAAAACACTAGGTGATTTCTTCCCATCTGTCGTAGCCTACATGGATAGAGTTACTAGTATTTGTTGTTGCTGGGGAGAAGTGACAAGTATCCTTTGGAATTAGTTGAGATGTGTAGAAGTTGTGCGGGACTATAATGCGTATACAGAATAAATTAAATCGGTTACTTGGCCACTAAGAAAAATGTAATTGATTAGGATGGTTGAAATAATTAGTATCAGAGCTCCCAAATCATAAGTACATATTGCTTGTTCTATCCTCCTAGTCTATTCTCAAGTATGTTAACTATTATTTTAATTAGAATATTTCCAACAATTCCAAATAATTTGTTGATACTGAAGCGCTGTGACATTAAAGATATAGGCTGAATTGTGCCCATTATGAACCTTCCTTATTGAGAGTAATTTAGACTTCATCATATCAATGTGTGGCCCAAAAGATCGGCTCAATCCAAACTAGGAGCACTGTTTGACATGGGTTAGAAAATGAGTAAATTTTCGTTCACATAATCATAAGCTTTCTTGCCTTGTTTAGTATTTTTTCCTTGGTTGCTTCACTCCTGTTCTTTTCTTGAGCCAAGAGTCTATCGAAAACAACCTCTTTACCTCCCAAGGTTGTTGAGGTGGGTGGTGGTGGTATTCATGGTTTGTTGTGGTGGTGAACATGGTTGGTGGTGGTGGTTGCCAGTTGAAGTGGAGATTGTTGGAGATGGTGATTAGTGGTGTTGGCGGTTGTCAATGGTCATTATGTTGGGTATGTAGCAAGAATTGATGGGAAATAGAGGGAAGGAGAGGAATTTGAAAAGTTAAGAACTTGAAAGGTTGTGAACTTGAAAAGTCCTCTAATGCTTTAATGAAATAGTCCCTCATCGGTAATGGAAATGACAAATAGTGGAGAGTTTAAATAAAAAATATACCTATTAATTGTAATAAAAGGGTTGGACGAGGGACCCCCATCGCGTCGTCGTCGTCGTCGGCTTCTGGTACGGCAGTCTTGCTTGGGCTTTTTGGCAAATAATAATCGAGAGATAATTTTTTGACAAATTATTTTAATTATTTATTTAATTATTTCTCAATAATTAGGGTGATAACAGAAGTTAACCGAAATGTTTTAAACTTTAAGTTAACCCGACCGACTTCGGAATCCAGCGCGCGTGATCCGTTTTAAATTTCGTTATATTTAAAAATTCACCGCCATGATGTTCTGAAAGGTTGCAACTTTCAGGAACAGTCAATACCATTGAAATTTGCAAACTTTCATAAATGGTGCGTGTCAATTCTGAAAGGCGTTGCAACCTTTTAGAAATATTCTTATTGCCTATAAATACCATTCAGTATTCAGAATATTTCCCTATGAATTCTGATACTTCCTTCTTATTAAAAACCACATATTCCTTGTGTATTTCCTGCTGTGATTGATCGCTGAATGTAGAGTTTTTGTATTTAAATATAATGATTAAGATAAATTTTACCTTGGAAAGTTATATTCCCAAATCACACCTCAGGATACTAGAGAGAATAATTTCTTAAGGGGACAATGTGAATTCAGTGGACTTGATTGTCTTCCTAATTAGTAAAAAGAGTATTCAGATTTTGGTAAGTTGTACAGAATTCAAGTATTTTTTTTACAAATAATTTTTGTTTGAATCTACTTGATGGTTCTAAAAATATCAGTTACTTCGTGGCATGTTTTGAATGATTTATTACAACCAGAATTTCTGATTTTCATAACACAGATTAAACAATCTTAAGGAAATATTAAATCTGTGTTTCTGGTGGAGACAAAAATCTTGTGATTTATACTCCTTTAAGTCTGCAATTATAGTTTCTTGCTTAGTTATTGTATAATTTTGTTATCAGAATGGAAACATTGATGTTAAAGTGGTGTTGCGCACCAACCCGAACTCTGGTATCACAAGCCAGAGAGAACCGGGGTAAATTCACAGGTGTGAATTTCAAAGGATGGCGCAGCCTAGCACGAGTATAGCTATTTTCTGGCGTACCCACTCTTGGTCGCAGAAATTTATAAGTGAAGATACTCTAGTTCCTGCTGATGATAGTCAGACAGGGAAAAATTTAGATTGTTGAAGCCATGGAAACAGTCAGACTTCCTATGTAAGGTTACATTGTGATGGCTTTAGAGGATGACTTATATAGATGCTATAGGCAAGTAAAAACTTCAGAAAAGCATGTGGAATGCACTTGAGAAGAAATATAAGACAGAAGTGCATGCTGGAAAAACAGTTGTGGTTTCGCAAAGTTTTGAGACTATAAAATGGTAGTAGTAAAACTGTTGACGATCACAAGTGCAGGACTTCAACTTATTCTCATGATCTGATTGCTGAAGACTATGGTAGTAAATGAAGCTTTCTCAAGTGGCTGCAATATTCGAGAAGTTGCATCCTCGTGGAACGATTTTAGATTATTCTTAAAGCACAACGTAAATAATGAAGCTTGAAGATCTGGTGATTCGGCTCAAGATTGAGGAAGATAACAGAAAGGCTGGAAAAGAAGTCGCGTAAGAGTCAACAATCATTGGAGTTAATATTGTTGGAAGAAAGCAAATACCAAAGACAAAAAGAGAAAGAAAGTCCAACGGGCAGAAGTCACAACAGGCCAAGAAGAATGAAATTCAAAGGCAACTGTTATATGTTGTGGCAAGGTGGTAATAGATCTTCTGATTGTCATGCTCCGAGAGAAGGACAAAAAATGGCAAAGGCAAAAGTCAAGAAAACATCGTGGAAACGATGGAAGATGCCAGATTGACTTGTGTGCAATGATATCGGAGTGTTTACTTAGTTGGAAATCCCAAGGAGTGGATTCTAGACTCAGGTTGCCAATTAGACATATTTGCGCTGCGAAAGAAGCCTTTGAAACGTACCACTCCTGCTGAGTAGAATGAAGATAGATTTATTCATGGGAAACACAGCAACCACCAAGGATTGCAGGAACTGGAAAGTAATGTTTGAAAATGACATCCGGCAAGGTGTTGATTGAACAATGTTCTGCCACCCCTCCCCACCGCACTCCCCTACCCCCTCCATCCTCACGCTCCCCCGTTCTAAGTCCATCTCTCCCTTGTTTGCCTCCATTGTCCATAGTATTAGAAGAATTTAGTTTCTGCGCACTACTGAGTTAAGAACGCGGTTTTTAAAGTGTATTGTCCTAGTTACTGATAAAAGCTGTTTGTAAAACGTAAGAATGAAAGTTATAGGAGAGCGATCTCAATGAGGGTCTTTTCAAACTAAATGTAATGGTTGTGACAGTATAATAAAAATCTGCTTCTGTTTTACTTATTGGGACTTCTTATTAAGTATTTATGGCATGCTCGTTGGGATATTGTATATTAACAAAGCCTTGCGGAAAAAATTTGGCTTAATCTGAAGTATGCATGATTTTAAATGCGATAAGTCGAAATGTGAAATTGGGGTGGAAAGTAAGTCTTGTTTAAACATCCTTACATGTCTGTTGGAAAGATATTCTAAAAATTAAGACTTATTCACAAGATATATGCGATATGAAGTCAAAACATCTCGTGGTGGAAAAAAAAGTATTTTATAAATTTTATTGATGACTGCACTCGCATTGTGTTATGTATTATTTGCTTAATAGTAAGGATTGAGCAATTGATGAATTTAAACAATACAAAAATGATAGTGGAAAACCAA
The DNA here is from genome assembly GCA_027704765.1 of Solanum habrochaites. Lineage (NCBI taxonomy): Eukaryota > Viridiplantae > Streptophyta > Magnoliopsida > Solanales > Solanaceae > Solanum > Solanum habrochaites. Next base: position 42,923,000 of record JAKWJA010002500.1, read on the forward strand.
TTGAATCTAAAGATAAAATGATTGGAGAGTGATAGGGGTGGCGAATAGCCAATATACTTTGCCAGGAGATATGTTCGCCAATATGGGTAGTATTCATCAAACTACTGCCATCATATACACCACAGTCAAATGAGTTTTGCAGAACGGAAGAACAGAAACATTAAAGGAAATGATGAATGCTTAGATGATCAATTCTGGTTTCACCCGAGAAATATTTGGGGGGAAGCCATTTCCACGCGAATAAAATTACTCAATAGAGACAAATCGAAAAAAACACAATCAATTCCATATGAGTTGTGGAAGAAGAAAACCCAACTTGAAGATTCAAAGTTGTGGGGGTTGGTTAGTCAGGAGCGGTTCCTCGTACCGAAGAGGCGTTAAAATTGGACCCAAAACCTAGATTGTTTCTTTATTGGGTATGTGTGTGAATAGTACAGCCTATCGATTTTGGTTCACAAATCTGATAACTCCTGAGATTCATGTTATACGATATTGAATCAGATAATGCAGAGTTTTTGGAAACACATTTTTTCCGCTCTAAAACTGAAAGTGAGTCAACAAGCTGAAAGACCCTAAACGCCACGAGAGGGGAAAAATTAGAAGAGATGAAGAATCAATCTGGGAAAAATATTCTAACTAGTGAGGAAACCTAGGCGAAGTACTCGAAACGAAATCTGGTTTCTGTGCCAGACCAGATTTGTGTAGACACTATTGCCTTTGAAAATGAGCCTCAAACATTTAAAGCAGATAGCGTCTATGTCTTCGTCAGAGTCAACTTATTGGAAAGAAGCCAGTCAATATGAGATGAAACAATTTTAAGCCATCACGACTGGGAATCTGACTGATTTCCTCAGGAAATAAACCTTTAGGATCCAAGTGGATTCTTTAAAAGGAAAATGAAACCTGAGGCGATCTCTATTGACAAACTATAAGGTTAGACTGGTAGTCAAAAGGGTAAAGACAAAAAGAAGGTATGGACTACTTTGACACGATACTCTCTAGTAAACACGCATAACATCCAAATTAGGGATGTTAATAGCACTAGCAGACCAGTGCCATGATCTTAAAATCCACCAAAGACTGTTAAATGAACAACCTTCTTAACCATGCGAGCGTTTCGAGGAAGAAATTAGAAATTACACCTTGAAACAACCTGAAGGGTTATACGTTCCTGGTAAGAAAGAAAGTGTGCAGCTTTGTGAAGGTCATGATGCGACTCAAGCAAGCAGCCCAAACAATGTAATGCTAACTTGATCAATAATGTTGGGCAAAGGATTCAAGATTAACGAATTGTGATAAATGTGTTCCCACATAAAAAAGTTATGAATCATGAGTCATTGTCTTGTTTGGATGTGATGACATGTTAATAAATGAGTAAAGAAATTGGCGATATAAATCTATAAGGCATGTTGTCAGCAAGTTCGATATGAAAGACTTAGGAGATGCCCTGATGATCTTAGGGTTAAGGATTATCAAACTCCCCCAGGGGACTAGCAACTTATATTTCAATCTCATTATATTGAAAAAGTATTGGAAAGTTCCAATTACTTGAATTTCAAAATGTAGTCAAAACTCCAATTAATATCAAGTTGTACTTTAAAAAAGAATGAAGGTTCAAAGTTGATATCACTTGGACTATGCAGAGTGTTGGGAATTTGATGTATATTATGAATTGCCGCAGACAGATATAGCAGTGGCTATTAGTAACTGAGTCGGTTTACACTAGTAATCGAATCAAACTCACTGGATGACTATGAAACGTGTGTTGGGTTATATCTAAAATGAAACCAACATTAGCTTGAAATTAAATAAATATCTGCTGTGATTGAAGGAATATTAGTGATGCGAATGCGATCACCGGGTCAAATGATGTAAAATCACGAGTGGCTATGTATCATTAATGGTGGAGGAGCTTGTCTCTTGGAAATCTTCCAAACAGACTGTATGCTTCGCTCCACATGGAATCGGAATTCATGCTTTGGATAAGGCTTGTGAAGAAGCTGGGAAGGCTCCGGAATTTCCTCAGAGGATATTCCATCTGGCCCAAACATGTTGGATCACTTGCATACATTGCGATAGTCAAGCAACAATAGGTAGGACAAGAAGGTTATGTACAACGGGAAGTCCTCGTCAGTACGAGTAGACAAAACAACGTAAAGACATGACTCTTATAGTGAATTATACACAATTGACTATGTAAAGTCAAAGCGATGATAACTGTGTCAGATCCACTAACGAACAGGCCTAGTGAGAGATTGGACAATTAAGATCATCTAAGGGAATGGGTTTTACGGCTTAGGACAAGTCAGCATGCGGTAACTCTATCTAGAAGAATGGAGACCCAAGAGCTAGATTCAAGGAGAAGAAAACAAAGTTGTGGCTGACGTGTTCGACATTGTCAATTAAACTCAATCCATCTCATGATGAAGCAATGTTCAGGAAAAAGTTAATAATTTAAGGTTGTTAATGAGGTAATAAAGCTTAAGTTTTTGAGATTTCTGCTAAGTTTGGTAGATTTGACCAAATAGTGTATCTACGAGATGACACGGTTAGAAATCACCTATGTGAGTGTGAAGGGAAGCCCGCTTCAAATTGAGAATTTTTTTTCAAAAGCCTCTTTCTCTTTACACCATGAAACCAGGAGGTGTTATGGCTGTGATGATACGAACACAACCGTAAGCATCATTTAAACAGTAAAGGGTTTAATTGTGTGACATATGGTTGTCTAGGTATACACCAAAGTTCGACGTTCAAGATATCACATCTACCGATTGATCGAGTATATCCGACATATGCTTCATACGGAAAAGTCCAAGGGAAAACTACTTATCCAGATGCACAAGTAACCTTGCTTGAAAGTCACAATGTACGTGCATTCCTATGTTTTAAACTATTCCCTCAAGGTGGGGGATTGTTGGTATGTGTAGCAGAAAATTGATGGGAATAGAGGGAAGAAGAGGAATTTGAAAAGTTTAGAACTTGAAAGGTTGGGAAATATGACAAGTCCTCTAATGCTTTACATGAAAAAGGCAATAGTCCCGCATCGGTAAGGAAATGAAAATAGGAGAGTTTTAAAAATAAACACTCTATTAATTGGTAAAAGGGTGTTGGAAGAGGGACACCCTCAGCGTCGTCGTCGTCGTGTCTTCGCTCGCTCGCTCGGCTACGGCTGCTTCGGCTTTGGCTTGGCAAATAATAAAAGGAGAGATAATATTTGGACAAATTCTATTTTAATTATTATCTAATTATTTTTTCAATTAATTAGTTGATACAGAAGGTAACCGAAATGTTTTAAACGTTTTAGTAACCCGACCCGACTCGGATCGTGGGCGTGATCCGTTTTAAATTCGTTATATTTAAAAATTCCTGCCATGACTGTTCGGAAAGGTTGACCCCCCTCTCCCACCCCCACCCTCTCCCCTTCCTCCCCCCCCCACTCATTCCCACCTTTGTTTTCCTGAAATGTCATGACCATTTGAAATTTGGCAACTTCATTAATCTAGTGTCAATCTAAAAGGTTGCAACCTTTAGAATATATCTTCTCTGCTATTTAAATCCATCAGTATTCAGAATATTCTCCTACGAATTTTTGATTTCCTTAGTATAAAAAACATATTTCTTCGCTGTACTTTCTGCGTGGGACTGATTCGCTGACTGACAGTAAGAGTTTTGGATGTATACTCTACTGATTAAGAGAATTTACCCGGGAGGGTTATATTCCAAATCAACTCGGATTACTAGAGGGGACTAATTTCATAAGGGGACAACTGGAATTCAGTGAGGACGTGATTTTATTCCTCCTAATTGTTAAAAAGAAGTATTCCAGATTCTTGGTAAGTTTTTTACAGATTCAATTATTTTTTAAAAATAAATTTTCTGTCATATATCTTAATGGTCTAAAAATCTCAGTTACTTCGTGTTTCTGAATGATTTATTCCCCAACCAGTCAATTCTGATTTTCCATAACACAATGCACACCATAATTAGTAAAAAAGAGTATTCCAGAGTTGGTAAGATTTGTTAAAGATTCATTATTTTTTACAAATAACTTTTTGTTCATCTACTTATGGTTCTTAAAAATCTTCTCAGTAAACTTCTGTTCTGAATGAATTTTATTACAATCAGTAACCCCCCGTAATTTCTGATTTTCATAACACAGATTGACAACACATTATGCAGTGCATGTTTTCATGGTGCAGATGGCTGGCTGTTAAGGTTGTTGATGATAGTGGTTGTTCGCTTCTATGTTGCTCGGACTCTTTAAAGATGTTTACGGGTGCATGTCTATTTCTTCCAAACTAGTGCATGTTTGAAGGATCCGACACAGGTGCGACATCATCTTAGGAGAGTCTGAACAAGATAGGTTCGCGTTTTTGTTGATGGTAGTGGTTATCTACCTGAGGCTTCACTATTAGGTTGTAGTAAACAACATTGTTTATTTCAAGAGATCTTTCCTTTAGCATGGGATAGAGTAGACATATTAGATCATAAGGATATGGTTTTATACCAACAGAGAACCTTAATCTCTAATGAGACTCGTGATATTTCTCATGTCTTAAATGTAACTTACTGAATTATTCCCTATAATAGAAATCTTCTTCCTTGAGAAAGAAGTAGTGGGCCAATATGTATGGCTCTGTATTGCTGGAATCAAGAATGTCATGTGGGTACTATCTTAATATGATTGATTGGTTTGGTAGACTGGTAGAGCAGTACAGTGAGAGGAAGGACTTACACATGGTGTTCATTGACATGGAAAAGACATACGACAAAGTCCCAAGGGAGGTTATATGGAGATGCTTGGACACTAGAGGTATACTTGTGGACTATACTAGGGCGATCAAGGACATGTATGATGGAGCCAAGACTTGGGTAAGGATAGTAGGAGGATAGTCGGAGCACTTCCTAGTTTTGATGGGGTTGTACTATGGATAAACCCTTAGCTTGTTTTTATTTTCCTTAAGGACTGATACATTAATGCGTCAAATTCAAGGTAAGGTGCCATAGTGTAAGCAATTTGCAGATGACATACTTTTGATTGATGCGACGGAGTTAATGCTAAGCTAGACGTTTGGAGACAAACCTTGGAGCTTAAAGGCTTTAGGTTAAGTAGGACCAAAAGAAATTACTTGACGTAACACATGCGACTGATGTAGAATTAGACTCGATACACAGGTCACTCAAAAGAGAAGAAGTTTTAAGTGTCTTGAGCCTTATTATCAAAGAAAATGGGGAAATTGACGAGTGTGTCACCCATCATATTGATGTAGAGTGGATCAAATGGAGGCTTGGATGGGGAGTCTTGTGTGATAAGAAGGTGCCACCAAAACTTAAAGACAAATTGTACAAAGTGGTAGTTAGACCAACTATGTTGTATGAGGTGGAGTGTTGGATGGTCTAGAACTCTCGTGTTTAGAAATCGAAAGTCGCAGTATGAGGATGCTGGATAATCGAAAAAAGGTTTAGTGACTTTGATGGAGGACAAGATGCAGAAAGCGAGACTGAGCTGGTTCAAACATGTGAAGAGAAGATGTTTGGATTCCTTAGTGCGGAAGTGTGAGAGACTAGCTATAGATGGTTTCAAGAGAGGTAGTAGTAGATTGAAGAAGTACTGGGGAGAAGTGATTAGACAAAACGTGATGCAATTTCAGATTACTGAGGTCATGACCCTAGATAGGAAGGTGTGGACGATGCACATTAGGATAGAAGGTCAGTACGTAGCAGTTTGTTGTATTGTTATCCGTCTATATTAGTAGTTGTAGAATTCTCTTGGTAGTTTCTTGTCCTTCAATTTCTGTTATTATTTGTTGTTTGTTGTATTTGAACTATCACATTATTTTGTTGTATTTAGTGTCCAGTTACTATTTGCTATTATTGTTACTATCTTCAATTTCCTGTGCACCTGTTGCTTATTTTTTGGACTGCTTTGGACAATTTTTCTTGAGCCGAGGGTCTATTCTTTTGACAAAGGTAACTTGTATTATAAACAAAGGAATATTCAGGACGTATTCCAGTAATAATTGCAATCAGAAATACAAAAGTGTTGCTGTTTTCTTATGACATCATAAATTATTCTGAGATACTAGGGATATCATGAGGATATTCGTTTACACCGAAAGTAGAAAGAGCTAAACAATTCAGTATCATCTTATTCATAGAGCAGCTCTTGTTCTGGAAACATCTCTGACTCCTTTCCAACCAAATAGTCCACCAAATGCGGGGGGATTCGGGAACAAGTCCACTCTCCCTATGCCTTGAGGATTCCATCATAGATCCAACATGCAAAGCTTCGGATTAAGACAAACTGTGATGCCCCTTATATTGATGAAAATGTGCCAAAGTTTCACTGATTTCTTACAATGTAAAAAGAGGTGATTTATTGTCTCTGCCTCACATTTACAAAAAAAGCATCTGGAGCACAACTGCTTCTTCATACAGTTTTCCTGTGTGAGAAGAACCTGTTTTGCTAAGACCAAGTAAAAAATGCCACCTTGGCGGGCACCTTAACTTTCTAGATCATTTTCCATGGCCAGAAGCTTGGTTGAGTGTGTGTTCTTGGTGATTTTCTGTAAGCTGATCGAGATCACGTAGGATCTATTGGAAACCAGCTTTCTATCTTTGAGGTAGAGGTAAGGTTTGTGTACACTCTACCTTTCCTAGATTCCACTTCATGGGATTATTACTGGAAATGTTGTTATATGTTGTTCATTGTTCTGGAAGGAAATCTATATTATAATATATTATATAGATATATAGATATATATATATTGATAATCCAACTCAACTATGTACGAAGCAAATAACTTTTTATATGTACCTAGCATACAATCGTGAACTAAGTTATTTTATCTAAATTATGTAGCGGTGATCATGTGGTTTTCTTCTTGCTCACCACTATAGATAGATCAGAACTTGAATATCTTGAATATTTGGGAATTCCATTAACTTTGTATACTTAAAGAATATTGTACAATCTGACTGCTTATGTATATAATTTCTCAATTGTATTTTTTACTTGATCCAGTCATTTGGAGTACTATGTGAAGCTCAGTACTTTCAAAATGTCATGCGTGTTGGTTTCAGGATGAGATCAACTCTGGTAATGTCTTTCTTAATTCTACAGTGCATGTCCTATTATTATTTTTGGTTTTATCCTCTAGTCTCTTATGTTTTTAAATGATTCTATACACTTGAGCACACTGCCCACATGATTGATTTTAATGATATTTATTTACCTTATTCTTTACTTCACTGCGAAGATAAATTATGGTATAACCAATTTCCTTTTTAGTCCCTTCTTTTTTGTGTATGATTAAATTCAACTTGCAACAACAATGACAATATGGCTGTGAACACCATGAAGACATCCTATGACACAAAATTATGCTCTTTGGTAAATGCAGAGTAAAAAAAGTAAAGCATAAAACAAAACTGCAGTGTACTTTGTTTGGCAATCATAATTTTTGTGGAGACAAAAGACAATCCAATTCACCTTCCACCTTTTGTGCAAACACATTACCCTAGTCAATGTACTTATTTTCCTGCTATTTTTGTCATCTTAAATGTTGAGCGATTATTAACTATGACAATTCCAGGAGCTGTTTCTTACTTTGAAGAATTGCCTGTATTAACATATTAGTGTACCTCTTAATAGGATAGTTGCTGATAATCATTTCAGCATCTAGTGCAACAAAAATGCCGAAGTAGTACACTAAATATACACATGGGTGTGTATGTTGGTGTAATTATATGTAGATATATAGTATATATATATATATATATATATTCTATGTATGTATAGTATATGATATTAGTATGAATATACACTGCCAATACATTGTATACATATTTTGTAAACTTGATACCCAAAGATATTTAGCTGTATTTTTCTCCATCTTTTTGTTGTATAGAGGATCACACCTAATCTGTTTCTGAAAGTTTTGCGGGTGGGTTTAATAGAAGTCATATTTTCTTGCTTTAAGGTCGCAGCCATATTCCGCAAATCTGTAAGATTAACACTTGAAGACCATAAGCAGTTTCCATCTGGAAAAATTACAAATATGATCACAACAGATGCTAATGCACTTCAGGTATGCATGGAACAAGAATCTCTTATGTCTCTATCCCTCCTTTCAATGTGTACAATGGTGCCACATGATAGAAAATTTAAATAAGGCATGAAAGGAAGGTTCAGTTTACTTGTAATTAAGTGTGGGACCATATATTAGTTGTGCAAAATATGAATGACAGCAGAGATAAGTTCAGATTTACATATTAGACGAAATGTTCTATGTTGAAATTGAAAGTAGTACTTCCTTATATCCCATGTTATGTTATGCTTTCTATTTGGGAATATAACAACACATTTGAAGTTCAAGCATTCTCTACAACTTTCACAAGTTTCAAGAATTGAAATTCATTTTGTTATTCAATATTTTAAAGGGATAATGCACAAGCACCCCTCAACCTATGCCCAAAATCTCAGAGACACACTTATACTATACTAAGGTCCTATTACCCCCTGAACTTATTTTATTAATAATTTTCTACCCTTTTTCGGCCTACGTGACACTATCTTGTGGCCCCATCACTGGTTGACTTTTTCTTTCAAGCTAGTGCCACCTAGGCAGAAATGGGGTAGAAAATTACTTATAAAATAAGTCAGGAGGGTTAATAGGACCTTTAGATTGTAATACGTGTGTCTGTTGAGATTTCGTGCGCATAGGTTGAGGGTGGTCGGTGAGGGGTGGTACTTGTGCATTTTTCCTATTTTAAATGATACTAGTTTCTGGAAAAATGCGTTGCATGTTTATCGCTTACTACTTTATAAAACTTATACATGATTGACTTTATGTTGGTAGCTATCTATCACATGTTATTTCAATTTATAAAATATGATATAGATAAGTGCATACAATGGTTAATGGAGAAATAAGTTTCAATTAAATATATGGAAGATGGAATGCGGAAAGTTTGATCCATATCTTTAGCTTGGATTAAAGATAATATAGGAGGTGAAAAGGTTGTCTGAATAAATTCTATAATTCGCCATTAATATGATCCCAATTACCGCCTAGCTATGTTCTTTATTGCAAATTAGATATTTACAGGCAAAATCGTAATACAACTTTGAAGGTAGGTGCTTCCCACTTTTAGTATTATGTGATGATGATGATATGATAATATAGTTTTTTCTTTTCCAAATATTATTCACAACTATTTTAATATTGTTCCTTATGCAAGTCAAAGGTATATTCTTCGTCGCTGTACAATAGGAGAGAAAATCGAATTTAATTCTTTATTTTTACAAATGACTTGACGTAAAAAAGAAGAGTAAGCTTGTGATACGTTTATTTTAAAAAATCCCTTTGTTTAGTCTCAGCAACCAGTCAATGATCCGATGCTCACGCACCCCGATATTTAACTTACTCTTATAATGATCTATGACTACGTTATTATATTTTCCTTATGAAGAATCTATTAAAATGATATATTGGCTTTATTTAGCATCCATAATGATGTACTACAATATAAAACAGATGCCTCCAATTTTTTTATTAGCAATTAATGGAACCCAAGGCTTTTAGTTGCAGTCTTTGCTTCTGGGTATCTCGTGTAGGATCTTAGACAAGATTGTATGGCTACTATTTACATCCATTACAGATGACTAGAAAAATTTTTGGTTTTCTCATAGATGTTGATCACTTTTTCTTGGATAACGACTAATATGATTCTTAATTTGTTCAGCAAGTATGCCAGCAGCTTCATGTTTTATGGTCAGCTCCATTTCGGATTGTCATTGCCATGGTTCTTCTTTACCAGCAACTAGGTCTAGCTTCACTTCTTGGTGCTCTTATGCTAGTATTGATGATCCCAATGCAGGTGGTCTATTCTTCCTTCAAGTTTGAGTTATAACTGCCACTAGTAACTTCATCATCTAGTCTTTACTTAGAATGGTTTTTTTTGCAGTGGAGTGCTTATTAAAACTATTTTCCTGTTAGTCTTCCCACTACATCTAACTGATTTCTTCAAATTTTAGTTCTCTAGGCAATTGTTAACCCAAACTAACTTACAAGTTGCTACACCCATTGGTCTATATTATGCTTCTGCACTAGATCGAGCAACCACTCTTTGTTTCTTACTCTTCCAAGACACAAAATATCCTCCTACTATAACTCAATATGTAGATGTAGAATGTCTATCAAAAGGTGATCCTGCCCTATAAGCTTCCGTATATCCAGCAATCTGTATGTCCTCTATCCCTGGAGAGTACTCCTTTGCTACTTAACATGTTGCAGATTGCGGACTACTGCATCCCAATGACTATCACAGGTTGAATCCATAGACCGACTTACAGGAGATAAATGTTTGGTCTAGTCACTGTGAGATAATTCAATTTACCAACCAACCATCTATATCTTCTGGGATAACTAAGTGGCTCCCCCCTTATCCGGAAGGAATTTAGCATTCAGATTTATAGGTGTGTCAACGGGTTTACGTTATATCTCGTCAAGACTATCTAAGAAATACTTTCATTGTGAAATAGCAATACCTAAACTGGACTGAGCAGCCTCAATATTAAGAAAATACTCCAGTCTGTCAAGAAATTTTGTCCAAAATTAGTGATACCATCTTGATCAATGTTGGTGATAACGATTTTGTGAACATTAAACCAAATAAATTCATAGATCTGGATCAGAATGTCGATAAAACAGAATGATTAATTTCACTGAGTCGTACCAAACTTCTTAATTACCAGTTTCAACAAAGAAAAAACTTCTCAAACTAGGATTGAGGAGACTGTTTCAGAAAGATTGATCCCCCCCCCCCCCTAAACCCCAAACAAAACGTCTTCCTCAAGATCACCATGGAGAAAACCATTCCCCGAAACTCTAGTTTTAGGTGGCTCGTGAGGGTGCATGAGAGTTTTTGTTGGGAGGTTTGATTGGTTTTTATTGCCGGATGATGATGAACCTTATGGTGGTGTTAGTTTTTGCTCAACACCAGTGGAAATAGAGATGATTTTTTCCATATTTCACTAGTAAATTTCATAGTAATTATTTTTCCAGTTCTAATACCATGTGAGGAATAATGACCCGAGAGCATATATTATTAATTTATGTTCTCTATTGTATAACCCTGTTTATACGTATATTCTACATTGTACATTATAGACCTTTTCCACTACGGGACACTAAAGTCTACTAATATACATTAGGGTTGGTGTGATTTTTGGTTTAAGTTATGAAATTATTAAAAATGCAAAGATTAGTTATAAAGTGATTAGTAATGGAGAATTTAGTCATGCAGGGTTTAGTTATTCCATCTTCACCATCCATAAGATTATACATCGATTCCCTCATGATTTGTACATGTATTAGTTAAGCGGGACTGTAAACCGGCAATAAAACACACTTGTTATGTTGAATTTTGTACACAGCAACTAAATGTTACCAAACATAGTATTAGTTATGTTGATTTAAATACATGAATATTAACTTTTTAACCAGAAACAACGACCAATAACTATTAACAGTCATGTTAAAGACATCTATCTTCGAGAAAGTAGAAGAGACTGGCGATAGAACTTTTACTTTTTTATTTTCATTTTTGAACACCTATAAGTATATAAATGATAGGGTGTTTTTAATTGAGAATCATGCTGTTGTATGAGATACAATACTTTATTTATGCATATATGCAGGAATTACCCTCTTCAATCAATAAATTTGATCACTTCATAAAAGAAGATCGCATTACACTAATAAATTATAGATTGGAAGCTTCATTATTTTACTCAATCTTTGTCATTTCAAACAGTTATCAACCACAATACTATGTAATTTCCTTTTTCAACTGGTCTCTAAAATGTATGTGTTTATCCTTTTGGATCAGACAATTATTGTTAGCTATATGCGAAAACTATCCAAAGAAGGATTGCAATATACTGACAAAAGGGTTGGCCTAACTAATGAAATACTTGCTGCAATGGCTGTAGTGAAGTATGTTTTTTTTTTGCTTTATCTTTTTTCCTTCTGTTCCCTTCCTTTTTCAGAAAATATGAAAATGTGTTTGATTTTCTGCTGATTGATATAGATGTTACGCATGGGAGAAGAGCTTCCAATCTAAAGTCCAAGGATTGAGGAATGGTGAACTTTCTTGGTTCAGAAAAGCACAGCTATTGGCAGCGGTATGTTATAACCCACTTGTGCACATAATCAAATTAAATTAGCCTCAAGAAAGTTCTTTTGTTTTGGAGTGACACCTCAGCATTTGGTTCCTTATATGTCTCATCTTTTCATTGGAGCAATATGATCCAGTACTTTTTACAGTTCACCAGAAATCCTGATCTTTAAGAGAATTTCAACTTTCGAGAAATTTACGTAGAGTTTTTAATTAGACACTTCTGAAGCTACCTACAAGCAACAGAATCAGCACAATCCAAACAACTTGAATAATATAGTGGGTGAGCATTGTGAAAATAGGACATGGTAGAGGAATAATGAACCGGTTTATCATTTAGTGATGGAGAATTAGGTTTTGCATAATGATGATTTGACATGTTCTCTACGTGACCTGATAGGGGGACCTTGTCTCAAATGACTCTGCATATTTTGCTTGAGATGCTGATCATTCTTTTTCTCATTATTTCTTTTCTTTCCTCTCTATCAACAGTTCAACAATTTCATGCTGAACAGCATCCCCGTTCTCGTGACAGTGATTTCATTTGGAGGTTTCACTTTGCTTGGTGGAAATTTGACAGCTGCCAGAGCTTTTTCATCACTTTCTCTCTTTGCAATTCTGAGGTTCCCTTTGAACATGCTTCCAAACATAATAACTCAGGTTTTTTTTCTCAGCTCACTAGAATTGTCCTTTCTTAAAATTTAGCTGTGTGGAGTTCTTTCCCTTTAATATAGTATTCTGCAAACGTCTGCTTAATTTTGATGCTGTGTATACTTCAATCTCTCTTGTGAGTCTCCCTAAACATCACTTCCTAGTTATTCCCTCTGTGCTTTGTCTACAGCAATTTACTAGCAGCAATTTCTTACTAACATTACCACTGTGAGTAGAAGATTATGCAGAACAATACTTCTCTTTATTGAGGAATACTTTAGGTATATGGGCCTCAGTATCTCAGCATTCTACATGGAACTCATAAATCATCCAAAACTACTTCTTTGATATCAACATCCTATATTTGTATTTTTTTTTTGACAATAGTACTGTTGTATTTCTCAGCATTAAGGATGCTGATTACCTTCAAAAACTTTTTACAAGAAGAGAATGTAGAGTCTAGATTTACAAAGCTCCTAAGAAATCGACAATCATCCATTATATAATAATAATGAGAAAGTTCTTGAAGAATGTGTGCAAGTGTTTGTTGACAGACTTGCTATGTACTGCTGTGGACGTGGAAAACAAGATTACCAATTTTGTTTCCTTTCAATTCGTTAAAATTATCATTTATCTGGCACGACCCAATCCAAGATCGTGACCGGTGCTTAGAGGGTAGAACCTCAAAGCAAGCCTTAACAAAAACATACAGAAAATACTATTTCATCTCCAAATATGGAAAGAAGTTTAATACTAGCTACACGTCTATAAAACGAAAGAATACTCATGACTCAAGTAAAAGAAGGGACTATGGAGTGACTCTTAAAGTTCTAAGAAAGGTGCATAACACGTCACTATGGATTTACAACTTGTTAGCTCTAGTTAATGAAATCATCGCCGACGTCCTGGGTTCATTTAGCGGGAGCGAGACGCCTAGCTCAGTGAGTAATGACACTTTAACCATAACCATTTTAATGAGGCACAAGTTAGATAATATGCTAGTATGATAATCAAAATCATGAAATAAATGCCCTTTTAGAAAAATGATAACAATAATCATTCTTGTTTGTTTCATGCAAGTAAAATCACTTTAACCATTTAGTAATAAACGCAGTATACACTGTCATATCAAATCTTATATTTGGGAGGTTTCCAAAAATGAATCATGTAACCAGTGCGTGGCATTTTACTTAAGATATGACTAATAACAGTGGACACCTTATAAATGAGTCAAATATTCATATCAGTACGTCCTACTCGAGGGAGGTCAGTAGAAGTATGCTAGTTATACCTTTCCACTCGTCAGGGCTATATGAGTAATTTGTTAATACAAGTGCACCAGATCTAACAAACTCGTCGTTAGCTACGGAATCAATCAAAGTCTATTCCCATTTATATTTTTTCTTAATGAACCGTATGTACTTCTATGAAAGCATTTTACAAAAATAGAACATGCCATTTAAGTTCTTATCAAAATCACTAGTTTTGATACACGTGCATTACACGTGAATATCAAATCATGTAGCAAACTGTTTTTAAAAATAATGTCAATCTTGTTAAATCAATAATTGAAGTAAACAATTATAAATTAATTAATAAAGTTTAAATTTCTATGAATAATGTAGATAAACTTTTTTATGATTACTAACTGTGTGCATACTGAAAATTGTGAAATCAGTATCCTAACTATTTATAATATAAATTATATATATACATAAGGTAATGTAACAGATCTCTATGGCCTCTAATTACATTTATTTTTTTCTCCTCTTAAATCAATTGTGATGTGTAAAGATAAAAAGAAAAAAAGTCACTCTTAAAATTTCTCAATTACATCTCTTAATATACCTTCGTCTCTCTGCCCTATAATTCATTGCTTAGTTATTGTGGCATTGTTGAAGTTCTTGCTTTTAATAAAATATAAATAAATATAAAATAAATATAAAATATAAAAGATATATTAAATTAAGTATTTTAAGTTAGAGTATTATAATAATTTTAATGTACAAGTTAAGGGGTGTTTCAATTTCATTGAATTTTTAACTCACTTCACACCTACAAATCACAATTGAATTTTTTAAGAAGAGAAGAAGAGAAAACTGAGAAAATTTGCTGTTTATAAATGTGAGGAAACCCTTTAATTAATAGCCAACAAAGGGTAGTATGAACAAATGCGTATTGCATTTTATCAGAAAAGTCACAATTCTTCAGAAAACTCATAGTCCTTTGGAAATGTCACAACACATCAGAGATATCACAACTCTTTGAAAATGTCACGATCCTTTAGATAAATCACAACCCTTCAATGTAAAAATGTGTCTGATTTTAATGTAATATAATATCAATAAATAAGTACAATATGTAATATAATGTATGGACTAAATTGGGGGATTTAAGAAAAAGAATAGAAAATTAAAAAAATTTGTAGTTTAAAAACATGGAAAACCCTGTATTTGTAGAAAACAAAGAGTAATATAAACATGTTCTTATCAGCAGAGGCGGAGCTAGGATTTCATGTCAGGGGGTTCTAAATTTTTATAAAGAAACAACATTCTTAACCTAAAATAACAATCATCAAATTAACGAACAAATACAAGTATTTAATTTACAAAAGCAAATAAGGAAAAATATGAAAAGAGAGAGACAAGAGTACACACCGGATGCCAGATGTTGGATAGGAGCAATTAGATCAACAATAAAAGTTAGAACCCTAACTTTTGGAGAAAAAAATGAGTTAAACTTTTTAAATGTGATTGGAAATTAATTATCAGATAATGTAGTTTCATAGTACGATGCAAAGACTATTTTCCTTTTCTTTTCATTTAACAACTTTTTGTTTTAATTTTTTTTTATATAAACCCACTTATGTTTTTAATTAACTCTTTACTGATTTTTTATTTTTTTAAAAAATTAATTATGACACAAATACAATTTCCTTACCGATATTGTATTTTTTAATTATTTTTTATATAAACACGCGTTTAGAAAGTAATCCAATTTTTTGTCCATACCGAGACCTCCTCGCAAACCACATTCGGGCCGAGGGGCGGGGGGGGGGTTGTAAGATCGAAATGGGTGCCACTAACGACCATGGGCAAAAAATTTGGCAGAAAATATATACACATTGTACTTCATATTTTAATACCAGTGGGTTCGACCGAACCCCCTTCCGCTACAGTAGCTCTGCCCCTACGTAATAGAAAAGTCACCAATCCATCAAAAGATCATAACGCATTAAAAAAGTCACAACTTTGTGAAAAGTCACAATTCTTTGGAAATAAGTAAGCACCTTATTTCATCTAATTTTGTATCAAAAACTACACCTCACTGCCAAAATTCTTGCCTTTGGTAATGTTAGAGAATGTATATAGACTTAATCTTAGTAACATAAATAGCTATATAAAGGCAGCAGATTTATAGGGATCACTGAAGATTTGTAGCAGATCTATAGAATTACTCTTTATTTCTTTCCTAAGTTAGCACCTTATGTATTGTATTTATTTACTGTTCACCTACTGGAATAAGATAACATCTTCCATTCAGTTACATGGTATCAGAGCCAATAGGCTCATGTCGTTTTGGTTGTGTTACGGAAGAAGTTTGGATTTCTGTTCCACTGATTTAAAGTGGTCAGTCTGTGTTATCACCACCACAGTAGGAGGTGGAGTATATTTTCCAGCCAAACCACTGTTCATCGTCATCTAGTTGTGAAGCGAGTGGTTGTCACGCACCGGTCATACAATCTTTTGTTCATCACTGCCAGCACGTGAAGGTGTGTCTGACTGAATTGATTGGGATTTTTTTACGGCATCGACACGTATTTCTGGCGAATCACAAATCTGTTCTAGTGTTAAAATATGATCTGGAAAGGCTTTCGCCACTTCTCAGGTCTGTTTTCGTATTTTTACGATCTGGAAAGTTTGTTCGTCACTTCCAGGTTCGTTTCTATTCTGCTACACTGAATCTGGTTTGTGATTTGTGGTTCTATGGCTGCTCTTGTCTACTTCAGATCAGATAATTGGTGTAGTTTGGTCATAAGTTGCGGTTCAGGATTTCTTTCTGTGAACAACTTGCTTGGATATTTGATTGTTCATTACTTGCTCTTGTCTACTGGTAAAGTACTCAGGGGTAGACAATTGGTTTCTTCGTTGTTAAAATCATTCTTTTAGAATTTGTTCATTAGTGTTTGTGGGGTCACATACTGGTTATATTTTCTGTTGATGAGTTGTTGATGAGTTCTTGTGTTGCTAAGATATTTTCAGAGAATGACTGAAATTGTGGCTCCTATGTCTTTGGATAAAAGAACTTTGGTTTCGGCGTAAGAGTTTGCAAAATTCTCACAATATATAAAATTACAAAAAAAATCTAGTTTAGTCACTACCCTTGTTGAGTCAGGAAAAGCATGTCTTATGTCCTCTTCAAATAAACGGGTGATCAATTCAGGTGCCACAGATCACATGACAGGTATCCTAATATATATTCTAGCTTTCAATCACACGAAGCACTCTGTCCTATGACGGTTGTTGATGGTTCAATCTGTAACATTATAGGATCTGGGACTGTAAAACCAACTTCTTCCATTGTCTTGTCATCTGTTTTAGGTCTACCAGAGTTAGCCTTTAATTTGATGTCTGTTAGTATGCTTACCAAAGATCTAAACTGTTATATCTCATTCTTTCTCGATCATTGTTTGTTTCGTGATCTGAAGACAAATAAAGTTATTGGTAAAGGACATGTATCTGATAGTCTCTACATTCTTGATGAATATTGGGAGCCTCGATTTGCTGCCTACTCGTGTATCGTATCTCCATTCGAGGCACATTGTTGATTAGGACATCCTTCTTTCCCTATGTTGAAGAAGCTCTGTCCTTGGTTTCAGAATATTCCTTTAATAGATTGTGAGTCGTGTCAATTTGCCAAACACCATCATAGGTCAACAAATCCAAGGGTTAATAAGCGGGTGGAGTCAATTTTTGAGTTAGTTCAAACAGATGTTTGGAGACCATGTCCTATTGTTTCCAAAACCGAACATAAGTATTTTTGTCACATTTGTGGATGATTTTTCTTGAATAACTTGGATTAATTTTATGAAGAGTCGTTCTGAAGTGTTTACTCACTTTTGTGCTTTTTGTGCTGAAGTCAAAACCCAGTTCATACTTCTGTGCGTATTCTAATGAGTGATAATGCTAAAGAATATATGTCAGAATTGTTTTAGTCCTACATGAGACAACATGGTATTCTCCATCAAACTTCATGTGTTGATACACCCTCTCAAAATGGAGTTGCACAGAGAAAGAATAGGCACCTACTTAAGACAGCTCGAGCACTTTTGTTCCAAATGAAGGTTCCTAAACAATTTTGGGCCAATGCAGTCTCTACAACATTTTGTTTTGATTAATCGTATGTCATCGACTGTTCTTGTTGGTAATGTGCCTTATAATGTTCTTTTTCCAAACAAGTTACTATTTCCGGTGGAGCCTAACATATTTGGAAGCACATGTTATGTTCGAGATGTTTGACCATTTGTTACCAAGTTGGACCCTAAGGCATTGAAGTGTGTTTTCTTGGGTTATTCATGCTTTCTGAATGGGTATCGATCTTATTCTACTGTGTTTGGTTAATACTTGGTGTCAAATGATGTGGTAATTTTTCAGAGACTACACCATTCTTCTATGCACCTCCCATTTCTACAACTTAAGAAGAGGAAGATGAGTGGTTAGTCTATCAGGTTACTCCTGTTGTGAAAGAACACTCAAATGATGTTCTTCAATCTCGTAACTCCCCTATTGAACACCAATTGACTATTGGACCTACAACTTCTGCTCGGGCAAGACCACCAATTGTTCAAGTTTATTCGAGGAGCTGAGAGATCGATGATACATATTCTACATTGGTTCCTCTATTATCAATCTTTCTTCACCTGATCCTTCAAAGAATTTGGATCTCCCTATTGCTCTTCGCAAAGGTAAAAGGACTTGTCAATCCACATATCCTATTGCTAATTTTGTTTCCTATGACCGCTTATGTTAAGGTCCTTGGTTGCTTCTTTAATACCCAAAAATAGTGAAGGAAGCTTTGAACCATCCTGGATGGTATGATGCAATGCTTGAGGAAATACATGCCTTAGAGGAAAGCCACACGTGGGATTTGGTGGATTTACCTAGCACGAAGAGACCAGTGGGATATAAGTGGGTGCTCACAATTAAAGTTAATCCAGTGGGATGTAAGTGGGTGTTCATAGTCAAAGTTAATCCATATGGTTTTGTGGCAAAGCTTAAGGCTAGGCTTGTGGCTAAAGGGTATTCTCAAACATATGGAGTGGATTATTCAGACACATTCTCTCCGGTTGTGAAACTTACTTCCGTCGGCTTGTTCATCTCTCTGGTTGCTTCTAAGAATTGGCCTTTACGTTAGTTGGATATCAAAAATGCATTCCTTCATGGTGATCTTCAAGAGGAAGTATATATGGAGCAACCACTTGGTTTTGTTGCTCAGGGGGAGTATGAGAGAGTGTTATTTGAAGAAGTCCTTGTATGGCTTGAAACAGAGTTCTTGAGCTTGGTTTGGGAAGTTCAGTGAGGTAGTCCTGGAGTTTGGGATGAAAATGAGAAAATGGGGTCACTCATTCTTCTACCGACAATCAACAATTGACACTATCCTGCTGGTTGTGTATGTTGATGACATTGTCATCACGGGAAGTGATTATGTGGGGATCTCTTCCCTCAAATTTTTCCTTCATACTAGGTTTCATACGAAAGACTTGGGTCAGTTGAAGTACTTATTGGGTATAGAGGTAACTGGAAACAAGAAGGGAATTCTTTTGTCTCAGAGAAAGTATATTCTTGATTTTTTGCAGACATTTAAAAGTTGGCAGCTAAACCTTCTAGTACTCCAATGGTTCCCAATGTGCAACTTATGAAAGATGATGAAAACCTTTTTGATGATCCTGAGAGATATAGGAGGTTAGTTTGGGAAGTTAAACTACCTTGTTGTGACTCGTCCAGACATTGCTTTTGCAGTAAGTATTGTTAGCCAGTTCATGTCCTCGCCTACAGTCAAACACTTGGCAGCTTTGGAACAGATTTTATATTACTTAAAAGGAGCCCATAGTCTTGAGATATTATATAGCAATGACGGTCATACTCGCGTTGAGTGTTTTGCGGATGCTGACTATCCTGGATCCAAAATTGACAGGAGATCGACTACTGGCTATTGCACCTTTGTTGGAGGGAACCTAGTTTCATGGAGGAGCAAGAAGCAAAATGTTGTATCTCGATCCAGTGCAGAATCTGAGTACTAAGCTATGTCACAGTCTACATGTGAGATTATGTAGATATATCATCTTCTAACTGAAATTGGGCTGAGATATCATACACCAACAAAACTTTGGTGTGATAATCAAGCTGCCCTGCATATTACCTCAAATTCGGTGTATCATGAAAGAACTAAACACATTGAGGTTGAATGTCATTTTATTCGTGAGAAGATACAGGAAAACTTGATTTCCACCTGCTACGTGAAGACACGAGAGCAAGTAGTTGATTTGCTTACAAAGGCGTTCAATGAAACTCGAGTTGATTATCTTTGTAAAAAGTTGGCATGATCAACATATATGCTCCAGCTTGAGGGGGAGTGTTAGAGAATGTATATAGACTTAATCTTAGTCTATAGACATAGCTATATATAGGAACCACATTTATAGGGATCACTGCAGATCTATATGACTCACTCTTTATTTCTTTCCTTATTTAGCACCTTATGAATGCATTTATTTACTATTCACCTACTGGAATAAGATAACATCTTCCATTCAGTTACAGATAATTTGATTTCAGCACCCAAAGTGAATTTCCTACACTATGAATCATGGCAAAGCAGTGGAACAAAACAAACGAAAACAAAATTACCTTCAAACCCGTAGAAAACTCCAATAAATCCCTTTCTTGTTTGCGTTTTGCCCCCTTTTGTTTACACACTTCTTCTCTTCCTCTCTTTATTCAATTTGAATTCTCTCCTTGGTTGTACGCATTAAAGTTCCCTATTGCTATCCATCTCTCTATTCTTTTTAAAAACTGCCAGGTTGCCCATTGTTTCTCGCTTTAGCCCAAATATATATTTATTCCCTTCTTGGTCTTATTTTAGAAGAAAGAATTTACTTTTTGCTACTTTTTTTAAAAAAAAACTACAATGACATATTGTCACAACGTGATCTTTCAAGTAATGTTGACACCTATTATGTCCAATGACTAAGTAAGCCTAACAGTAACCCATAGCCCAAAACTAGAAGCAACAGGCTATCACATGGAAGAACACATAAAGGAAGCAGTGAACAATAACAACGAGAAGAATAAAAAGATACATATGTATATACATAACAAGACAATCCCAAGACCTGAAATCGGTCAGTAGTTGAGCTTCCGATCAAAATAAGAGTACAAGGCTTTACAAACACAATAAGTGCATAATTATCTCCGACAATGCGAGATCGGCGACTCCGAACGTTCAGAGCTCACCCCAGTATCCGGATCCCAAAAACTGCTCCGCACGAGATCTAAATCAACGTTGAGAACTTGAACTATGATCTATAGGGTGTAGAAGTGTAATTTGAGTACCAATAAGTGGTACTCAGTAGGCATAAGCGGACTGAGCTCTAAAGACAAAACAAATAAAAATTAAGTAAATAAGGAAATTACAGCACATATATTTAAGAATGATATATAACATGATTATACAAACAACAAGAACGAATAAATATAATACACCGTGTAAGAGACCTAGTCAAAGGAACATATGTGGAGTTGTAAGCCCAACAACCTAATCACAATAAGATCCTACCACAGAAATTGGCTAACAAGGGAAGACCCACGGTATCACCACTACTTTAACATAACCACAACGAATCAAGCGTATCAAGATAAGGCAAAACTAATCTCTTAAGTAACTAACGATCAATCTAACGAATATACACACTTATAGTAAAAAAAAATAATAGCCTAATGGGACCCTGACGTATCATACAACCAACAAATTAACCCAACTGCCCTCCATAAGACCGATTGGTGCAAACAATATCCAATTATATACTAGTGATAGGCGGTGCATATGATGTAGATAATGCACTAAAAACCAATTGAGCCAGCAACACGAAGTGTCACACAACCACGTATATACACCTACCTTTTGTCTCTTTAGCTAGGTAAGACCTACGTGGATACCCTCATCTGGTTCAATATGTCAGACGACCATAGGTACTTATACGGAACTGGGAAGCGTACACACTGCCTGGTCCAATTCATCAATCTATGACTTACACATATACTTATATCCGTTGCGGTATCAGTTCTACTCTGTCTTGGTACTCGAGGTACGAGTTGCCAAATTAGTAGAGAAAAAAGGCGGTGGCGCATAGACTAATCAAGTAAAAACATAGCACATCTTATAAACGTTTAATCTATCAAAAACTAGCTTATCAAAGTGGTCGAGGTGGTACCTCTCCTGTTAAAACCAATTTTGAAAAAGTAAAAGTGTGAATACAACTTTCTCGACGGGCAATGCTAATCCAATGCATGGACCAGGGTCGTACCAATGAATAAGTGAAATCAAGTGCCAAATCCAATGCAGGCCATTACTAGAATCCAAACAATAGTACTCAACGAGCAAGATAAACACTACTAATGTTACCACGCTACCGAGCAAAGAAGACTAACCTAAACTCCAGTTGGTCCTCGACCAAGGTCTAGGGCCCAACACTATACCAACATCCTCAACAGTAATAGCATAACAAGCTCAGCGCACTCATGAAACGAAGGAAATACAGAGGGGCTTCAACAAAACAATGGGGGAATACCTCAAGGATCGACGCCTTACCTCGAACATTCCACCCAACAACAACCGAGCCTAGCCTAAGACAACCTACAACTACGACAAGCAACTAAGGCCTAAGCAATAACAGAAAGTACCAAGAGACACAATAAGTATACTGCGACGAGCAACAAATAACTATCAAAATTGCTGAAACACGTCTACATCATCTTTGTCCCAACCTAGGCTAAGGCCTGAAGTATCAATCCTAAGGAGGATAAGGGCACCAATTATGCTATTAGCAAGGGCTACTACTCTAAGCTAAAGATTCCGCCTTCCAAACCATCATGAAAGCTTTTATGGAATCAAACAAATGAAAATAAGGAAGGGATCTCTAAGCCTGGCATATTCACTTCTAGTTCACGTGAAATTCATATTTAACTTTATCTAATAGAGCACGATCAAGAAAAGTATACCGTAACCTACCTCAAGGTCGAACTGCAATCTCAAACCATTAATGAGTTCTACTGCAATCTCAAAAGTTAAATGAATTTTGAAATTGAAACCGTCACTGAGTCCAAATAGCTTAAGGAACTTGTTCTCATAATTTGAACACAATTGAAGCTGGGAAACCCATCCAAATCAGTCCCATAAATTAAAGTTCAAGAACAATAATTTTAAGGAATTTAATAGAGGATTTGACAAAAATGTACGAGACTATCGGTAGATTATCAACCCCTAAATCAAACACTTCAATTCTCACCAAAAGAGAGCTCCAACAATCCTTTAATGGAGAAAAAATTATTTGGGAAATGACTGAAAATCGTAGGGTGCTAATCTTTAAAGGCCTACAAAAATTTTATCGTTATCGAGAGCTCAATGGGTGGGGGTCGCGATGAAGAAAAAATAATTTTTAAAAATTTGTTCATTGCTATCGCGAGGCCAAGGGTCGCGATTGCGATGAACAGAATGGTAGGCGTTGCAAAACCAAAAATATCAGCTAAAGGCTACGATGTTCGATATGGTTCTCCACATTCATCCGGTACCCCGTGGGTGCAAACAAACTATGCTACCCCACCAAATTAGACATTCCAGGCTCAACTGAACCATCAAACTTCCTTTGTAGGTCGTCTTGACAAGAAGTGGCCCCAAACCACATGGCCCTATTTTTGCTAAAATCCACAAAGAAGCTCAAAATGGGCCCAGAAACCTTAGGCCCAAACCAAAGGTTCTTCTAGACCGAACTCGACATTTCGAAGCGAACAAACTGTCAGATTCCATTCTAAAGCCGTCTACCTGAGATTTTGATTTCATATGTTAAAACTTCAAAAGCCCCAAAACACGGGAATTTCACGAAACTTAAACAAACGACCAGACGAACAAGCTGTCAGTCCCACAAAGTCATAAATAACATGAGGTCGCTACAAGAAAGCTCTAAACGCTGAAAAGATCTGAAAAATGAGGAAATAACTTGTAGAGTTATTAGTTATTACACATATGTGCCCTTACATAAGTAAAGGATATTACATAATCATTTATTTAAAACTATGTTATTCGTCTGCGCTTTGCGTGGTTACAAATAATAATTGCATTGAATTTGCAATTAATTTTTTATTTATATTCATTCATTACAAATAATGGAAAAATAGGTTCTTAAAAAAATATTAGCAATATTTCAAGATGAATATGATTATTTTTCATTATCATATAGCCCAAGAACCTCCAATGAATGAATTATTCACGAAGTAATAAATCATTGGTTCTTTAATAAACATTAACAGGAAAATAAAGAAGAAAAAAAGAATATGTATGCAAATGCATTGCATGATATAAAGAAACAATTAAGTTGTATAGATTATATAATTGTGATATATGTCTTAGGAGAAAATTCAAAAACTTGTTAACATAATCAAAAAAGAAATTACCCTTGAACATCAAAGCAATTATAACTTTGAACTAGCATAATGAATTTCTTCAATTGATAAGTGAGAAATTTCATATTCATGTTAAAATAGATAATATATAAGCTTATATATAGTACTTTTAAATTATAAAATTTAACATAGAATATCAAAACATAGATTCTTGAAATTGAGTACAATAATTATTTTCTGCACAATGAATATATGTACTATATGCGTATATGTTCAATATAATCAGAGATAATAACTTTGAAGAAACACAAAAACAGAGTTTAAAACATCTACTCAAAAACAACAATTCATATCATACGCATAAACTAATGAGTGTACAAAAACATACCAGGATATGTAAAAATAGAATGAAATAGAAAGGAAAAAATCGAGTCCACTGAATGCACAATGTCTCCTTAAAAAAACCCTCCAATACCATAGGTTTAAAAAATTACATCCTATAAGAATGGAACAATTTTATTCACCAACTTATTGATACAAAAACAATGGTGTTAGTAAGTCACTCAACGGAGCAAAGTTCACAAATATTTAATTTTACAGAAGTAGAAGAAAAAGATCAAATTTTTTGTTGTTTTAAAATAAGAGGAAATTCCACAATTTACAGATACAAAGGGTAGTGTGACCAACTATTTATTGTACCTTATCAGAAAGGTTACAACTATTTGGAAAAGTTGCAACCCTTCCGAAAGTTCACAACCTTTCATAAAAGTCACCACTTTTCATAAAGTCGCTACTCTTCATTGGCTTGTGGTGGCGCCATGTAGGCGGACCTAGGGTTCTCTCTTTGTGTGTGTTTATATATATATATATATGATATATGATATATGATTGGATTATTACATATTGTTCCGTCTATCTTACATACAGGTTGTAAATTCAAATGTATCTTTGCAACGAATGGAGGAGTTGTTCTTAGCTGAAGAGAGAGTGCTCTTACCTAATCCACCACTTGAACCTGGGCTTCCTGCTATTTCAATCAGGGACGGATTCTTTTCATGGGATTCTAAGGTCTGGCTCTTCTTTATCTATCTGTTATTTTGCACTAAGCCACTGGAAGATTATTGTGGTTGCATAGTTCTAAGCAGCTTGCCTTTATCATCATTTGATTTTTCCTAGCCAAAGTATTTCTTGTAGTGCAAGACCATGTGGATCTGTAATATTGTGTTAATGCACAGAATGGCCTTGAAACTACTTGCTAGTAGCAATGCATCCCTATTCCTTTAATGCGTTTGAAGTGTATGTTTGCCAATGGTTACTGTATAACTCTTAAAAATCATTAATTATCATGATGTTTGCTGCATGGAATCTCTCTAGTGTAGCAAATGTGTGGAAAATCCAATAAGTAAAGTAATCTGAGAAGCTTGTTGTTTAGAAATTCATTTCTTTTGTTTAGAATACCTGGATTGTAACTTGCCTCTGAACCTTGAGGTTGAGTGAAGAGAGGGCTTTCACTTCATTTGCCATGTTCTTTATTGTTTCATTTTTATATCACATGTTACAATTTATGCAGAAAATAAGCAATTGCACAGAACAAGTTCTTCTACTAAAGTATTCTTAAGTGTCTGTGAGTGTGGAGAAATGTATGAAAGAAGATAAACAATGGGAAAGGATATCAGTTGTTTATTTATCATTTTCTCGTTCGATTGGCCTCTAAGACTATCTTATAATCCTGCCAAATTTATTTGGCCATTTTTTTTCTTTCAAGACATGTTTGCACTTAGTTGTCTTACTGTTGAACTTGTTTGGCGGGGGTTTATAATTTCACTTTAACTGTTTGTTCTCTAACTGGTAATCTTGTTTGGTGAGGATTTATAGTTTTCTCCGTAATCCCTTTATGAACCAAATGAGCTTAGTGCATTTTCCCTAGGCAGAAACAAGCGAAAACATAAATGGCATCTTGTGGGAAGAGTTTAAGTCTTCTCGATAAGTTCCGAGATACACAAAGTAGTGGAATAGAAAAATAATAATAAGTTGAAAAAAAGTAAAGATAGAATTCGAATAAAATAATCGAGAATAGTTTAAATACTCGAAAATAAGAAGAAATATAGAACCCTGGATAAATATCACAAGCAACATTCGCTATATGATATTTGATCTCCTCCAGAGAACGACAAACTAGAACCAAAGATATAAAAATAAAGAAGATTACCTTAAAGAATTCTAGTTCCTTTGTTGTGAGCCTAGTCAGTCTGTTCATGCATTCTCCACGATAAGAACACCAAGAAGCTGTGTATCGAATCCAAAGGTATCTAAAGAGTTCTCCTGGAAAAGGGTTATCCTTCAAAAAGAATGAGCAAAGAAGTGTTGAGGCTTATACGGATGCGGACTGGGCTAGTTCATCTATTGATAGGAAGTCTACATCCGGATATTGTACATTTGTTTGGGGAAATTTAGTTAGATGGAGAAGAAAGAGGAAAAATGTGGTGGCTCGAAGTAGTGCTGAGGCTGAGTATCTATCCATGGCACACGGAGTATATGAAAGATTGTGGCTCAACAGATTTTTGGAAGAACTAAGAAGCCTGCGAGTTTTCCAATGAAGTTGTATTGTGAAAATAAGGCTTCCATAGGCATTGCTCATAAACTAGTTCAACATGATAGAACAAAGCACGTTTAAGTAGGACACTTCATTAAGGAGAACATTATAGACGGAAGTATATGCATTCCTTTTGTTCCAACAACTGAATAAGTTGCAGATATTTTTAGCGAAGGTCTTTTCAGAACTACTTTTGAGTCCTTTTTGAGAAAGTTAGGCATGTTCAATATTTACATGCCAACTTTAAGGGAAGTGTCTGTTTGCAATGTAGTCATAATCTGCTTCACCAATGAGTTGGCAGATTTGAATATATTCTTCTCCACAAATAAGCTGGCAGATTTACTTATAATATGCTTCTGCAAATATGGGATTAGAATATAGTATTCTAGGAAATAGTTTAGAGGAAATCCCTTGATTCAAGGATTTTCTAAGAATTAGGGATTAATTAGTTTATTTGGTCTTACTTGTTCTCTTATAAATTTAGTACAAACACTATAAATAAAAATATTCTTTTGCAGTATCTAAACTTTCAGTACTGAATCACCTCAGAGCGTCTCAAGCAATCAAAACATATACACAAGATCAAAATAATCATATGAACCTATCGGGCCCTTCAAATAATGAATCGAAGCTTGTTTACTCAAAACGTAGACTTTGATCAAATCTCTTACCTTTAGGCTTCTAGTTTAAGATAAATAATTCCAAAACACTTCCAGATCTGTCAGGACCTGTCCCTTCCATACCTAAGTCATAAATTACCAAATGTACCAGTGGAAGTTGCAAATAGGGAAATGGGGTCCTTGAACTCGAAACGACCTACTGGGCCGTCACATATCATTGCCTTGTAAAAAATTGAAAATGATCACTTCATGGTAGAACTTCGATCCGAGTTCCTCAAATTGTTCTTTCACACTGACATTTTTATTTTCCTGGATAACTGTCACGAGGTTGGAGGTTTTTGTTTCTTTTTCAATTTCTATGCATCCAATATTAACCTCCTATTTTTACAGGCTGAACATCCCACTTTGTCAAATATTAATTTGGATATACCAGTTGGTGAGCTAGTTGCTATTGTGGGTGGGACTGGAGAAGGAAAGACATCTCTGGTTTCAGCAATTCTTGGGGAGTTTCCTCCTTTAGGCAATGCAAGTGTCACTATCAGAGGTTCCATTGCATATGTTCCTCAAGTTTCCTGGATCTTCAATGCCACTGTGAGCTTCAATTTATCCCTATTCCTTGTTATGCCTGTAGCACAAGTATGTTTACATGAGCATACTATTTCGGGGAGTCATTACAATATGTTGTAGATATTCTTAAAATGTGATAAATTATCTCTGGGTATTTATATGGAACAATGCAATTACCTTTACCTTACTGTTTTTTAGGTACGTGAAAATATATTATTTGGTTCCAACTTTGAACCAACAAGATATTGGAAGGCAATAGACGTCACTGCATTGGACCATGATCTTGAGTTACTTCCAGTTAAGTACATTTGATGGTAGTGTATTTGTGTCAATATATCTTTATGATGTATGGAATTTTCTATTTACTAGTTAGTCTACATGAAACTACTATGTTCACACATCTAAAATATTCAGGGTGGGGACCTTACAGAAATCGGCGAAAGAGGAGTGAATATTAGCGGAGGACAAAGGCAAAGAGTGTCGATGGCTAGAGCTGTCTACAAAAATTCCGATATCTATATATTTGATGATCCCTTAAGTGCTCTTGATGCACATGTTTCCCATCAGGTAATTATGTTGTATGAATGCCTGGACAACACCATTTCATTAAGGGAATGGGATATCAACATTACCTGAGAAGACCTTCCTTCTATATCCAATCTTCATATCCACCACCTGTAGATTTTTCCAAATTGACTAACCTCTTTCGTGTATATGTACAAGACTAATTTGCAGTAATTGGTTTGTTCACATAATTCACTGATTGCAATTGTTCCATCGTTCTTGTTGCAGTTTTTAAGCATATGCTAAATTCAATTTGGATCTAACTTGCAGTGCAATGGGATTTTTCAGGTTTTTAAAAACTGTATAAAGGAAGAATTGCAAGGAAAGACTAGGGTGCTTGTGACAAATCAGCTGCATTTTCTACCTCAGGTGGATCGGATCATTTTGGTTTCTGAAGGAATGGTGAAAGAGGATGGGACCTTCGAGAAGCTTTTGGAACATGGCACACTTTTTCCAAAGCTAATGGAAAATGCTGGGAAAATGGAAAGTTATGGTGTTGAAACTGAATATGACCCAAACTTTGACAGTGAGAGTTCACAGTCTTCAAACACAAGGCAAGAGCACCAACAAGATGTAACCTCTGTAACCAAAAGGAAGGCTGGTAAATCTGTTCTTATCAGGCAGGAAGAGCGGGAAACTGGTATTATCAACTGGAGTGTTTTGATGAGGTAACAAGTTAATGTATATGCTTTGAGACATTTATCCTTGGAAATTTTAATCAAGTCACTCAGACATGAATATCCTGGTAATTCAACAATTTTAGAATCCTAATTTCTTTCAGAATTTTTAAAAAGACGAGACTTACAACACTTATTAAGAGAAAAATTCATGGCACAAACTTTTCTAAAATATTTCCATTCTCTTGCTTCTCCCATTGCATCTAGAGACTGGTGGAATTAAAAAATGTTATTGTCTGTAGTGCAATAGTTTCTAGCATGGGCCTTGGAATATTCCGTTTATTTCTAGTGGTTTGTGTACCCCCTTTAGGAACACAACATCATCGTTGAGGTTTTCCTAATCTCCATACTAGGGGATGTGTCGGCTCCAATACCACCTGTAATAGCTAGGCCCCAACTGCCAAGGTATTCCCTAACGCAACCTTTTAGTCCTTGCGGTTTTCTCCCCTTGTTACCCAAAGGCATCCCAGAATTGAATTCCTGACCTTGCTTTGTATAACCCCTAACTTTTTCCTCCAGTTCTGATGTGCTATTTATCTAAGGTAAGTGATAACAACAAGGTCAGGGAGATCGCAATTTTAGAGTTTTGAATACTGGACGTGCGGAAGAAAAATATGAATGAATCTGGAATATGAGAATAAAGATATGGGAATTCGACGGAACAGTCCACAAATTTCCATGAATGTGATGTTTTAAAGCTTTGACAAGGTCAAGAGTAACAAAATATTGATTATGAGAAGAAATATAACACCTTTGCTTGAGAAAATGAATCAAAACGATAGCTTTGGATCTTGTCCACTTCATGATAACTTAAACAACAATTAGTATGGAAAAACTATTCGCCTTTTAAAGAATATCAAAAAGGAATCACTGATATCACAAGAAGAAACTACCTTTACATCAAAACTTGAACTATGAACTTAGTTACAACACTTTATCTTGCTAAAAAAGAACAGAAAACAAAAGTTTTAACTTGCTGATTTGATTTTCTGACATCAGGAAATTAATCTGGTCAAGATGAATCTGATTAATTTGATAGAAGAACAATAAATCTCCAAATAAAAACCATATCTAACGTAAATATCTAACAATTACCATTCAACTTTGAACCAAGGGGCAAATATGACTATGTTTATAGTAGATTTAAGGGAGATTGCACCATATCATCCCCTTGTAAAAGTTCTATTGCATTTGTTTGGATGATATGAAGTAATGGAGTAACTTTCCAATGTTTTCATTCATCATAATAGGCTCAAGAAAAGTTCTTATTTAACTATGTTTAGTAGAAACCCTTAGCTTATGGTTTGAAATGTGCTTTTGTTCAAATTTCCTTATCAGGTACAAAGATGCTTTGGGAGGTTTGTGGGTTGTCATGATTCTGTTTGGCTGCTACACATTGACTGAAATTCTTCGAATTCTGAGTAGCAGTTGGCTAAGTGTCTGGACCAAAGCAAGTTCCTCACAGAGCAATGGAGCTGGATTTTATATCTTGGTGTATGCTATTTTGTCATTCAGTCAGGTGCGAGTGCAGTTTTCCACCTTAATTAATTGCAATCATCAGTGATCATCCTTGGTTATTCAGGTTTCTGTGCTTTATTTACTTTTAATTTTTCCTCTCTTCCTTACATCTGAAGATGGGTACCTAGCCCTATCTAAAGGAGAAACTTTCCTGCTACAGAATTCCTCTCAATAAGCACGAAGCCCAGTAATATATTTGTATATGAGGGAGATCCTCCATTAGCTTAGTATTTTAGCTTCACAGTTGAAAATGAAGTCAAAGGAACAGGAGATTTCCTAAATGTCATTATGTTTCTTCAGAGGAGTATTGTGTAACTCTCAAGTCCATGAATATGAATTAAAGGAGGCTCATTCTGGATTCACTTTCTACAGGTGATTGTAACACTGGCAAATTCCTTCTGGTTGATTATCTCTAGTCTAAATGCAGCTAAAGGGATTCATGACACCATGCTGCATTCAATACTTCGAGCACCAATGGTATTCTTCCACACTAATCCATCTGGACGCATAATCAACAGATTCGCAAAGGATCTTGGAGATATTGATCGCAATGTGGCAAATATTGGTAATACGTGTCTCAGCCAATTGTGGCAGCTGCTCTCGACCTTTGTTCTAATCGGAGTCGTCAGCTCTATATCTCTGTGGGCCATAATGCCACTTCTAATTCTATTTTATGCTGCCTATTTATATTATCAGGTTCGCTAAACTCCAAATTTTTGGTTGCCCATTATTTTATCTTTTCCTCTACATATGGTGCTTTAGGGTGGGATGGTCTCTTGAGCTTCCCTCGTGAGCTAACTTTTGGAGTTGAGTTAGGCCCAAGGTCGTTTTCTTTATCATGTAATTAGATCTAAGCTTATTCCAATTTCTTGTTTGCCTGATGTTGGAACTATATTTTATACTTTGTCCATGCTTCAAATGTTCAATCACACATATAGCGGGAGGGAGTATTTAGTCCAACATTAGTGCTTTAGGGGTGGGGGACTGTTTCTTTACAAGGTCTTGAGCAGTTGTTCCATCATGAGCTAGATTTTTGGAGTTAAATTACCCCAATTCCATTTCCTTATTAATTTTTTACAACTTCAAAAAACTCAAGGGAGTAGAAAGTTACACCATTTAAAGAAGCTACACTTATAGTGGTACAATTCAACTCCCCAACTAATCTCATGTTCCTTCCTGAGGTCATGTCATACTTATCTTGACCTGACTAAAATTTCACGATTAGGAATATCGAAATCTATAATTTGTCATCCCTATCTCCTTAAGTATGCCCATTGTGAAATGGCAATGTCTAAATATGCAAATTGTGAAATGGCGATGTTTGACCAGAATTAAAATGCTTCAATACCTAGGAAATATTGTGATTTACCTACGTGTCGTGCTCGTCAAAGGAGCCCATATATAATTAACCCACACAACCCCACACATATTTTAATGGTTTAGGGAGTGATATTTAATGGGTAAAATTTTGGCTTCAACCCATATTTGACTGGTAAGAATATGAGCACACATGATAATTTATGGGCAAAATACAGAAAGCAAGAGACATCTAGTATGTTTCTGGTATGAAGGAAACATTTTCTTTCCAATTTTCTCATGTTTGGTAGTCAAAACGTTTTGGAAAATGTTATCCATATGGACCTATTTTCCTCCAATTTAAGGAAAATGCCTTTTTCTACATTAAGGAAAACATTCAACCTCCAACTAAACCACTCCAATGCCATAGACCATAAACCCTTGACCCGCAACCTCTCAACCTACCATCCCACTCCTCCACTCCTTGCTTGCTCTAGACTCACACCCAACCCTACCCTTAACCCGATGCACTCCCACCTCACTGCGGAGGCTAACCCCTCCTTTACCCTCAATCGAGACTCGAGCTTTCAACCTCAAAATTAACTCCTAGTCCAGACCTTGATCCCAACTCAGATTCGAGACACAACTTCCAACCCCAACTCAAAACCTTGTTCCATGCCCACACTCTCAATAAAAGACTCAGCTTTGAACCCAACCTTAATTTCAAAATGGGTCCATTCCTTATTCAAGACTCGACTCTTGAACCATGTCCCAACCCTTGATCTAGGGAATCATTATTTGTTTTTCGGCCTAAGATTAAACCATGATTTGGGACCAACATGAGATCTAATCTAACTCTTGACACAAGATTAGACTCTTGATATCGAACCAAGAACCGATCCAAGACCTGACTACCCACTCCCCACTCCAAAAGTAGCCTTAAAAGTGAGACTCGACTCCTGACTCCAACTCGAGGTTCGTATTGTGGACCCAACACTCAACTTTGACATGGAATTGAACCGAGACCTGACTTAAGACCTAGAATCGAACCTCCGGCCAAAGACACAAAACCCAAACCCAGGAACCTGATCCCAACCCAACTTGACCACAGTCCTAGACCTGAATCTCAATTCCATTACGGGAACTGACTCAAGACCTGATCCTTACTTGGAACCCGACTCAGGACAAACTTTTGACTCCCACCTAACACCCCATCTGAGTCTCGTTTTTATCCGAGACTCGGGTCTCAACTTTCAGCCCCAACCCAGGATCTGATCCCGACTTAACCCCAATCCAAGATCCGGCTCCTAATCCCGACCCAGGAATCAGCCTAAGACCCAACTTGAGACCTAACTCTCGATTTCCTACCCCGACCCAAGAACTAACCATTGACCTGACACGGGAATTGTACTTTGACTTTGAATGTAATATATATACCATTCTATCACCAACCCACTTTTACCCATATGAAATGTGGCGGGTTAAATTATTAACCATTTTATGTTTACCCATTTTGACCCAACCCTCTTCTTTTCCACTACTACCTAGGCCCTTACTATGAAAATGCTGAAACAGATACTTGAAGTTATCAATGCGCTCTTGTTTACTGTCTATGTAACATAGACTACCAAATAGATGAAGAAATCAGAGGCTGATTATTAATAAAAGACATAGTGATCAGTTTTTGTACGTATTCTAAGTATACTCAAAGAAACTGGTTTAAACCTTATGAAAATCGTCATAATCGGCACTCAAATTCACTACTCTACTTGAGCAACAAAAACTACAGTTTCTCAATGCATCTCATAATGAAAATCACCATGAAGAAACACATTTTTGATATCCAATTGACAAAGAGGACAGCAATGAACAACTGCCATGTATAAGAGAAGTCGTGAAAGATAATTTTAGCATAAAAAGAATGTATCACGATAGTCAAGCAAATACAGCCACCAGATGGAGCTTATGTGGTATGTGGATCAATCTGACTATCCGAATTGGTGCATATCCCCGTAGTGTACAATAGTTTTACTTGGAGCAGAGTAATAAGTTCCCAAGTACCACTAGTGTATCAAGAAAATCTCCTTAACCATATCCTATCTTCATAATTTGAGATGATAGAACAGCAGAATTCACTGATGGTGGGAGATCATTGAGTGACTAGGAGTAGTAAGACATAGTAACCAAGAGAATGCTTAATAATCTATTGTCAGAAGGGTCGGACTGGCCAAAATCTGGTCTTGCACTAAGTCAATACTACTTAGAAAAATGTTAAATTTTATATGTCTAAGTAACTGTTAACTTGATGAAATGGCATCTTACGTGTTAATGGCATGACCAGAAAGTGTTGAGCAAGTATCATAAATCATCGCAGACTGAACAAAATGAATTCATATTAGTGCAGGAGGAGGATTAATCATAATATATCAAACTACCCAGATTAATTCTTCTTTAATGATTTTAGAGTACGAATAGTAAAAATTATTCAAATCCAAAATCAAAGGTTAAACTAGTTATAAAGGGGGTGAAAACTGTATAGTAGACCCACGCTGACTTCCAGTTTTGTATGTACTACACAATTTGGTGATGTAGGGGACAAACTCTTATGATTAAAATGCTACTTTGCTGAGATTATTGCTACCATCTAATATGCTGTTTGGTTGTACTTTTGACAATCCTTGACGTATTGAAGGAAGTTGCAATGCTATGTGGAAAGCGTCTCTTAAGAAATTGTAGGAGATTACTACATTTGTCTCTCATTGTGTAGGCTACTCCATTCATTACCTTAAGTTTGGGGTTGAATTCTTATATTCTTTCACATATTGTTAGAGTCAAACTGTGATGAGCCCTTTTTCTCTCTTCATGCCTATCAATCTCGGCTTCTCCTCTCTCAGCTGAGACAATAAGTTACTCTGAGATTTTGTTTCAATTCAACCCATCGAGCCACTAGTATTGCTCCGGGCCACTCATATTAGCCTATTGAGAGTAATCTCTTCTACTCCACTCCAGCCCCAATCATGTTGAGCCTCATCACTCTCTACTTTAGACCAAATGGAGGCAACAGAAAAGAAAACAAAATCAGATTTACGTTTAAATCACATACTCAGGTTACACGTACAGGAGGGTACTAATGAATGCTACATTGTCCCTTTCAGCGACCTGAGGGTTTCCAAATGGACTGTAATGATACTAGGCTACTCCATCCATTACTTCAAGGTTTGGGTAACATGCTCTGATTCTGATATAGAAATTGGTTTTTGTATTAGTCCTGTACCCTTGTATTTCCCTTTTAGTTTTCAGGACTACATGTGAAAAGTCTGTCTTCTCTATATTATTAATACTTCACTTAATCCGTGCCTGTTTTCCCTGGCTGTTGTTTTTGATGAAGCAGATACTTCTACTTAACCTCATAAGTGATTGTGTGCCTCTGGCCATTGTTCTTGATTAAGTAGATACTTCTTTTGTCTTCTTCCCACTCTTTTAGGCATATTACAGAATCAGATGTACTGTCTATGATAATTTATCAACTGTTGATTTTACATTCTATTATGAGGATCAGATTACATACTACTACTACAACTTATGTTTCACAGAATACATCCCGCGAAGTGAAACGTCTAGATTCCATTACCAGGTCCCCTGTGTATGCGCAGTTTGGAGAAGCTATAAATGGTTTATCAACCATCCGTGCATATAAAGCACATGACCAGTTAGCTGCCATTAATGGGAAGTCTATGGACAACAATATCAGATTCACTCTTGCCAACACAAGTACAAACCGCTGGCTTACCATAAGGCTTGAGACACTAGGAGGCATAATGATCTGGTTGACTGCAACTTTTGCTGTTATACAGAATGGGAGAGCAGATGACAAGGTTGCGGGTGCTGCTACTATGGGTCTGCTCCTAAGTTATTCTTTGAATATTACTACCTTACTCAGCAATACTTTGAGACAAGCAAGCAGAGCTGAAAATAGTTTAAATGCCGTTGAGCGTGTTGGTACATATATAGATTTGCCATCAGAGGCTCAAAATGTTATTTGCAGCCAGCCTCCTCCACACTGGCCATCATCAGGGTTCATCAAATTTGAGAATGTTGTCCTACGTTACAGACCTGGACTTCCTCCTGTCTTGCATGGTTTATCATTCGAAATTTCTTCAGGTCAAAAAGTTGGCATTGTTGGAAGAACTGGTGCTGGAAAATCGAGCATGCTAAATGCTCTGTTTCGAATTGTGGAACTTGAAAGAGGGAGAATATTGATTGATGATTGTGATGTTGCTAATATTGAACTGATAGATCTTCGAAGTGCTCTTAGTATCATACCTCAATCGCCTGTTCTTTTCTCTGGTACGTATTTCTCTTTTCAGCTATTTTTGATACTACGTCACTCTTCCACATCTCAGGATTGACACAAATTGGAAAAATATAATATGCAATCCAAAATTGATGCATGCATAAATCACTTTTGAATCGTCTACTCAATCACTTTGGAATTATATTATTAGCAAACGCGAGTGTTTATGTGTAACAAACTGAGTCTACACCCTAGGTGTGACCAACACTTGGAACCACAATTGGCATATAGCATATCTATGAAACAATAAAATCCCACAACTGATGCGGGATCTGGACATGACTAACTGGGCAATAGTCCTTTTAACTCATAACATGATATATGTTATGAATTTTTAGTGAAGGATCAACCCCAGGGCTATATATAAAGTCAGCTCGTTAATGGGAGGTTGAAACCTTAGATTTCATTAAAAGAAAGAATTCCAATATGTTCAGTTCTTCAAAGGGAGAGTGAAACCTTAGAGTTCAATGGAAGAGAGAACTCTAATCTCTTTCTTTTCACTGAAATGCGACTTGCTGATTTATTCATCAAAAACTCCTTTAAATAGAAGTCTTATTACATCAGTAGGAAGTCTCAGTTCTTCAAAGGGAGAGTGAAACCTTAGAGTTCAATGGAAGAGAGAACTCTAATCTCTTGCTTTTCACTGAAATGCGACTTGCTGATTTATTCATCAAAAACTCCTTTAAATAGAAGTCTTATTACATCAGTAGGAAGTCTAATCCTTGTAAAAGTAGGAGACCTAAATCCTATTCCAAACTAATACCTATAGCTTGACCTCATCCTTATAAAACTATGAAACATAAGCCATTCTAGAATAATAAATAAAGTTACTTAAATTATATACAACAAATAAATAAATCTACTTTAAAATATAATAAAATACTTAATTAATTGACTTCCTCGCATCCACGACATTACTCCCCTCACGTTGAAAGAACTTGTCCTCAAGCCCAAATTTCAGGCCAATCATTCAAAAGATCTGGAATATTGTCAATTTAATTATCCAATTCCAAACCTAGCCAATTTATCTTGAAGTTGATATTGATAAATTTCAACTCTATCAGCTTGTTGATGCTTTGACTAATTCCCCATCAGGTTGCCACTTTCATGAGGTCCAAATCGCTCAAGCAATTGTTAACAAGGATGTGTCCAAATTAATGGGTTGTTGATACCGTTGAAAGTTGGAAAATTCATCTTTGTATAACTTGGTATTATCGAATGTGAATAACCACTTCTTATCGGCTAGTTGAATAGGTGGTGTGTTGACTTTAGTAGCAGAAATTGTTTATCTATGGGTTGTTGGTTTTGTGGAGCCAACTCCCATTTAGACAATTGTTCTTGGATG
Organism: Solanum habrochaites; assembly: GCA_027704765.1. Lineage (NCBI taxonomy): Eukaryota > Viridiplantae > Streptophyta > Magnoliopsida > Solanales > Solanaceae > Solanum > Solanum habrochaites. Next base: position 42,961,043 of record JAKWJA010002500.1, read on the forward strand.
ACTCGGACAATTCTTTTACCGAGGCGTTGTTCCATTGTTGCAATTTTAGAGTCCATTAAGGTTTCTGTAATGGTAAGTTCTCAAAATCTGAAACTGATCTCATCGCGAAATATGGAACTGACCTCATCGCCCATTCTGTTAGGCTCTGATACCAAATTGTTAGGGAATGATTGATTCACAAGACAATATATAAATTTAGCTTGTTAAAGGAGGTTGAAACCTTAGAGTTCATTAAAAGAGAACTCGGATCTCTTTAGCTCTTCAAAGGGAGACTGAAACCTTAGATTTCAATGGAAGATAGAACTCTAATCTCTTGTTTTTTGATGAAATGTGACTTACTGATTTATTCATCAAAGGCTCATTTAAATAGGAGTTTTATACATCAATAGGAAGTCCAATTCTGATGAAAGTAGGAGACATAAATCTTATTCCAAACGAATAACTATAGCTTAACCTAATCTTTATTAAACTATGAAACATAAACCCGTTCTAAAATAATAAATAAAGTTACTTAAATTATAAATAAATCTACTTAGAAATATAATTGAAGACTTAAATTAATTGACTTCCTCGCATCCACAACAATATAACAACTGTATATACATGGAGATCTGAAACAAATAATGTTTGAATTAAAGCTCTAATAACTTAAAGAAATAGATTCATTGAGACATGGCCCCAGCTACCCATAAAATGGAATAATGGTTTGGAATAAATCTAAACTACTAAACTACTTTATGAAGTTTTCGAATGAAGAGGACTCATGTTGATTTGTAAATATCTTAAGTGTGATCAGATATGATTTTATAGGATTTAAATTAATCTTATAAAATCAAATCTGATTTGCTATTGAATAGGTTAGGATATTAGATCAATAAAATCATCCCTAGATTGTCAAATCTGCTAGAATCAAGGGATTTGATACCCAGTTAGTTAGTTTTTTATACTATAAATATCTATCTCTATGGATGAATAAGATTGTACAAGTTTGGTATCAAAACTTACAACTCACAAAACTGCTGACCGGAGAAAATGCAATTGTCTAGCCATGAATCTGAGAGCAAAAGCCTGAATCTACATCAATGACAAGATGCATGCAAAGAAAAGTATGTGCACTAAGTATGTAAGGTTTGATAAATGATGCAAGTGTATTTCACTTCATACTAAAAATGATAGGCTACACTTAGAATATATACACAAAGCTAGACACAAAAGGTCAAGAGCATATCCTTGATAGGTTACCTACCATACCTACAATATTTGACTATAACACATTACCTACAATACTTGACTATTATCTTACAACACAATCTAATAGTTGAAATACTCTTTGACAATATCTTAACATTCTCCCTCAAGCTGGAGCGAACATGTCATATGCTCCAAGCTTGCTGCAAATGTGTTAAACCCGAGTTCCTCCAAGGGACTTCTAAGATTATCTGCCAATTGGTCATTTGAACAAATAAAGATGGTGGCAATGCATCCGGACTCAATCTTTTGCCTAATGAAATGACAATCCATCTATATATGTTTCACTCTTTCATGGAAAACTGGATTTGAGGCAATATGAAGGGCAGCCTGATTGTCACATATAAGCTTCATCGGTTTGAAGTCAACACATTTTAACTCTTGAAGAAGTTGTTTCAACCAGATAAGATCGCATGTAGCAAGAGCCATAGCTCGATATTCTGCTTCTGCACTAGATCTTGCAACAATATCTTGCTTTTTACTTTCCTATAGATTAAATTGCTCCAATCATGACTCAATACCCGAAAGTAGAGCATAGTAAAAAGTCTATCTGTTGGAGAACCTTGCCCAATCTGCATCAGAATATTCAATGATGTCAACGTGAACTTTGTCTTCATATAAAAAACCTTGCCCTGGATCTCTTTTGATGTATCTGAGGTTGCGAATTAGTGCATCGCAATGATCTTTACAGAGCTTGGAGAAACTGACAAACCACACTTATAACAAATGAAATATTCGGCATGTAATAGTTAGATAATTCAATTTACCAACCAGTCTTTGATATCTACTAGGATATTCCAAACAAATATATATGGTCAAAATAATGGAAATAAAATGAGAAAATACTGACACCAAGAATTTACGTGGAAACCCTTTTTAACAAGGGAAAAACCACGGGCCAAGAGGGGCAATTGATATCCCTATAGTAAGAAATTTTACACTGTAGTCACAAATACAATACTCAAAGTTACTACTGCACACTCAAAAGGAATAACACTTTTTGATTTCTACCTTACTAAAATATCGATCATACTCTATTTTTCTTCACGGACTATTCTTCTTGTATAGTCTATGAAATACCTCACTTTGCTTTTAAAATATTTTTTTCTCTCTAACTTCGTGTATTCTACAAATGAGCTACTGAGCTCCTTTTATAGAAGAAATTTACAACTAATGTCATCAATGATAGCTTGAAATTACCAAAGTTTGAAACTTTGCAACTATGTAGTTATCTTGGTAAGAATTAGTTGGTACGTAGTTGTACCAGATTAAGAATTTGATAAAAATGGGCTGGAACCCCACAATCTCCCCTTCCAATCCGGTGGTATCTTCATCTTCTTTTGAGAGAGCTCATACCCTAAGTTCTTTGCATAACTTGAACTTGTCTTTCAATATCGTCTTGGTCAGCATATCTGCAGGATTTTCACTTGCGTGGATCTCTTTGACGTTAAATAGTTCACTCTCCTCTTCCTCACGAATCCAATGTTTTCTGACGTCGATGTGCTTTGTTCTTGCATGGTACATGAAGTTCTTACTCAAGTTTATTGCACTCTGGCTGTCATAATAGACAATATGCTCTATCTAATGCAAACCAAGCTGTTGAAGAAATCGCTTTTGCCATATTTCCTTTTCGACTTCAGTAGCCGCAATATACTCAACTTGAGTTGTAGATAGTGCAACACACACTTCTGCAACTTCAACTGCCATTATATAGTTCCATTGAAAAAGTAAATAAATATTCGGTAGTAAATTTTCTATTATTAAGGTCACCTGGCATATCAACATCTGTATGCCATTTTCAATATTGGTATCCTGATGCTCAAACACAGCATTTATCTGACTTGATCTAGACATACATGGATTTAATCCACTTACCAGCTTCCCAATCTCCTGTTTCGAGATTGTTCGAGAATCTGCTGACCCCAACCAACTGGTGAGAAATATCAGGTATAGTGCACTTCTCATTACATACATTAGCCTTTCCAACGACGTAAGATATGGTAACTTTGGCCATGCTCTCTTTTTCCTTCCCTAGTTAGAGGCTCCTCTTGCTCCAACTTCATATGACCAAGAAAGGAGGTTCTAACAGACTTACACTTCTTCCATATTGAAGTGCTCACATGAGCAACGAACCTCATGAGCTTTAAGAACTCAACCGCGATCCAACCAAAGGCAGATAATTAGTGGAGGCACACGAAAACAAGTTGCATAATATGGAGATGGGTATGCAGCCCACCCTCGTGAGTGGTGCAACGAGAGTGTGGAACGACAAAGGAGATGGCAGCGGAGACGTACCCTACAGTGGGTACACGAAGTTTGAATTTGAGCCAGGCGCTAATAAGAAATTTCAATCGGAGCAGTGTGTATTTGTACAAACATTTTTGTGATGATCACTTCATCAGCCTTCTGGTTTTGTGGTGATATGGTCAATTGCGGCAAGAATACTTTCAGATTGTCTAGTGCTGAAGAAGAAGTTATGTAACGTCTTTTTGTATGAAAGACTTGGGTCATGCCAAACAAATTTTGGGCATGAGAATTACTCAGGACGGAGACTCTTTCTGCCTTTGTCGAACTGCCTTGACGCCTTGGCAGGCTTTGACCTGCTTTCCTTCGCTTACCGGAGAGCGGATTCCGTCTCAGAGATGAAAGGAAGATTTATTAGTCACACAAGAAGTACATTGAACGTGTGCTAGAGCGCTTCAATATGAAGAATGTTAAGTTTGTTAGCACACCTCTTGCTGGTCATATGAAGTTGACCAAGAAGATGTGTCCTATAGCTAGGGAGGAAAACGAGAGCATGGCCAAAGTTTCATATTTATACGTTGTCGAAAGTCTAATGTATGCAGTGATATGCACTAGACCTTATATTTCTCACTTAGTTGGTTAGGTCAGCAAATTTCTCGACAATCCGGGAAAAGGGCATTGGGAAGCTGTGAAGTGGATACTCAGGTATCTTAAATGAAGGTCGGATGAATTCTTGTGCTTTGGAGCATCAGATCCAATCTTGAAGGGCTCTAGGTTACGGTGATAAAAGGAAATCAACTACTGGATATTTGTTTACTTTTTCGGGTGGGGGGGGGGGGGGGGGATGGGCATTTTTATTATGTTTCGTAAGTTTGCAGAGTGTGTGTCACGATCTAAAACTAGTTGAGTGCATATTGCGTGGTCGACTAAAGTTTAGCAATGGAGATGATATGGCTCAAGCGATATCTTCAAGATCTTGGTTTGCATCAGATGGAGTATTTTCTTCAATTTGGATGGCCAAAGTGCAAGACTTGAGCAAGAACTCCATGTATCATACAAGAACAAAACACATCGACGTCAGATATCATTTGATCCGTGAGGAAGTTGAAACTGAATCATTTCACGTCAAAAAGATCCACACAAGTGAAAATCCTGCAAAAATGCTGACCAAGACGATATCGAAAAACAAATTGAAGTTATACAAAGAACTTGTGGGTATGAGCTCTCTCTAAAGAAGATGAAACTATCTCCTTCCAGTGAATGATACTGGAAGGGGAGATTTGTGGGGTTCCCGTCCCCATATTTATTAATATCTTATTTGATACAACTAAAAATCTTACCAAGATAACTACCTAGTTGTAAAGTTTGAAACTTTGATATTTTTATGATGACTTGGTGACATCGTTAGTTGTAAACTTCTTCGATAAAAGGAGCTCATTTGTAGAATACACCAAAATTTAAGGAGAAGCCGTGAGATAATTCACAAACTATTCCGTAGTTTTGAGAAAATATTGTTGAAAGTAATATAAGTGTGAGTTTGCTAAGAATAAAAAGAGTGTTGAAGTAGTATTATTTTGACACTACCAAGTCTTCATCAACATTATTAGATTACTTATTTGGGTATCATATTTACCCCATTTTATTAGTGGTTTGTGGTTTGTTACCCTCTCCAGTTGTTAATTATTTGGACATTATCCTTGATATGATTATCATTTTTTTCCAACAACATGGTATCAATTTACCAATCAGTCTTCGATATCTACCAGGATCTTCAAATGGCTCCCTTTGTCCAAGAACGAGTTTGATGTTTGGATCCATAGGAGTGTAAATAGGTTTGCAATTTAACATGCATGTCTCCTCTAATATGTCCAAAGTGTATTTTCTCTGTGACATAGCAATACTTGACTTGGATTGTGCTACCTCAATTCCTTAAAAATGTATTTTCTCTGTGACATAGCAATACTTGACTTGGATTGTGCTACCTCAATTCCTTAAAAATACTTTAAATTCCCCAAATCTTTGGTTTGAAAGTGACTGAAGTGCCTCTTTTGTTGAGATATTCCTTCTTGATAATTTTCCGTTATGACAATGTCGTCAACATAAACGACCAAATACATGTTCTTTTTTGGGCCATTATGTCAATAGAAAACAGAGTGATATACTTTACTTCGAGACATCTCAAATTGTTGGACAACGGAGCTAAATCTGCCAAACCATGCTCTCAGAGATTGCTTGACGCCAGATAGAGAACATTTGAGATGGCATACTCAATTAGACTCCCCCTGAGCAAAAAATCTAGGAGGTTCCTCCATATAAACTTCCTTAGCAAAATCACCATGCAAAAAGAAATTCTTCAATATCTAGTTGATGAAGAGGTCGATAATGCATTGCTGCCAAGGAAATAAGCAGTCGGACAGATGCAATTTTGGCAATTGGAGAGATTGTGTCACCATAGTCAAGACCATAAATCTCTGTGTACCCTTTGAACAACAGCGGCTTTCCAACTGATCTGTTCCATTCGTCACACACTTACGTAATAATCCACGACTTCCAACAATAGATTCCCCTCTCGTACCTGGACCAGTTCCCAAGTGTTATTTGTGTGTAAAGCATTATTCTCTTCGTTCATAGCATCTCTCCACCCTGGATGTTCCAATGCTTCACTAACAATCTTTGGTATAGGTACAGTAGATAGGGTAGATACAAAAGTATAATAGAATGGGGACAACCGATGATAGCTTAAGCATTTATCTCTCGGTTGTTGATTTCGAGTAGTACGTATACCTTTACGTATGGCAATTGGTGGGTAGTTGCATCTGATGAAGGCATGACTGGAGCAGGTGACAAAAGAGCAAAAAATGAGTCATCAGGAGCTACTACTGTATCTGTACTAAGAGTAGTATTATTTTTGTTATCACTAAGCGGACAAGCACGTCGGGTGTATACTTGAAGAGGAGATGGGGGGGGGGGGGGGGGAGGGGGGGAAAGAATAAGTGGGGGGGGGGGGGGGGGGGAAGTGGGGGGGGAAGGGGGGGGGGGGGGGGGGGGGGGCGACTGGGGGGGAGAAAAAAAGAAAAAAAAGGGGGGGGGGTGGGGGGGGGGGGGGGGGGGGGGTGGGGGGCGGTGAGTGGTTTTGAGGGTTGTTTGGAAGATTGACTTGTGGTAGGGGAAGCATAGGTACGGGCAGAATTTGAGGAATTAAATTTTTGCTTGTAGTGTTTGGTGTAAAATAGGGGGATGTTTCAAAAGCTGACATCTGCACTGAAATAATATATATTTGTTTTTGGATCATAATACTTGTAACCTTTTTGGTGACGAGAGTATCCTAGAACTACACACTTAATTGGTTTTAGTTGGAGTTTGTCATTTCTAGTACTTAGATCATGGACAAAGCAAGTACATCCAAACACTCTCAAAGGTAGACAATAGGGATTTTGACCTGGAGTTTGATGGTGCAACGCATTGGAGGGCATTCTATTTATCAAATAGCACGCAGTGAGAACGGCATCCCACAAAAACGAAGAGGAACATGATGGTGTATAAGTAAAGTACTAGCAGTTTCAATGAGATTACTATTTTTACATTCGGTGACCCCATTTTGTTGAGGAGTATATGCACATGAAATATGGTGAGTGATTCCCTGAGACGACATGAAACTGCCAAAAGGAGATGATAAGTACTTCTTGGCATTATCACTACGTAATACCTTTATTGAAACACCAAATCGATTTCTTATCTCAACACAAAAATTTTGAAAAACAGAGAATACTTCAGAACGATTTTTTCATTAAAAAAAACCCATGTGCGACGGGAAAAATCATCAATAAAGGTAATGAAATATGAAATCCTAAATTTGAAACAACACGACTAGGGCCCCATACATCTGAATGAACAATATCAACATATATGCAGCCCTTTTATTGTCTCTTTTTGGAAACGAAGTGCGACTATGTTTCCAAAGTTGACAAGACTCACATTCAAAAGAAGACAAACTGGAAAGACTCTAAACTAATTTTTGAAGCTTTGCGAGACTCGCGTGACCATGACAATTGTGGAGAAGGTCTGTTGGGGTAGTGGAAGTGAAGGCAACTAGTGGTGGTGATTTTGATATGTAATACAGTCCTTGTTCCAATCGTCTTCCCCATTTTCTGGTCCTATACAACAACAGAGTCGGCCAAAAAAGTGACACCGCAATTGAGGTGTTTCGTTAATTTTCTAAGAAGAATCAAATTAAATGGACATTCAGGAGAAAAAAAAACTGATTGTAAGGTAATAGAGGAAAGAAGTTGCATGTCACCTATTTCGTTTACTGCAGTTCTTGATCCATTAGCAAGGGTAACTGCAGATAGGGTTGTGGAATGAATGAATTTGAAAAAGATTTTTGAATTAGCTGGAGATTGGTAATGCACCATAAACTAAATCTCCAATGGCAGTTCGGTGAAGAGCTGGTTATACATTAAAAGGAATTACCATTTGTGAGGTCCAAATAAAGTGAATTGTTCCATGTAGCGCTTGATACTGCAAATAGTCCCTGTTAATCTGCTACACACATCGCGGTAATGGACAATTGACCAGCTGGACTCTCTTGTCCCTTTATGGGTTTTGAACCTGTGAATTGTACGTCCGATGTAGGACGCGGTGGTGGCCATGCATATTACCAACAGATTGTCGAGAAATGGCCTGAATTTTGCAATAGTTGCAATAGGTCTGTGTTTTCTCTAACTGTTTCCCCCTTTAAATGGACATTTAGTTCTGTGGATTTTCTTTTTCACAGCTGATACAGATGTCTCAACTTTCTTTGGTCTCAATGCTTCTGAACCAATGCACAATAATCGAGCTGAAACATCGCTATGGAAGGAACTGAGGAACCTTGCCAAGATTTTAGCTTTATCCGTGTCTGATCAGATCTAGTCCTTTTCTTACTAAAGCCATAAAGAAATTATCTCTTCGTGCTACCTGTGTGGTGACACTTCAAGAGAGTGCCTGAGAGAATCCGCCTTGATCTTTCAGGTATATATCCTGTCCTAATAACTTGTCCATAATCTTGATTCGGCACCTCTGAAGTTGGACTATGTGAAAACATATTGAGAAACATATTAATTGTCGAATTGTTATCTCATTGGGTTACATTGAGACCCTATGTTATAGACACTACATTAGAATTCCTCTTGTCCAACTAGGAATCCTATTCTTATTGCTATTCCTATTTTCTATTCCTATTTTAGTATGGGGAATACTTATTTTCTCTTCTACTATCTCCCCCTCAAGCTGGTGCATACAATCATATGTACCTAGCTTTTTACAATGTATTAATAAGAGGACTTGAGGGACTTGGTGACGATATAACTTGTCATTTGACTTCACGAATTTCGTAACATATCTCTCCTGAGAGTATATTTTCTCAGACAAACTGTAGTCATTCTCAATTGCTTTAGTCCTTTCATGACCGCTGGATTTGATGTGATATGACGAGCCACTTGTTATCACATATAAGTTTTCATCCCCCCCTTATCAATTTTGGCCAAATTTTAGTTCTCCCAGCAACTGGGCGGTTTTGTTTTTTTTTTTGATCCAAACTAGCTCACAAGTTTGTTGTCGCCAATTGCGCGATTTCTGATTCCGCACTAGATCAAGCAACCAATTTTTTTCGTACTCTTCCACGACACAAATTACCTCTTTAGTAAAACACAATATCCGGATATCTAACGTCATGTGCCTTATTTTCAAAGAGAGCTTTACTGGAACTGACTTATATATCGCAGAATACGAACCACTGCTTCCCATGACTTTTGACAAGAGGAAGTCAGAACTGACTTCACAACACTCACAGGAAAAGAGATGTCAGTTCTATCACTGTGAGATAATCACGTTTCAACAGTTGTCTATACCTTTTACGGAATTACTAAGGTGGCTCCCTTCCTAAGATGGAGTTTACCATTTGGGGATCCATAGGATGTCTAATGTGTTCTACCATCCCATCCATCCCTTCTCCTCAAGAATGTCCTAAGGCATACTTTTCCTCTTTGAACATTACCGGTGATAACATTAGCATCAACTAAACAATCCAAATAATACCTGGACTGTGCAGAATGGTGAAACAACACGAGTGATCAGCTCCACTATGAGTTCATGCCAAATTGCTGAATTACTGTGGCTGAACTTCTTCTAAACCAAGCCGAGGAGATTGTTTTCAGACCATAAAGTGACACTAATTGCAATCGAAAATACAGGCTCTAGACTCCTCCCTGGAGCAACAACAACCAAGTGGTGTGCTCCACCTAGCTTCTTTCTCAGATCACATGCGAACACATTCTTAATGTCCCAACTGATGACGAGGCCAATACAACTACAACCATAGATAGATAATAGGTGGACCATATGCTATTTTTTAGCCACAAGAGATAAGTGTCACTTCAAATCTACCCAAATATTTAAGATCTATGCTTTGGCAACAAGGCGAGCCTCAAGTCCTCAACCTGACCGTCTGGGCATTTGGACTGCGTTAAAACCAAGCAACAACCAACCGTATATTTACTTACAGAACGGGAACAAGCCTCCCAAGTGGCCACTTTTTATGCAAAACAGACATCTAATCAACCATAGCCTGTCTCCATCCAGAATGAGAAAGTGTTTCACCATAGTTTTAGGGATGGAAATAGAGGACAAAGACGACACAAAGGCATAATAGGGTGATGATAGACGATGATAACTTAAGAAAGTACAATGTGGGTTAGCATTTCAAGTGGATCGTATACCTTTTTGAATTGCAAGTGGTTGGCTAAGAGGAGGCAAGTCCGCGGTAGGAGCAGGGTCTGGCGCATGACATGAATCATATGGGACTAGTGTTGGACGTGGACGACGATGATAAGTTACTAGCGGTGGCACTACAACTGGATATGTAGTCTTACGAACCGTAGATTCTCAAGGTTTGGCACAGGTACACTTGAGGTATGGGTAGCCTAGATACATTAGGTTGACAGAAGATATTTAATAAGGTTGAGACTCAAAAAATGTAACATCATCTGGAACATAAGGTAGCGTGATGAAGATCTGTGTGAATAACAACGATACCCTTTCTGAACTCCCCAATTAACCAAGATAGACACATCGAGGGCACGAGGAGTCGTCATTTATCTTTCCCTGGAGCTAATTATGAACAAGAATGTTACTCCCAAATAGCACCAGCGGGATAGAAATAGAGATGTGGACTGAGGGAAACCATATGGAAGTGGAAACCTGATTCTAACAGACGAAGAGGCATTATGTTTAATCTAAAATAACCAGAGGAAAGGACTTCCTTGCCCCACAAACGTCAGCAAACACATAGGATTCAATAGAGTAAAGTGCGCGCATCTCCTATATATGCCCTTATTCTTTCTTTTCTGCGACACCATTTTGCTGGGGAGTGTATGGACAGATGTTTTGGGTGAATAATTCCGTGGTTGAGACTACCTTCCTGATTTGGGATGAAAGTATTCTAAGGCCTTTTTCACTACGAAGGTAACGAATAGAAACACCAAACTGATTTTGTTAGTTTTCATCAAAAAACCTTGAATATAGATTAACTCAAAACGATATTTCAATTAAGAAAATCCAAGTGCATCTCGAATAATCATCAATAAAACTAACCAATAACGAAATCCTAAGGGAGAACTACCCTCTACAGACCCCAATACATAATGAATTATGAACAAATTAATCTTGAACGACCTTCAGTACAAAATAACGAATCCTACGGTGAACCCTCATACTAGGACCCCAAATATCCTCATGAATTAATGAAAAAATAGACATTGAATGACCCCTATTACTAACGTGGAAATCTGTAGCACGAGTGGTGTTTCCAGTTGACACGACTCCACCATTAATGTGATACACTAGACAAACCAGGCACATCTTTTGCAGTTTTGGCTAGACTTGGATTGACCACAAAACGTTTCGTGACTTAGTATGGACACTTATAATAAGCATGCAGTTTAAGGATGAGAAGACTCAAGATGTACAAGGCCTTTGTATTCATGTCCTGTTCCAATCGTCAGTCCCCTACTTTGTCCTCTGCATGAGAAAAAATCATCAAAAAAAGTTATGCACAATAGTCGGCTTTCGTTAAACAACTAACCGATGCTGATCAAAAGGAATTCAAGGAATAAAGAACAGAGTCCTAGGGTTACAAAAGATATACGGGTTTGGCTTTTCCAACCCCTTTTGGGTTTTGTTTTGAATCCATTAGCTAAAGAATAGCTGGAAGGATTGTGAATAAAACAATCTCAGATTAAAGTGATTTTTATCTACCAGAATATGAGCATTAAGTCCCTAAGTCTATGACCCATGATCCAAGAGTGCTAGACTGTGACACACAAGTAAAAGAATTACCCGCAACACAAACATCAGGTTGTGCAACTGAAACTACTTATGGAGATGTTAGTTATTGGCATGATACCAAAGGAACTCTCTATATACCTAGAATAAGAGGATCATAACTGGGTGGTGGACCATGCAAAATATAACATATGTCACGAGTGTGTCCAGGTTTATGACAATGACTACACTTGGATCGAGGTTTTCCAAAACGTTGTTTACTTGCGCGGTGTCGAAGGAGCTTGTTATATTCCTTTAACACAATAGAATCATAACTAGGTGGTGGATCATGCAAAATATAACATACGTCACGAGTGTGTCCAGGTTTATAACAATGACTACATCTGGATCGAGGTTTTCCAAAACGTTCTCTCCCTCGTCTATTCTCCATAGGCTGGTATGTATGCTGGAAATTGTCGGAAGCTGCTACCACCAGTATAAAAATATTGGAAGCTACTGGAATCTGCCCACAGTGGCCTGAAAATTCTGATTTTGCTGGAATCTTGCTGGAAACTGCCTAAAAATCACTGAAACCCTAATTTCGGTGATCGGATTTAGAGAAAACTGGTCGGGTTCTGGTCGGAAATACTGGACGACCCCAACGGAAGAAAATTGCTCGAAAAAAAGTGGTCGGAACAGCACTCACGCGCCGACGCGTAAACAGATCTCGCCGAAAAATTTCCACCTCCGATCGACGCGTGGAGGGGTGTTTTTTTCGTGGGTCTTGGTTGGGTTAGCTACCGCAAGCTCTGACGGTGGTTGTCTTTGCACATAACACCTCTCAAAACGCAAGATGACACAAATCAATCCACCTTCGTCACCATAATTTGACCAGGTGACTTGAATTTCTCACCAATGCTCTGATACATTGAGAAATATATGGGGAAAAATTTTGAATTGTGTACTAAATTGTTAAACTTGAGACCTATTTATAGACACTACATTAGAATTCTTTTCTCCAACTAGGAATTTTATTTCATTATTCCTATCCTTGCTCTATTCCACTTTTTAAGTAGGATATACTCTTTCTATTATAATCGACTTGTCTGAGAAAACTTTTGTATATAGTTGTATATCATTCGTATCACAAAGTCTTATCTTTCGGCCAAACTTTATAGGCAAGCTTTACAGATTAATGTTTGAGTAATTTAGGCATCCCAAAAAGTTCCCATAAATAGATTTGCATATTGATCATCAATTCGAGTTCCACTTAGTCCCCTTGCACTACCACAATATGACTAATATTTTTTAACCACATGATCTTCATAGCCTTGTCCCAAAACCACATCTCAACAGAGGGCTGACCACCTGTGTAATTATTACTAGGATAAACTCCATGAATATGCAAACGTCAACTTATATATTTAATGTAATAAGCTACAGTTTATTTTTTAAGCTATATGGATTACTTACTATTAATTTATGCAAACTTTAATAACCTTAATTATCATTTTTTTAACAAAAAAAATTATATGTATTTAAATAATTATTACTACTAAATAGGAAAGATATCAGTATACACCTAGTAAATGCATTATGCATGTTTTATGGGGCTATGTTCCCCAACTTACCTTATTCAATATTTTTCTCTTTCAATATACATGTATTAACGTCTTTTTTTATTATTTTTCCTCCAATTTCCTTCTAATTCAAGATTCTTTGCATGAGTATATGAACGATTTTTGTAATACATCTTCGTTGGGTATTTTCAAATTGTATTATTTTTCTCGTTTATATGAAGTTCATATTTGTGTACATATATATGTTTCTCAATTTTGTAAGGTTTTCACCGACATTCAAATTTATAATTTAATTATGTTAAAATTATTTTTGATATAAATGACATAATACATGAATACATTTCATTCTCTTGGTACACATATAATTGTATTTGAATATTGAACACAGTTGATTACATATACATTTGAATACTTGTTATTTTTCATGGATTGTCCAATTAGAAATACAAGTGCATTTGGATACATTAATACATTACATAAAGGGAAAAGGGTCTGATATACCTCTCAACTTTGTCATTTGGAGCTGATATACCTCTCGTTATAAAAGTGGCTCATATATGCCCTTACCGTTATACAAACGGCTCACATATACCCCTGCCGTTACAAAATGGCTCACATATACCCTTCATTTGACGGAAGTTAAAAAATTAGTTTTAATTTATATTTATTACTTTCTAATCTTTTTAAAAAAATTATTTAGGGGTCTATGATAATTCTTTCTAATTAAAGTCAAGGTATCTTTAATTTTCTTTCGATTACATCAATCTTTGACTTTTGTTTTTTTTTCTATTATAATTATTTGAATTTTTTTCTTATTCTTATGTGATTTTTTCTTCATTCCGAGTTTAGCTGCTGAATACAAAATTAAACTTTTTTTGGTATTAATTGTAATTGGTATTCTTCGTAATCGAAGAAAAAATTTGGTCATCTACAATAAGTTTTACAAGAATATTATAAAACCTAAATAAATTTGATTATCAAATAATAAGTTAAAATTAGTCATTGAAATAAAAAAATTCAAAAAAATATGTTTGAACGAGGATTATATATTACACTATATTGGACTTATTTTTTTTTTTTTAGAAAAAATAATAAAAATTTAGATTAAACTTAGTAGTTTTTTTCATTTCCGTTGGTAGGAAAAGTGGTAATATATAGTCTTTGTTTACAAGTAGGGGTAAACTAATAGAAATGAGTCACTTTCATAACAAGGGGTAATATCAGCTCTAAATGACAAAATTGAGGGGTATATCAGACCCTTTTCCCTTACATAAATTTGAATGTTTAAGTATACAACATATCTATTTATTTTCATAGAATGAAATACATATACATTTGGATAATCACATTGTAGTATAGTTCATTGTCATTTTTTTCTAGATTGTCCAATTGTATTGATTTATCAACACGATTGTATTGAGCAATCTGAGAGATACAATTATGCTTATCGTGTATTTGAAACCAAAACAAACAAGATTCATCACAATTACATAAATCAATTTAACTAAAGAAATGTAAGTGAAATACCTTTACGTCTGAACAAGAACAATAACGACATTGTATATGACGTATCCATTTTTTAAAAAAAGTAATTGGAATCCGAAAGTACGCACATTGACTATGTAATTATAAGTTATTAATGTAATAATGGAAAGTTGAGAATTTCAGCACATAATTAAAGGGATTGAGTTACCTTATTTAATTCACTATAATTCTAATTGTATCAATGTGTAATTAAAAAAAATACAGCTAGATAACTATATGAAGTGTAATCATTTTTAGTAAATAACATACTTATAGCTATTGAAGTTCAATAACCCTATAAATATAGCCATTCTAAAAAAACATTTTAAAAAAATAATTAAAAAAATTAAAAAAATCTACATTATTTTGGGTTAGGGGGGTGTGGTGGTGGGGCTAGTAGGGGGAGGGGGTTGGTAGGGGGTTGGAGTGATAAAAAACTTTTTTTAAGAAAATAATATACTTGTAAAAACGAAAAATAATTTTTTTTTTGAGATAGGGGGTCTATAGGGGGTTGGGGTGATAAATAATACTTTCAAAAGATTTTGTTTTTAAAGTTCTTAACAAAATCCCTACTATTATATAGGTATTCATAGTTACCCATATAATCCATTGAGTAACTCATTTTTACCCATTTAAAATATGAATCAAATCGAGTACTTTATCCATTTTTGTTTAACTCGGTTTCCATCGACTCATATTCGACTCGACTGCTTGTTTGCCACTTCTACTCATAAGTAATGAAATCTTTTTCTGTTTTTCAGTTTGTCTGAGAGTATGGTATGAGACTTGGCTCAAATTCATCTTTCAAATAATATGTACTTAATCTGCAAACTGTATCATACTAATTTCTTGCTAAATTCATCCTTGAAATCATCAAGATTAAAGAAAAATGTAGTAATCATGTTAAAGTGGTTCAATATGGATTAAAAATCAAGTAAATCAATGAGAACTGAAATTTATATTGAATTTGCATAATCAATGTAAAAGCTTAAACTTAAATCATTAAAATTATGTAATGCCTTCTGAAAAATAAAACTTTTTCATGAGGGTAGAACGATACCCTTGTTGAATAGGCACAAGGACTTTCGACTATTAGTTTGAATTGATAAGGTTAAGAGTGGAACCCTATGTCTACTTTTACTTGAGCGAGATTTATTCTGACTGTGAGAGTTATAACGTTGAAGATGTCGACTTTTCTGATTTATTCTCTCCTAGGAGAAGATAAAATATCGTAGTTTAGGTGTAAAATGGTAAGGAATGGATGGAATTGCCCTAGTGGAAACGTTTCAAAAAATTTTAAAAGCAGTGACCCATGAATCACTCCACGACTCATGGACTGATTCCACGGATCGTGGTTTGGATCGTGATTTCCCAGAGGATTTATCCACTTCAAGGATCGTGGATTGCCTTCCACGACTTGTGGTGTCGTGGTTCTGCGGAAAATTTGTCAACTCTCTGTCCAGGTTCCATGTGCCACTTTCCGACTCATAATCCCATTCCACGAGTCGTATTGTGTATCTTGGGAACCTGGGAATTGAACTAAATTGGTGTCTAGTTCCACGGATCGTGGACCTGGTTCACTACTCATAAACCAATCTGTGGAACCTGGGACTGCGAAACATCAGACTGGTTTATCTGTGGTAAGTGCTAAATATTCATAGGCTCAAGTTCGAGGTGTTACATATGCTAGGTTCTGATGAATGAGTTTGTAATCCATGTTCTTTTTTCATAACAATTCACATCCTGCAATTTGTTACATATGTGAGTGTCCTGGTAGGTTTACTGTAGATTCCATGAAATGTGTGAGTGAAAACTCTAGTGTGTTTACAATCTCTCCTGGAAATCAGCTGTGCACCCACTCACATATGCGATAAAGTGCTCTACAAAATTTTATCTGGGGTTATCCAGCATCTGCATCTGGTAGCACGAGGTATTGGAACAATAGAAATCCTTAATCTGGTTTGGGGGGTATTGATCTATATTGGGTATAAGAGTGATACTATAATCCAGGACTCAATAAGCCTCAGAATTAGTCCCCTTTCATATATTTTTCTTCCTTCTCTTCTTTCAATTCCTTCTCCCTTCATTCCCATTCTATAGCTATTATGAAAATAGACATACATGGGTCCTTATCTTGCTTGCCCTTGATATAATTTGAGACTACCAAATCTTGAACCAGACCTAGTGAACCCTTATTTATAATCAAATGTATGCTGAAGTTATTGTTGCATGATAACGGATTATCCCCAAAATGTATTACTGGTATGTGTTTTTTTATCATTAATTATCTTTTAATTTTCATTAGGTACTGTACGATTTAATCTTGATCCTTTTAACGAACACAATGATGCTGACTTATGGGAAGCATTAGAGCGGGCACACTTGAAGGATGTCATAAGAAGGAATACCTTCGGTCTAGATGCTGAGGTGAGCTTATTTCCTTTCAATCTGCTTCAAGTTGAATTCATTACTATTTATATGATCAGTTGGTGTGGAAAATTGCTGTTTTCGAGAACTAGCCCAGACCCATAAAAGATAAAAACTCAAAAGTTTTAGATGAAATTCTTATTTAGGTACCGAATAAGCCCTAGTAAGGTAGAGCCATATGTCTTACATGACGAAAGTCCTTATAATACTTACACCGGCATAGAGATCTGCAAGAGGCTGAAAAGCCGTAGTCCACTAGCACTAGCAGGCTAGCAAATAACTCAGTGTCTTCTTTTCAATTTTTTGCTGCCCTTTTTTTTAAATTCTATTAGGTTAAAGGAAGTTAGGGTGGGCATGATGTGGGAGGTTAACACAGTGTTGTCAAAGGTGCAGTTAAGCCCTAAAGTGAGGCTCAAAATATGTTGGGTTCGCTTTGCTTAATGTGTAGCTTATGTTGTCATCAAGGTTCTAATACATACTTTTCCTTGCCACTAAACCTCTTACGAAGTGGTGACACTAAACAATTGGCATTTCACTTTACTGTATTTTTTTTAAAATTTCTTTGTATATATTTGTCATTCTTGCTTAATTATTAGTCTTAGACGAAATATATTTACTTCATTTTTTTCGCCCTTTGTGCCTTTTTCCATTACACCCCACACTTTATTTGCATTTAGTGCTTAAATCCCCAACGACCCTTAGAGTTATTTTTGCGCAATTTGCTTTTGATAACACTGGGTAACCTATAAGAGGACTGGGGACTCTGAATTGTGGAACAACGATCATTCTATTCTTAGCAAGACATTCAGACAGAAATGTGATTTAGGGTGATTAAAACATCTTCAACCATTTAGAGCCACAGGAAGTCATGGTGATTGGTGAATTATGTTCAAGATTAAGAATATTTTTCCCTGTTCCGTACCACCGATGAATTTTGATCATCGTAAAGTACCATAATTGAACGTTAGGTAGTTACTTACAGTAACATAAACTGGATTTTATGCATTTGAGAAGAGTGAAATAAATGCTTTTTGAGATGCACACAAGTATATATTGTGGTATAATTATCATGTTTGTATTTATTTCGGTATGTGGTTTGTGAATGTATATTGTTCTAATATAATATTCTTTGGAATGCATAATGTTGGAGAAACTTTTGTCCTGAGATGGGTTGTTAGTGAAGAAACATGAGGATTCAATTAGTCGACCACAACTTGGTTTGGATTGAGGAATTGTTGTTTGTGTTGTTGATAAAGCTTTATGTAATTCTCTGCAAATCAAATGACAGTTATAAAAAAGAAGTGTATGATATATGTCTTACACATGTTACGGTAGAAGAATATATTAGGATAACTAGTCAAGTTTGGTAGAAAAACAACATTTTTTGAGAATAACACTTTTTTCCTCAGAAGCATCCCAAAACTTTTTGACACATTCCATGGAAAAAGTGTCCAAAGATGTTGCTTTGGTCATAATGTTGTTTTGGGCTTAATCAAGGTTTCAGAAGGTGGCGAGAACTTCAGTGTTGGACAGAGACAACTTTTAAGTCTGGCTCGAGCAATACTGCGAAGGTCAAAGATCCTTGTTCTTGATGAAGCCACAGCAGCTGTTGATGTTAGAACTGATGCACTTATTCAGAGAACCATAAGAGAAGAATTCAAAACATGTACAATGCTCATTATTGCTCACCGTCTAAACACCGTAATTCACACCAATTGTATCCTAGTGCTTGATGCTGGGAAGGTATGTCTTGTGAATTTCGTTCTTCAACTGTTCTTTAATTCCCTGCTTTACTTTAATTTCCTTCTTTCTAACATTTTCTTCTTGCTTATATTAGGTTGTTGAGTATGATACTCCACAGAACCTCTTTCTTAACGAAAGAAGTGTTTTCTCTAATATCGTTCAGAGCACAGGGGCTGCAAATGCCCAGTATTTACGTAACTTAGTATTTAACAAAGAAAGAGATGACATGTTCATGGAAGAAGAACTCATGCATATAAATGGGATGAGTAGATGAAGGTATCTTCTCAGTGGAATGACAAAGGAGGCAATTGTATATCTGACAAATGTTTTGGAGGGGAACTCATTATTGAAGAGATAAACTTAGTTGCTATAAGGTTCCTAGAGAAAAATGGTGTTCAATTTTCCTTTATGATATTGAAGATACAATTTTTGTTTTGCTTCTACACTTCTCATTTCCCTCTTTCACCATATTACTCCTAACTTGGTTGGTTCCTCATATTTTGCAAAAACATAACTTCTAGCCAATACTATATCTACATTGCATACTCTGTTTCTACAAAATTCGTTGAGTTAGAAACCATGCTGTGACATGATTAATGAGCTATAGACTTTTATTTCCACTAAAATTTTGATACTTGGAACATGAAAAGAAAATTCAAGGTTGCAGTTACTGCTAGTCATATTGAGAAGCATAATACATATATTGGACCCTAAACCTAGTTTCAAATTTTAAGTTTGACCTTCAACTTTCATAATGCGCAAATAGGCATTTTAACAATTCTACTTTTAAATATATAAACACATGAGTCGTACATGACACAATATACGTAGGACACCACGTAGGACAAAAAATGACATGTAGGATGACATGTGTGTCTATTTGTTCAACTTTATATAAGTTTAAGTGTATTTGTGCACACCCAAAGTTGAAGGGAATAAATGTGATTCAAAACCAAGTTAAATGGCACATTTATGTATTATGTCTATTGATAATGCATTCCACACTCTCAACTGGAATAGTACAGAAATTCTAGGTAATGACTACTTCAGTTGAAATTCTGAAATAGTTTTCCTCATTATTGTTTATTTTCATTAATTTATGCCTCTCAAAATGTTAAAACTAGATCAAAATTTAGTATGACAAATTTCTTGCTTCTGTTTTGGTTCAAGTTATGCTGTGATGAGCAGATTGAGGCAGGACAAAGCTCCTCATCTTTGGTGATGATCTAGAAGAGGAATCAGAATCCTAATAAAATGCAGTGACATATTTTCTAGTTCTTTTCCCCTATTACATTGGAATACGACCTTTTTATTTCCATCGGTATCTCTGAACTATCAAAAAAAAAAAATCTGCCACCTCTGATTAACAATTGCATTGAATAATCTCCAAATATCATATATCATATCATATATATTTATATAAATGAGAACACAAATATTAGAATTCACTTTTAATTTATTTTTTTTTAAAAGTCTAGCCTTTCTCTTTTTTGAAAAGTTGCAATTTGAATGAAGAGTTGTGACTTAAATGAAGAGTTGCGACTTTTATCAAAAGTTGTGACTTTATGACAATTAGGAACCTTAATGAAGAGTTGTGACTTTATGAAAAGTTGTGACTTTTATTAAATGTTGTGAACTTTTCAAAAGGTTGCAACTTTTTCAAATAGTTGGAACATTTCTGATAAGTGCAAT
Organism: Solanum habrochaites; assembly: GCA_027704765.1. Taxonomy (NCBI): domain Eukaryota; kingdom Viridiplantae; phylum Streptophyta; class Magnoliopsida; order Solanales; family Solanaceae; genus Solanum; species Solanum habrochaites. The sequence continues at coordinate 42,981,799 of JAKWJA010002500.1, forward strand.
AAACATTTGTTTACACTACCATTTGTTGTATATAAATAGGGGGATTTCCTCTTATTCTAAAACAACAAAAAATTTGATCTTTTATTTTCGCAAATCTAAATATTAGCGTGACTTACCAACACCACTGTTTTTGTATTAATAAGTTGGTGAATAAAATTGTTCCATCCTGAGAGGATGTCATTCTTTAAACCTCTAATATTGAAGGAGAATTTTTTTTAAGGGGACATTGTGCATTCATTAGACTCGATTTTTCCTTTTCTACTTCATTCTATTTTTACATATCACGGTATATTTTTCTTACACTCATTAATTTATGCTTATGATATTAATTTTTGTTTTAGTACATCTTTTACACTCTTTGTTTATGTTTTTTCAATGTTATTGTGTATGGTTATATTGAACATATACACATATAGTATATATATTCATTGCACAAAAGATAATTATTGTACTCAGTTTCAAGAATTCATATTTTGATATTCTATATTGAATTTTATAACTTAAAAGTACTATATATAAGCTTACATGAATCGATTTTTACATATATGTGAAATATCTCACTCATTAATTGAAGATATTCATCATCGTAATTTGTTTTTTGAATATGTAAACAAGTTTTTGAATTTTCTCCTAAGACATATATTACAATTGTATAATCTATGCAACTTAAATGTTTCTTTTTGTTACGAAATGTTTTTGTGTATATATTCTTATTTTCTTCTTTATTTTTCTTTTAATATTGATTAAAGAACCAATATTTATTATTTCGTGAATAACTCATTCATTAGAGGTTCTTGAGTAATGTGATAATGGCAAATAATCAAACTCATGTTGGATTATTGCTAATATTATTTTAAGAACTTATTTTTGATTATTTTTAATGTATGGATATTAGTAAAAATATTTGCAAGTTCAATGCAATTATTATTTATGAAGAGAATTATATGCCCGCCTATATCGGGCCACCACAAGCAAGAATGTTCTTTTAAATTTATTTATTTTTAAAACTAGTCTTCCTTTTTCATGAGAAAGTGTGACTTTTATGAAAAATTGCGACTTGAATGAAGAATTGCGACTTTTATCAAAAGTTGTGACTTTTATGAAAATTGAAATTTTAATGAAGAGTTGTGACTTTTATTAAAAGTTGTGACTTTTATGAAAAGTTGTACTTTAACGAAGAGTTACAACTTTTATGAAAATTGTGAACTTTCCGATAGGTTGCAACTTTTTCAAATAGTTGTAACATTTCTGATAAAGCACAATAAATATTTGTTCACACTACCATTTGTTGTCTATGAATAGAGGGATTTTCTCTCATTTTAAAACAACAAATTTTTTTATTTACTTCTTCTACTTCCGCAAAATTAAATATTCGTGTACTTTGTTCCTGTTGAGTGACTTACTTACACATAAAAAAAAATTCATCCTTCAAATTGTTCCATGTTTAGATGATGTAATTCTTTAACCCTTTGGTATTGGAGGGGAATAGTTTCTTAAGGGAAAATTGTGTATTCACTGGACTTGATTTTTTCCTTTCTATTTCATTCTATTTTTATATATCCTTGTATATTTTCTTACACTCATTAATTTATGCTTATGATGTTAGTTGTTGTTTTTGAGTACATATTTTAAACTCTGTTGTTTATGTTTTTACAAAGTTATTGTCTTCAGTTATATTGAACGTATACACATATACTACACATATTCATTGTGCATAAAATAATTTACATTACTCAGTTCCAAGAACTAGTGTTTTGATATTCTATATTAAATTCTGTAACTCAAAAGTAATATATATATAAGTTTACATTTTATCTATTTTCACATAGATATAAAATTTCTCACTTATCAATTGAAGAAATTAATTATGAAGTTCAAAAGTTATAATTGTTTTCATGTTCAAGCAGTTTTTTTTGAATATGTTAACAAATTTTTGAATTTTCTCTTAATACATATATCACAATTGTACAGTCTATGCAACTTAAATGTTTCTTTTTATTATGAAATACCTTGTATATAAATTTTTATTTTCTTCTTTATTTTCCTTTTAATGTTGATTAAAGAATCAATGATTTATTATTTCGTGAATAATTTATTCATTAGAGGTTCTTGAGTTATATGATGATGACAAATAATCAAATTCATGTTGGACTATCTAAAATAATTTAAGAACCTGTTTTTTCATTAAATTTAGATATTAGTATAAAATTATTTGCAAGTTCAATATAATTATTATTTATGAACGCGCGAAGAATGGGCAAATACCCTAGTATATATATATAAAAGAATTCGAGGCCCGCCTACGTGGAGCCACTTCAAACCAAAATTCACTTTTTATTTATTTTTGAGAAAATGCACAAGTATTCCCTCAACCTATGTCCTGAGATTTTGGGCATAGGTTGAGGGGGTACTTGTGCATTATTCCTTTAATTTTTCTTAAACTAGTCTTTCCTTCCATGAAAAGTTCTAACTTTGATGAAAGTTGTGACTTTAATGAAGAGTTGCGACTTTAATGAATAGTTGCAACTTTAATAAAGAGTTGCGACTTCTATTAAAAGTTGTGACTTTATGAAAAGTTGCAACTTTTATGAAAAGTTGTAACTTTTGTGAATAGTTGTGACCTTTCCGAAGGGTTGCAACTTTTCAAATAGTTGTAACCTTTTCGATAAGGCACAACAAATATTTATTCACACTGCTATTTGTTCTCTATAAATAGAGAGATTTCCTCTCATTTTAAGACAAGAAAAATCATGAACCTCTTCTTCTTCTTCACAATTAAATATTTATGTAATTTTCTCATGTTGAGTGCCTCTGTGACGCAATTGCTTACGTTACAAATCTTGGTATGTATTTTATGATCCTTAATTTATGCTTATGTTAATAAGGATAAGTGATAAGTTGTAATAATTTTCATTTCCCTTTACATTATTAATCTTTGGCATGATACATAAATATGCACTTTAACTTGGCTTCAAATCACATTTATGCCCTTCAACTTTGGGTGTGCAAAAGTAGACACTTAAACTTGTATAAAATTGAACAAATAGATACACATGTCCTACATGACATTCTGCATGTCATTTTTTTCCTACGTGGTGTCCTATATGTATTGTGTCATATATGACTCATGTTTCTACTTGTTCAAGTTTAAGTTCCTACTTGTGCATACCTAAAGTTGAAGGTCATAAATGTGAAATGAGGCCATGTTAAAGAGCAGATTTATATATTATGCCTTAATATTTTATGTAGGATAATATAGTATTTTAGTTTTAGTGACTGATAAGTTTTAAGTATTATTATATTATTCTATGATATTAATTTCACGCGCGAAGCACAAATAATTTTACTAGTTTTTAAAATATTTTGAGATTTTTTTTATATTATACTTTCTAAAGATTATCATTTCATTAACTTTTGTCATACCTTAAGCATTGACTTGTTTTCTATTAGTATGATTGAAAGAGTAACAACCAATTGAATGGAACTATCCTATCCCTTATTTTTATGTAATAAAGTAAAATACATTTATTTAGTATTTGCATCCTGTGTTTCGAGACTTTTAAGTAAATTGTTATTGAGTTTTTTGACGATAGGGATGGTTTTGGTTGTACCAGAGTAAAACGGGCGAGTTTTAACACTTATGACGTACTTTGAAATATTCTAGAAATATGTAGGTTGTGCTTTGGACAAGCATAGTGTGCACCTGTAACATCCTAAAAATTACTAAGCTAAATTTTGAACCATCATGCGTATGGGTATAGGTTTAATCCTGGGTGATTCTTGTGAGAAATTATAGAGCAATAGCGCAGCGAAAATAGTTTGATCGACATACCTGTAGCCATTATTAGTGATATAGTTGAAGTCGTCAACTTTGTTTTCCAATTTGGTAATTCTTCTCTTCTTAAAGATCTTCTAAGAACTCAAAACCTCACTCATAGATAATATAGAGTTTAAAAGAAGCAATGTGCTTAGGGAACTTTGAACCAAATGACATATGTATACTTGTGTTTCCAGCAAGAATGATTTTCAAAAGTTGTTGTGATGGACAAAAGTACAACGAGGTTATGGAAAGTTTTACAACATGGGATAAGGGGTAGTTACCAACCTTCACATTAGTGAGATAATGAGTAGTTATCAACGTTCAGATTAGTGGGATAATGGATAGTTACCAATCGTTAGATTAGCGGAATAACAGGTCCATGTAATACTGACTATTTAGCATTAGCAAAATGTTAGCATTCTCCCACTTGGTACGTACATTCTAATACCATTAATGAAATATAAGACACGAATCATGGTGATAGTTTCTCTAGAAGCGAGTAGTATCTTCTATATATCACAATTCACTACGTCTCCAAACTTTAGCCCATATAGTTGATAAACAAACTCAATATTTATTATAGTTCCATACTTTAGCGATATTAATGAAAATAAAACTAAATATGAACACAATTAACGAGAAATATCATATAAAAAAAGAGTTTTATAAATATTCATTGTTACAACAAATTTTTACATAATGGAACTGGGTCCCATTATACTACATGATCCTTCAATTTTTGTGGTGGCATGCCTTTAGATCAGCTAACATTACTTCATTGCTAATGTGTTCAATGACCACTTTCTTGTCTTCTATTTTAGCTAGATATTTGATGTGTTTTCTTCGACTACCACTTTTATCGTTCTTAGCCATAAAGACAACAACTGCATTGCCACAATATAACCTTAATGACTTAGATATAGAGTCAAAAATTCTAAGCCTAGAAATAATATTCATCAACTATACACCATATGAGGTATCCATAAAACAAGAAACGAACTCAACCTCCATAGTAGAAATAGTAACTAGAGTCTATTTGACACTCTCTAAGATATAGCTCCAACAGCTAACAGAAATATGTATCTTGAAGTTAATTTTCATGATCAACACAACCAACAAGTTCTAAATCAAAGTACCCAATAACTTCCAAATCATGTCATCGTTTGTACATAAGCATGTACTTTTTTGTCCCTTACATATTTCTTAAGACTTTCTTTGCATCTTTTTAGTGGTCAAGACGTGGATTACTTTGATATCTTCCTAACATTCCAACAAAAAATGATGTATCAGGTCTTCTACAAACCTGAGCATAGATCAAGCTTCCAACAGCAGAAGCGTATGAAATGTCCTTCATTTGTTCCCTCTCAAGATTTTTCTTCGGGCACTTATTTAAATTGAACTTGTCACCCTTTAAGATAAGAGCTATACTTAGTGCTAACTCTTTCATTTGGAAACTAACTAAAATTTTATTGATATAGGATTCTTGAGATAAACCTAAGGTACCTTGATGTCTATCTCAATGAATCTTAATACCAATAACATAAGATACATCACCCATGTCTTTAATATAAAAACTTTTAGAGCGTAATTTTTCACCTCATATATCATTCCCTTATCATTAGATGCAAGTAAGATAACATCCACATATAGAAAAAACAATTGAATGGAACTATCATGTCCCTTATTTTTATGTAATAAAGCAAAATACTTTAATTTAGTATTTGCATCGTGCGTTTCGACACTTTTAAGTAAATTGATATTGAGTTTTTTGACGTTAGGATGGTTTTTGTTGGTACTTGAGTAAGACAGGCGAGTTTTAACATTTTGGACGTACATTGAAATATTCTCGAAATATGTAGGTCGTGCTTTGGAACAAGCATAGTGTGCTCCTGTAACATCCTAAAAATTACTAAGATAAATTTTGAACCATCCTGCATATGGGTATAGGTTTAATCCTGGGTGATTCTTGTGAGAGATTATAGATAAATAGCGCAACATAAATAGTTTGATCGATATACCTCCAACCATTGTTAGTGATATAGTTGAAGTCGTTGACTTCGTTTTCCAATCCGATAGTTCTTCTCTTTTTCAAAGATCTTCTAAGCATTCAAAACCTCACTCTTAGATGGTATGGAGTTTAAAGAAGCAATGTGCTTAGGGACCTTTGATCCTAATGACATATTTATACTTGTGTTTCCATCAAGAACGATTTCAAAAAGTTGTTGTGATGGACAAAATTACAAAAAGGTTATGGAAAGTTTTACAACAAGGGATAAGGGTAGTTACCAACCTTCAAATTAGTGGGATAATGAGTAGTTATCAACCTTCAGATTAGTGGTCTAATGGGTAGTTACCAATCGTTAGATTCGCGAAATAACGGGTCCATGTAATACGGACCATTTCCACATCAACAAAATGTTATCATTCTTCCACTTGGTATGTATATTCTATTACCATTAATGAAATATAATACATGAATCATGGTGATAGTTTCTCTAGGAGCGAGTAGTAACTTCCATCTATCACAATTCACTATGTCTCCAAACGTTAGCCCATATAGTTAATGAACAAACTCAATATTTATTATAGGTCCATACTATAGCGATATTTATGAAAATAAAACTGAATATTCACACAATCAACGAAAAATATCATATAAAATAGAGTTTTATAAATATTCATTATTACGACATAATTTTATATAGTAGGACTGAGTCTCATTATACTACATGATTCTTAAATTTTCGTGGTGGCATGCCTTTATATCAGCTAACATTACTTCATTGATAATGTGTTAAATGACAACTTTCTTGTCTTTAACACGTTCTCTTATAGATAGAAATTTGATGTCGATGTGTTTACTTCGACTACCACTTTATTGTTCTAAGCCATAAATACAACAACATAATTGCCACAATATAACCTTAATGGCTTAGATATAGAGTCCACAATTCTAAGCCTAGAAATAAAACTCATCAACCATACACAATGTGAGGTAGTCATAAAACAAGAAACGAACTCAACCTCCACAGTGGAAGTAGTAATTAGAGTCTATTTGGCACTTTTCTAAGATATAGTTCCAATAGCTAACATAAATATGTATCTTGAAGATGATTTTAGTGATCAACACACCCAACAAATTCTAAATTAAAGTACCCAATAACTTCCAAATCTTCTGATTGTTTGTACATAAGCATGTACTCTTTTGTCCCTTAAAGACATCTTAAGACTTTCATTGCCTCTCTACAGTTGTCAAGACAAGGATTACTTTGATATCTTCCTAACATTCCAACAACAAATGATGTGCCAGGTCTTTTGAAAACCTGAACATACATCAAGCTCCGACAGCAGAAGCGTATGAAATGTCCTTTATTTATTCCATCTCAAGATCGGTCTTGGGCATTGATTCAAATTAAATGTGTCACCCTTGACGATAAGAGCTACACTTGGTGCTAACTCTTTCATTCACAAACTAACTAAACTTTTATTGATATAGGATTCTTGAGATAAACCTAAGGTACCTTGATGTCTATCTCAATGAATCTTAATATCAATAACATAAGATACATCACCCATGTCTTTCATATAAAAATTTTTAGAAAGAAATTGTTTCACCTCGTATATCATTAATCATTGGATGCAGTAAGATATCATCCATATATAGAACAACCAAATGAATGGTACTATCCTATCCCTTATTATTATGTAATAAAGCAAAATATTCTTATTTAGTATTTGCATCCTGGTTTCGTGACTTTTTGAGTAAATTGATATTGAGTTTTTTTACAGTTTGGATGGTTTTGGTTGGTACCAGAGTAAAACGGGTGAGTTTTAACACTTCTGATGTACTTTGAAATATTCTAGAAATATGTAGTTCATATTTTGGGACAAGCATAGTGTGAAACTGTAACATCCTAAAAGTTACTATGCTAAATTTTGAACCATCCTTCATATGGGTATAGGTTAAATCATGGGTAATTCTTGTGAGATATTATAGAGAAATAGCGCAGCGAAAATAGTTTGATCGACATACCTCCAACCATTGTTAGTGCTATAGTTGAAGTCGTCGACTTCGTTTTCCAATCCGGTAATTCTTCTCTTCTTAACATATTTTATAAGAACTCAAAACCTCACTATTATATGGTATGGAGTTTAAAGACGCAATGTGCTTAGGGACCTTTGTAACAAATGACATATTTATACTTGTGTTTCCATCAAGAACAATTTTCAAAAGTTTTGATTGCCAAAAGTTCTAAGAGGTTATGGAAAGTTTTATAGCAGGGGATAAGGGGTAGTTACCAACCTTCAGATTAGATCGATAATGAATAGTTATCAACCTTCATATTAGTGGTATAATGGGTAGTTACCAATCGTTAGATTAGAGGAAAAATGGGTCCATGTTATACGGACCATTTTTGCATGAACAAAATGTTAACATTCTCCACTTGATACGTATATTCTATTACCATTAATGAAATATAATATACGAATCATGGTGTTAGTTTCTCTAGGACCTTCCATATATCACCATTCACTATGTCTCCAAACTTTAGCGCATATAGTTAATGACCAAACTCAATATTTATTAATCCATACTTTAGGGATATTGATGAATATAAAAGTGAATATGCACACAATCAATGAAAAATATCATATAAAATAGGGTTTTATAAATATTCATTGTTACAACGTATTTTTAGGTAGTGGGACTGAGTCCCATTATACTACATAATCCTTAAATATCTGTGGTGGCATGCCTTTAGATCACCTAACATTACTTCATTGCTAATGTGTTCAATGGTCATTTTCTCGTCTTTAACACGTTATCTTATAGCTAGATATTTGATGTTGATGTGTTTGTTTCGAAACCACTTTTACCGTTCTTAGCTATAAAGACAACATCATAATTGCCAAAATATAACCTTAATGACTTAGATATAGAGTAAACAATTCTAATCCTTGAAATATAAATCATCAACCATACACCATGTGAGGTAGCCATAAAATAAGAAACGAACTGAGCCTCCATAGTGGAAGTAGTAATTAGAGTCTATTTGACACTTCTCTAAGATATAGCTCCAACATCTAACATTAATATGTATCTTGAAGTTGATTTTCGTGATCAACATAGCCAATAAATTTTAAACTAGAGTACCCAAAAACATCCAAATCATCTGATTGTTTGTACATAAGCATGAACTCTTTTGTCCCTTAAAGATATCTTAAGACTTTCTTCGCATCTCTCCAGTGGTCAAGACATGGATTACTTTGATATATTCCTAACTTCCAACAACAAATGATGTGCCAAGTCTTCTAAAATCCTGAGCATAGATCAAGCTTTAGATAGCAGAAGCGTATAAAATGTCCGTCATTTGTTCCATCTCAAGATTGTTCTTGGGCACTGATTCAAATTGAACTTGTCACCCTTCACGATAAGAGATACACTTGGTGCTAACTCTATCATTCGGAAACTAACTAAAATTTTTTTGATATAGGATTCTTGAGATAAACCTAAGGTACCTTTATGTCTATCTCAATGAATCTTAATACCACTAACATAAGATGCATCACCCATGTCTTTCATATGAAATTTTTTAGAAATAAATTGTTTCACCTCGTATATCATTCCCTTATCATTGGATGCAAGTAAGATATCATCCACATATAGAACAACCAATTGAATGGTACTATCCTATCCCTTATTTTTATGTAATAAAGCAATAAATTTTAATTTAGTATTTGTATCCTGTGTTTCGTAACTTTTAATTAAATTGATGTTGAGTTTTTTTATAGTTTGGATGGTTTTGGTTGGTACCAGAGTAAAATGGACGACTTTTAATACTTCTGATGTACTTTGAAATATTCTTGAAATATGTAGGTCGTGTTTTGGCTTAATCATAGTGTGCATTTGTACATCTAAAAAATTACTAAACTAAAATTTGAACCATCATGCATATGGGTACAAGTTTAATCATGGGCTGTGAGAAATTATTGAACAATAGCGCAGCGAAAATAGTTTGATCGACATACCTCCAACCATTGTTAGTGCTATAGTTGAAGTTGGCGACTTCGTTTTTCAATACAGTATTTCTTCTCTTCTGAAAAGATTTTCTAAGCACTCAAAACCTCACTATTAGATGGTATGGAGTTTAAAAAGCTATGTGCTTAGGGACCTTTGAACCAAATGACATATTTATACTTGTGTTTCCATCAAGAACGATTTTCAGAAGTTGTTGTGATGGACAAAATTTCTAATAGGTTATGTAAAATTTTATAACATGGGATAAGGGGTAGTTACCAACCTTCAAATTAGTGGTATAATGAGTAGTTGTCAACCTTCAGCCTAGTGCGATAATGGGTAGTTACAAATCGTTAGACTAGCGGAATAACGGGTCCATCTAATATGGAAAATTTCAACATTATCAAAATGTTATCATTCACCCACTTGGTACGTATATTCTAATACCATCAACGAAATATAATACACGAATCATGGTGATAGTTTCTCTAGGATCAAGTAGTATCTTCCATATATCACAATTCACTATGTCTCCATACTTTAGCCCATATAGTTAACGAACAAACTCAATATTTATTATAGGTCCATATTTTAGCGATATTTATGAAAATAAAACTGAATATGCATACAATCAATGAGAAATATCATATAAAATAAATATTTATAAATACTCATTGTTACAACAAATTTTAACATAGTGGGACTGAGTCCCATTATACTATATGATCCTTAAATTTCTGTGCTGGAATGCCTTTAGATCAGCTAACAATACTTCGATTCTAATGTGTTCAATGGACCACTTTCTTGTCTTTAACACATTCTCTAATAGATAGATATTTGATGTCGATGTGTTTGCTTCGACTGCCACTTTTATTGTTTATACCCATAAAGACAACAACTGAATTGCCACAATATAATCTTAATGGATTATATATAGAGTCGAAAATCCTAAGCCTAGAAATAAAACCCATCAACTATACACCATGTGAGGCACCCATAAAACAAGAAAATAATTTAGTCTCCATAGTTGAAGTAGTAATGAAAGTATATTTGGCACTTCTCTAAGATATAGCTCCAACAGCTAACATAAATATGTATCTTGAAGTTGATTTTCGTGATCAACACAAGCTATAAATTTTAAACCACAGTACCCAATCACTTCCAAATCATCTTATCATTTGTACATAAGCATTTACTCTTTTGTCCCTTAAAGATATGTTAAGATTTTAGTGGCATCTCTCCAGTGGTCAAGACATGAATTACTTTGATATCTTCCTAACATTCCAACAAAAAATGATGTGCCAAGTATTCTACAAACCTGATCATCGATCAAGCTCCCGACAACAGAAATGTATGAAATATCCTTTATTTGTTCCCTCTCTAGATCGTTCTTCGGGCACTGATTTAAATTAAACTTGTCACCCTTCACGATAAGAGCTACATTTAGTGCTACCTCTCTCATTCGAAAACTAACTAAAATTTTATTGATATAAGATTCTTGAGATAAGCAGAAGGTACCTTGATGTCTATCTCGATGAATCTTAATACCAATAATATAAGATGCATCATCCATGTATTTGTTGTGAAAACTTTTAGAAAGAAATTGTTTCACCTTATATATCATTCTCTTATCATCGGATGCAACTAAGATATCATCCGCATATAGAACAACCAATTGAATCGTACTATCCTATCCCTTATTATGTAATAAAGTAAAATATTTTTATGCAGTATTTGCATCCTGTGTTTCATGACTTTCAAGTGAATTGATATTGAGATTTTTTTACAGTAGTGATGGTTTTGGTTGGTACCAGAGTAAAATGGACGAGTTTTAACACTTCTGATGTACTTTGAAATATTCTTGAAATATGTAGGTCGTGTTTTGGCATAAGCTTAGTGTGAAACTGTAACATCTAAAAAATTACTAAGCTAAATTTTAAATCATCCTGCATATGGGTATAGATTTAATCATGGGTGATTCTTGTGAGATATCATAGAGCAATAGCGCAGCGAAAATAGTTTGATCGACATACCTCCAACCATTGTTAGTGCTATAGTTGAAGTCAGCGACTTCGTTTTCCAATCCGATATTTGTTCTCTTCTTAAAAGATTTTCTAAGAACTCAAAACCTCACTATTAGATGGTAAGGAGTTTAAAAAGCAGTGTGCTTAGGGACCTTTGAACCAAATGACATATTTATACTTGTTTTTCCATCAAGAGCGATTTTCAGAAGTTGTTGTGATGGACAAAATTTCTAAGAGGTTATGTAAAGTTTTACAACATGGGATAAGGGGTAGTTACCAACCATCTAAATTAGTGGGATATTGAGTAGTTATCAACCTTCAGATTAGTGCGATAATGGGTAGTTACAAATCGTTAGATTAGCGGCGTAAAGGGTCCACCTAATACGGACCATTTCAGCATAAACAAAATGTTAACATTCTCCCACTTGGTACATATATTATAATACCATTAATGAAATATAATACACGAATCATGGTGATAGTTTCTCTAGGAGCTAGTAGTATCTTCCATGTATCACAATTCACTATGTCTCCAAACTTTAGCCCATTTAGTCAACGAACAAACTCAATATTTATTATAGGTCCATATTTTAGCGATATTTATGAAAATAAAACTGAATATGCACATAGTCAACGAGAAATATGATATAAAATAGATTTGTATAAATACTCATTGTTTCAACGAATTTTTACATAGTGGGACTGAGTCCCATTACTATATGATCCTTAAATTTCAGTGGTGGAATGCCTTCAGATCAACTAACTTTACTTCGATGCTAATCTGTTCAATGACCACTTTCTTGTCTTTGACACGTTCTCTTATAAATTGATATTTGATGTCGATATGTTTGCTTCGACTACCACTTTTATTGTTCTTAGCCATAAACAAAGCAACTGAATTGCCACAATATAATCTTAATGGGTTATATATAGAGTCGAAAATTCTAAGCCTAGAAATAAAACTCATCAACCATACACATGTGAGGTAGCCATAAAACAAGAAATGAATTTAGTCTCTATAGTTGCAGTAGTAATTAAAGTCTATTTGGCACTTCTCTAAGATATAGTTCCAACAGCTAACATAATATGTATCTTGAAGTTGATTTTCGTGATCAACACAACAAACAAATTTTAAACCAGAGTACCCAATAACTTCCAAATCATCTAATCGTTTGTACATAAGCATGTACTCTTTTGTCCCTTAAAGATATCTTAAAACTTTTTTTGCTTCCTCCAGTGGTCAAGACATGTATTACTTTTATATATTCCTAACATTCCAACAACAAATGATGTGTCAATTATTCTACAAACCTTATCATAGATCAAGCTTCCGACAACAGAAACGTATGAAATGTCCTTCATTTGTTCCCTCTCTAGATCGTTCTTCGGGCATTCATTTAAATTAAACTTGGCACCTTTGTTTGAATTTTTGGTCTACTTGAATTTAATGCAGTCCGTACACGTATCAAAATCAGTAAAACTAAAAGTACTAAGTACTCTGTCATTTACTTATCTGTTAATTTAATCGATGGAAGTATGTCCTAATCTCTTATACCATAGATAGCAGAATCTGCACTCAAAACACATCATTTAGTGCCATCTTGTACATGCATAACAGTATGAGAGAAAATAACATAAGATAATATACCATATCCAACAAGTTTGGATTTATAAAATAGTTTGGAATAACCTTCTAAAAAGAAGCAATATCCTAAAAGTACAACGGTTGATACTTAAATTAAATTTCTAGAAAAATTAGAAACATAAAATGTCTTTTATAACTCTAAAATAAATCAATACTAAGTATTAAATTGCATGTCCCAATAGCTTTCACATGCGACTCTATCTTGTTTCTAAAATAGATGTTTCGCTAAGCTCCGGCTGGCTTCAACGGGTTTCTTAAATTCTGCAAGGAATTCGTAATATAGATTGTGAAAGCAAAATCAATCCACCAGGTGTTATGTTTAACATCAATCATATTATCTTCGTAACAAACAAGAGAAATAAAAGTACCTTTCTTAAAAAGCCATTGTTAAAACTTGACACAATCCTGCCTTATGTGCCCTTCGTTCTACAGAAGCAACACTTGGATTCTTTCTTTGATATTAGTTTCAAGTGCTACCTTTACTTTAGACATCTTGCTCTATTTATTGATCTTCTTTACTTGAATATTCATTTGCACTTTCTCCTGTTTCCATTAACAATCGACCTTCTTCTTGAACACACATGGCCATAAGTTCATTAACATATCATTTATCTTTATGTGTGTTATAAGATATCTTAAAGGGGACATACAATGTTGGCTGAGTATTCAAGATATAGTGAACAAGAAAAATTTTAGGCATTTCAACCTCAAGATTCTTTAGTTGAGCCGTTAAGTCTCGTATGTTCACAATGTGCTCACACACTTCTTTCACACTTGTCAAGCTCAAAGCCTACACCCTGGGCCGAACTGACACTCGAGAATCATTGTTGGCTGCAAGAGAACTTAGTAATCATCGGAAGACTTAACTTAACAAAGATAAACCCATATAAAACTAAAATATCATAAAGACAACATTCAACAAGCCAATAAGGCAAACTCAAGTCTTTAGACAACAACTGAAATGAATAAGACTACAGAACTAATATTATCTAACTGTATATGAAGCCTCTAAAAACTATGACGGATATCGAGACAAACCCCCGATCATCCTAAACAACTGAACTACTAAAGCAATAAAAGGGGATCCTCCGAAATGCGATGAGGCTCACCAACAAACTTTAAGATCCTCGACTGGATCAACAAAACACTGGATATTGGTCCTGATTACCTGTATCTACATCATAAAATGATGCAGGCCAAATTGCATCAATACATTGAATTCATGAGCAAGTGAGGGAAAACTGAACATGACAAAAGCTCGAAATGAATTCTGAAAGAAACACTTACCTTAGGTTTAGTCAACTCATGGATACCTTACTTAGTGCACAAAAAACAATAGTAAAGATGCATTTTATATAAAGCATTTAAAAACTATGTAAAAACTTAATATACATAGATAGTAAAGAAATCTAATGTTGTGGGAGTTTCTCTAACCGACAACCATCATTATGATATAAAGTGATGATATAATGTCTCGCTCACGCTGCCAAAATTGTCCTATAACTTGTTGTCGGGATAGAGAATGCCTCAAATATGTAGATCCACTTGTCTATGCTAAAAAGTATTAAGGAATAATCTAAAAGTATAACCCTTTCTACCCACAATGCCTACATGATTTATGGAGACATTGAGTTATCATGAACTCGCTCTCATATCGGTGCTCAATACTACTCCTTATATATGATCAACTCAAATAAAACTCTTTCTGTGATTTGAGTTACTACTCAAAAAGTTTATCTCTTGAAAGAGATGGAACTCAAAAATGCTCAAGAAAACTCATTTGGAAATTAGTGTTTGGTCTTATCTTAAAGGTGAAAACATTTGTTCTTTGGGATTATTTGTTCCCATATATCATTTAAGGAAACGAAGTTGGTCCTACTCTTTTTCAAACTCAAGGATTAAGTCTTTAAAACAAGTTTAAAATTATGGCATAAGGCTTTTGAAAGACTCTTAAAACTCTCTTGACTTGACTCTTAGCTCCACCTTGAATTTGATTTATGAATTAAAGGGTCATGATCTCATGTTATAGAAAACTTAGACGTACTTTAGAGTGTATATATCAACTAGGAAATATAGGTACCATGTTAGTAAACTCAAACGGAAAAAGGTGGAAAAGGGTAGAAGACATGGTGTCCCTGACGCTCTGAATGGCGCGGGGCGCCAGAGAGAAGCTTCAGAAGTTGGGTTATGGCGCATTATCTAGTGTGGTTCCCCAGAGCCCACACTACAAAGTTTGTTTGTGTCGCTTTAAGTGGCACGGCGCCTCAACCCCCTCCCCAGGTGTTTGACGAATAGATAACTAGTTTCTCTCCCAAACGCTTAGAATCGAATACACAACCAAAATTTGGAAGAATCTACTCAAAACAAAAATCTTCATGAATTCGATTCAAGAACCTCTCAGCAACTTCAACAAATCAAGAAACCAATATAATTTCAATAAAACCCATCAAGAACTCAGTTTCTATACTTTCAAGAATAGAAATTCGTGTAATTAAATGATGATTGGCGCGCGGGTGAAATAAATACAATGCTATGTGATCTCATGTACCTCGTTGGGATCAATCCTTAATGGAATTCACAAGCGTACTTTCAAGAACGTGACTACTCCTTGCTTCTTCTCCTCTTTTTTTCCTCTTCTTTTATCTTCTCTCGAAACCCTAACTTAAACTTGTAATGTAAACTGAAAAAATTAAATTTATACCCCAACTAAATTACTAAAAATGAAATTAACTAATTGGGTAGTGAAAAGATAATAATACCCTTCTAAAATCCGGTTTTGACTTTCCTCATCCATGCAACCTAACTTCAAATAATCATATTTCCTTCATACGAACTCGAAATCAAGAAAACTTGATGACGTTGCAAACATAATTCAAATATATTTCCTACAGTATCTACTAGCATATCTAACTCATTTTGAACTAGGACTTATGGTTGTTTGAAATTGACTCAAAACTCATACTTAGCTTAACTTTGTCAAACTTTTCAATTTCAATTATTTCCAAAAACGATTTCTTTCTAATTTTAGTTCTTTCTAGTTCTTTCAAATAGTGAGGTGTTACAACACCGGTGAGCCTAATTGATGATAATTTCATAATTAAGGTGTTATAAGTGCTTTGTCTAAAATCTCAAATTGTTCATCAATAACCTTCAGTAATGTTGTCACATTGTTATAATGTTTGACAGATTCACGAATACCAACAGAGATTTTGGTCTTAGCGAATATAACACTCAAACGATTACAACATTCACATTATTCATGAAGAACAATATCATCTTGAGTATTGATTTCATTAATAGATGACTCATCTTTTCTGATAGAATAATCAATATTTATATGCCCTAAATGAAAGCAGAATTCTCTGATTTCAAATCTAATAATTCTCACCATTCAATTCGGAAATATCGCATATATCAAAGAAATTTGCAAGTTGTGTTACTGCAAAAATATAGACACATACTTATATGGCTGGCAATGGTTGCAAAATCGACACTACTGGACCAGGACTGGCCGAACCGGATGAAATCGAGCACCACAAGCCGGTACCGTACCGAAATGATACTGGTAGTTCTAGATAAAGGAAGGAGTACCCGTCCTGGTCCGCTAACGAACCGGGACCGGACGAACCGATTTAGCTCGACTCCAATGGCTACTTTTTTTTTAAAAAATTATTAAAAACAATTAATTATTAAAATAAAAAATAGGCTAATTTAAAGAAAATAATTATTACTCAAATAGTACTAAAACTATTATAATTTTAAAGTTAAAAATTTATACTTTTCAAACTTTTAAAGTATGAAATTAAAATTTCATAATTATAGTTTGAAAGTTTGAATTTAAATTATAGTTTGAATTTAAATTTTAAATTATATATATGTAGTTTGAAAGTTTGACTTTAAATTTTAAATTATATATTTATAGTTTGAAAGTTTGAATTTAAATTTAAAATTATATATTTGTAGTTTGGAAGTTTTATTTTATCAAACTTTTAACTTTAAAAGTTTGAATACTTGAATTCAAAATTTCAAAATGTAATTATAAAAGTTCAAATTTCAAACTTTGGGGTTGTAAAAGTTTAAATTTCAAACTTTAAAAACTATAGATGTTTAACTATAACAATAATAAAATTTAAACAATAATAAAATTTAAATTTATGAGAACAAAAATAAAACTAAGATGAATATCCTATACTTTTATTAATATTAATTGAATAGTACAATTTGATCCACAAAATATTAGTAAAGTATTAAAAGATCTAATCTACCCGGCCACTTTTTAGGAAAGGTTCTGTTTGAATTAGACCTCAAATTATCATACTCATACTAATAGACAATTAGACATTTAAATTTAATAGTTCATGTTGCCATAGAAATCTTTTCTTAAATCATGTAACATTTCTCTAGTTACATGAACGGAAATTGGCTGATTAGATAAATCCTTGCTTTAATGTCGTCGTCACTATAATCTTGCATTATTTCGCTAACGTCATTTTTAAATTTGGTCAGTAGTGGTTGACGACCATAACTCCTTCTCTCGACATTGATCAATCTCTAAATAACACCGATATCTCCAAGTGATCTGGTGCTAATGAATTCCTATACTCTCCAATTTGAAACCTTGTTTCATTAAAAGTGTCTTCCTAAACTACTGAAGATACTTGAATAGCTAGCTTATCTCGAGTCACTGATTGAACTTTTGAAAATCCTTTGCCGCGATAGCTTCACCATTCTAGAAGATCAACAATAGTTTCTGTATGTTGATTAACATATGCATCAAAATCATTTCTATTTTTATGAGAAAGTTCCAGATAAGAATATAACATATTATCAATATCATCTTCATTACATCTACTCCTACAATTTTGAGGTTCTTCATTACTTAATACATTTATTATATAAGTCATACAATTTTCTAGCTTCAATTTTTATACTATCTTTAACATCTTGAAAATTAAGTGTTTCATCATCTTCAATATCAATACTCAAACTTAAATATATTTATCAACCATTCTAGATCCACCTAGATCTTTGTAATGTGGATTTAACAAACAAGCGCTTAAATAAATTTGAGAAATAAGAATAAAATATATTTAAAAAATTTCAATCATTTTGGTAACAGATTGTTCAAATCTTGGTTTATTTTTAAATTTATAAATTTAGTAAATATTAGGTAAAACGGAGCAAATGATTGGATAATAAAGTGCAGATATTTTTTTATAGTTAAATAAAAATCATTTAAGAATTCTATGAGTCCTTTACGTCATTCCAATCACTATCATCAAGTCCATATGTCATATTCGAATTATGAGAATTCCAGACTATTTGTAAAGGTTTTCTATACTCTTAAGTGACTTCAAGCATCTCATAAAAAGAACTCCACCTAGTAGACACTGATTTTGAAATTTTTCTACGTAGAAGATTATATTCACAACAACGATTTGAAATTCTTGCTCTACGCCTAGACTTAACTTGACATTTAAATATAAAATGACATGCACTTTAAACTTTCATGAAACCATCTTTATACATTGTTATTCTATCTCTAACAATCAAATTATATACGTGTGTACACACCTAACATGAAAATCATCATCATAAATAGGGCAAAGAGACAGTTTTACCATTTCAATTAAGGTGACACTACTAATTTTATCACAAATTTCATAGTTTTGTAAAATATTTATAATTGTTTGAGCTATATAACTATCGAATTTATGCTTTCATAATATTTCTAATCTAAAATTATTTTTTGCATAATCTAATTTTCATCAATTAAATGTGCAGTATATTTAAATAATCATTATTGTTTACACTACGGTCCATATTAGATGTAATAGTTATTTTACAATTATTATAATAAAATAAACAAGGAAGATATTGCAAATGTTGAGCTTGATAATCAAAGATAGATTTTTTAAATAAATTTCTAGCAAAATCTTTAAAATGTTGATTATACACAGTTTGAATATAATGAATAAAATCGGGATTTTCAGCAATACTAAATGGCAAACCCATAACAATAAGAATTTTATATAATTCTTAAAAATCTTTTTCTATACTATATGATTGTTGTATATTAGAGCCAGAAACATTAGAAGGATTTAATTGTGTTTGGACCATATTAGAGCCATCTACTCTTACAGTTTCAGGAAGGGGTACCATTCTTTTTGCTTCGGTTAACACTTTAGCATGCAAAAATTTATTTTTTCAACACGACATTAAATGACTACTCAAATGTTCCCACCCTGTCTTCCTACAGTTTTATGATTCAATCTATTTTTACATTTATTACAAATAGCTTGTGTTTTATCTTTATTTTGAGTCATAAACGGCCATACCACTGATTTTTTAGTATGTGTTGCCTTAGGCCTAGGATGAACGGGGAAAATGAGAGTAGGACAATGAAAGGGAGTGAGACTAGGAGAGGGACTATGAGTACTAGTAGTCGTAGGTGACTCAGTTTCATTGTCATCATCATCATCAAAAGTAGGCGTACAAATATAATCATTAACATTATCATGTTCATCTTCTTCAGGCAATTCCTCATCAAATTAGCAAACCTTCTTTGTAAATATTCATGATAAGGATCTAATCCACAATTACTATCAATATAAAAAATAATATCATTAACATGGGTATAATCATCCGTATTCATTATTAATAGACTAGATTTTTTAGTTTTAGATTTACAAGAACTATCGATTTTCTTATTAGTGGTGGATTTCAAGTTTAATAAACTATTAACCGACTCCACTATGTTTTTGTTTTTTTTTTACCTTTTTCAACAATTTTTTTATCGGAATTCATATTCAAATATGAAAAGTGAGTAGATTATATATAATACAAAAATGTAATGCAAACAAATAATTACTTACAAAATAAATAAATAATTATTATAAATAAATAAATAACTAAATGAAAAAAGTGAGATGAAAGTTGGAACTAATGTACCAAAAGTCTACTTAA
This sequence comes from Solanum habrochaites, assembly GCA_027704765.1. Lineage (NCBI taxonomy): Eukaryota > Viridiplantae > Streptophyta > Magnoliopsida > Solanales > Solanaceae > Solanum > Solanum habrochaites. The sequence continues at coordinate 43,002,273 of JAKWJA010002500.1, forward strand.
AAAAGAAGACGTGTAAGAGCGAAAGCCAAAAATTGAAAGTTGAAAGATGAATTTTGAAGATCCAAATCCAATTTTCAAAGAGCAAAATCGTAAATTCAACGAGAATAACATATTAGAGGGTAAAGAGTTTAGAGAGTGGAAGATGATTTTTTTGAGAGTTAAAAGAATGAATGTTTTGGATTTATAAGTCAAAAAAGGATGAAAATGTAGTTATTCGGAGATTGGGTATTAAAAAAAGTTTGGGGGTAGGGGGTGTAATGAAGGTGAAAGAGTCGTCAGTGCAATTCGTTTCCCAACGACTATTTTTATTATAATTTTTTTGAAAAAAAATTAAACCGAACCTGAATGGGATGGACTGAGACCGGAACTGATATTTACCAAATCGGGACTAACCGATAAATCCTGGTTTTTATCCCGTTACCTCTCCTGGACCATCTTCTAACGATCCTTACCGGGATAAGCCAACCAGACTGGACAGAGACGGAACAGTGTCGAAACCAGCATCTCCCGGTTCTGTTGACATCTATACATAGTTAACATAAATATGAACCAAATAATATAAATTGAATTTATTGACATAAAAAATGTGTGTGGGCTAAATTTTTTAATTCTATTAGATTCATATTTATGATAAAATTATCAATTAAATAGCATGTTAATATATCTTTATTTCAAAACTATTAAACTCTCATTCAAAATTCTTATGGCTAATTATGAAAAGTATTTAATATTTCATCTTAATTGATTATGCAACTCAATAATAAAGAAATTAAGTTATCATATCATGCATAATTAATTAATCACAATTCTAATGTCTAAAAAAATTCCTTATGTGATCCTTAACTTTAAAATTTTATTCAATTAAAGATGTTGCGGCAAAACTTTAATCAAATAAATTCTAGATCACTTAGACATTTGTGTTTATTTATTTAATGTCTATAGTTTTTATAATTGAGCCAAACATAATATATAATATCATTCAATTAAGATTTTTGTGGTCAAATCTCAATCAAATAAAATTATATGATCACTAATTAAATCAAAATCATATACAAAATATATTGTTGAACATTATGCAAAAAACATAAATATCATAAGCTTAAAATATGTATATACATATATAAATGTGAAGAGACTCAAAGATTTCATACAATAAATATAATAATTTTAACATATAATATTAAAAATCAGAACAAACAGTCACATACTCTAGTCATGTAATCGCTGACACATAAATCAAAATAACAATCTCTTTTCCTTTCATTATTAGAAAAAATGTGAGAAATTATAGAGCAATAGTGCCACAAAAATAGTTTGATCAACATACCTCCAACATTGTTAGTAAATATAGTCAGAGTCGTCAGTGTTTGTTTTCTAATCCACACCTTCTATGCACTTATAACCTTATTCTTAGATGCTATGGAGTTTAAAGAAGTAATGTTATTAGGAACCTCTGAATCAAATGACATATTTATAGTCGTGCTTCTATCAAGAACGGTTTTTAGAAGTTGTTGTGATGGACAATTGTTTCTAAGAGGTTATGGGAAGTTTTGAAACATGGGATAATGGGTAGTTACCAATCATCAGTTTAGTGGGATAATGGGTAGTTACCAACCTTCAAATTAGTGGGATGACGTGTCCAAGTAATTTGGACCATTTCTTCACCAGCAAAATGCTAACAATACTTAATTATGCATAGGTGTTAAGATCAATTCTTAAATATGGGAAGAGTATTGAAATTGAATTAAGATTATAATAATTCTCTAGTATAAAGTTGAGTTGAAAGCTTTCTTACGAGTTGAGTTTCTATACAAAATTTTCTTCAGTCGATTTGAAACATATCTTTTAAATATAAAATGATAAGCAACTCAAATGTTATTTCTTTATTTTAAAATTTAATGGTCTTTATTTTCACTACCCCAACAATTATTAATGTAACTTCTAAAATAATTAATAGTCATATTCATGATATTGTTTGGTATTTCGTATTGTAATTCTATAAATAAAGACATTGTAAAACTTTGTTGAAATGATCACATTAGTTTTTAAAATTATTATGTTTCCGGTGCTTATTATATACACCCTTTAGTTTGACTCAGAAAAAAAAAGATTAAGGCTATTAAATAACTATCAAATATTGAGATTGAATGGCAATAAGAGCTCAAAAAATTGTATATTGATTTTATATTTTATTCAATCAATTAATGATTCAGATTGTAAAAATTGTGTTGCATTGTATTTACAATTATTAATATGTTATTATCTTTTATAACCATGCGAAGCGCGCTAACAAATATCTGAACTTTAGTTTACTTGCAAATAAATATTATTATTTCTGCGTATTTTCAATTAAACAATAATTAAAGTTTAGATTTATATTTTAAATATTATCACTCCATTGGGGAAACACATTTTTTAAATTAACATAAAAATTAATTTGAATTATATAAGAACTTGAAATGGTCAAAGTCTCTAAACATTTGTAATGAATATAAATATTTATACAACTTTATCAAAATTATAACATGTACTAAGTAAAAATTTTAGATATAATTTTTAAAATTAAACAACAAAAGAATGTCAGTACACCAAAACACAAATATTGGTTCTGAAAATTTGAGGGATTCTCATTTTTTTTCTTTGGATGAACTTTATTTCCTAACAGTTAAGACTTAGGTGATGAAAGGTTAAGCACAGTTAAATTAAATTAAAATCTAATTTATTTGGGTTTGAAGAAGAAAAAATTATTTTGAACTAATTTTTAACTTTGGAAATAGTAAAATATTATATTGTAAATCTAATGAGATATTTGTTAACCGCAGATATCACGGCCAGGTTCACTAGTTACTTAGTAAAATTTATTCGACAACGACTTCATTTATGTTTCTTCCTTCTTTATACATGGGTTATGTGGTAATAGTTTTAAGTATAAATAGGAATCACATAGTGTAAGATCTAAATTACATCATATTTCTACTAATTTTCAATTTACAAAAATCCATCAAAAAAGGAGGCAGACGGATACATATCTACCATCCGAATATATTGTATTCGATACACGGTAAACAACTTCTTGTTGCACTTTAAAAGGAACAAACCATGTAAAATTTGTATTTACTTATTTTAGTTTCCTTTATTAACGCACATAAATTTATTTTTACTATTTTAATTTCCTTAATTAATGCCTATCTGATTTGTATCAATCCATAGCCTAATAGGTAAGAGGTTCACAAATTTCAAATTTCAAAATTACATCTCTCTATGGAACAACAATTAGTTTCAAAAAGTGATAATTTTTTTAAAAAAGAACTTGAAACAATTGGTGATATAAATGCGCAGAAGTAGAATGAAATTATATGTTTATTAATCAGCCTCCGACGGAGTTTTTATACAGCACTAACAAAACAGATAGTGTTAATCTTACTCCCAGAAAATAGGAACTGAAAAACTTAGGTGACCTACACTAACTGAATAATAAACTTGACAAACTTAAAGCCTAAATCTACTAAACATGACTTATCCATATTTACTACAATGGTATGTGTTTGTTATGCCCCCCTCAAGTTAGGTGTAAAGAGACAATGTTTTGGTGAGTGGATCTGCAATTTGATCAGTAGAGTGCATGTGGGAAACTCTGACAGGACCATTGCATACTTGGTGGCGAACAAACTGAAAATCAACTTCAAATGTATGTGACCCCAAGATTATCACAAAGCATTATTAGAGCAGCAAAGTGCGGGACACCAAAATCCTTGAGCAAGTGACTGATCCAGTTCATTTCAGACAAGGCAGAGGAAATAACCCGATACTGAGTCTCACTGGAGGATAGGGAGATAGTAGGTTGCTTACGAGAAGACGAGGAAATAAGATTCAAGCTGAGAAAAACAATGTAACCAGAGGTGGATGGGCACTCATTAGTATCACCTGCCTAATCGGCATCCGCATAGGCATAGAGATTAGTGGTTTGCTGCGGATATATATTAATATCATGGTGGTATATTTCTTTAAGATATCAAAGGATATGTTTAATTGCCTTCCAGTAAGACATAGAGAGACAGGTGTTGAACTAAGTGCAATTGTTTAACGAATATGTGATGTCAGACCGTGTAAAAGAAAGGTACTGAATCTTACGAAGTACATTTCCATACTCTTTTCCTTCAGTTTTTGGGGCTTCGTCATCTACCAGTAGTGCCACTGATATACTCATCGGGAACTCAACACCTTTGGAGTCGTGCATTTGAGTGTCATGAAATAGTGGAGTAAGCCAAGGTAAGTAAGAGATTTTTTTTAAAAATAGTTGTAATAACTTGTTGAAGGAGTGCTTCATTGCTTCCTGTGGGTATGATATCATCCACATATATAAGGATATAAATTGTTACGCCCAAATTGTGCAGAACAAAGAGAGAATTATCAAACTCAGACATCTTATACCGCATCCGGATCAAAGAATAAGCAAGTGCATCATACCAGGATTTAGGAGTTTGTCGCAGGCCGTAGATAGCCTTTTGGAGATGGCAAACATAGTCAGGATGCGTTTGAATTTTCATATCCGGGTGGTTGATTCATATAAACGTCTTCCTAAAGCTTTTCTTGAAGAAAAGAATTATTGACATCGATTTGGTGCAGTACCTAATGTTTTGTACAACAAGGGTGAGGATAGTCTGACTTGTTGTGGGTTTAACAAGCAGACAATATGTTTTATGAAAATCAACCCCAGGCATTTGGGTGAGAACCTATTTGCAACCAAATTTGCTTTATACCTATGAATGGCTCCATTAGACTTAGTTTTAAATCAAGAAAACCATTTACAGGGAACAACATTCTTAGTGGGGTCTAGCGGAACCAACCCTCAAGTATGATTCTATATCAGTGCGTCAAACTCAAGTTGCATAGAATCTCTCCACTATGGGAACTTTTGTTCTTGTTTCTCGGTAACATGTCATAGGTGACATCATAAAAGACACAACTTCCAGTGCAAGTGTCGATAATTGTACCATATTGTAGTAAACCAACAAAGGGCTAGGGTCGTTTCCACAGGAAGTGGTTATGATAATTAATAGAAAAGTGAAATTAGTTACTAGTCCTAGCTTCAAATAGTATTGAGTACAAACCTGTTAAATCTATAAAGGTGACGGAAGCATCAATTATCAATGGGGTTTTGTCACAAGTAAGTAAAATATCACCTAAATTAACAAAGCGTGTTAACCAAGGAGAGGGAGATTCTTGGAATGTGATAGAAATACATGATTGTAATCATTTAAGATTTATTAAATATAAATTTATAAAATAATTCAAATTATATTAAATTCGTAAATATATTAATCCAAATAAATATTGTGGATTGATATAATTGAGTTAAATATTTAAATCCAATAAATATGCATTTAATTAAAGTCTAAATTAATTGATTTGGGCTACAATGGATGAACCCAATTGTTAAACCCAATTCCATCTCATTTTAGAGCCCATCTTGGCTTCATGTGTGCAAATGATGTGGCATGACAAGTAAAATAAGGAACCAATAGAATCATAACATGTGTGAATGATGACAAGCCGCTCCATATAGCCCATATGCCATGTCACTTAAATCTGATGGCCGAACGGAATCCTATTCCAATCGCAACTCCTCTATTCTAAAACTATGAATAGGGGTCCTTATAATTCAGAAAAGGGACAAAAGTTCTAAAAAAGAAGCTAGAGAAAATCCGTGGTACAAACGCCATTTAATTCTCTACAAAGCTGCAAGTGTAACAATTCAAGCATTCAAGTTCAAGAACGATCAAGATCAAGACCATCAAATTCAAGAACAAGATCGAAGCCCTTGAATTCAAATAGAAGTCACGATCAAGATAAAGTTCAAGTTCAAGTTCATCAGAGATTCAAGAACAAGCTTTAATGCCCTTGAATTTATATTTGAAAAGGTGAATTCAGAGGAATCATAGAGATTGTAACACTCACATTTGAATTAATAAAATTGATTGTTGCTATAATTTTCCATTCTTGATTATTGTTTTCTCGACGCGAATTTTATTGTCTAAAAATTATGGCACGCACAGTGGGACAATCTCTACCTCTCATCTCAATATTTCAAACGTCAAAGAATATCGAGATGACTTCTATGAACAATAAATTTCGATCAACTGCCTCTAAGGTCACTAGCTCTAAGTTCTCTACTAAAGTTGAAGTCATCCTTGGTGTTACCTTTGGATGTTTCGGAGCTGTTACGAGAAGAAATGTTGCTGCACTAGGAACACAAATACTTCAAGTGTCGTCCGCATCAACTCCTATTTTTGGGTCTTCGACTCCCAAAGGATAAAGTTCCTCCACAAATTCTCTAGAAGGTAATGTTGTTGAAAAGATCAAGAAGACATTGGCTCCACTTGAGCAATCTGGTTCCAAGAACTCTACCACAAAGGAGAACTGTGATTCAACTTATGAATCATCTCCATATACATCATGTAACGTGACTCCACTGAAAATTAACTTACGCTGCAATACATGCTACTCTCATGCATCTCCAACGGTCATGCAAACGATGGTGACTGCGACTTCTTCTCATGGGGAACAACTCAGAAATCTGACGAAGTTGGTTGAAGGATTGACAAAGTATGTACAAAACCAAGAGTCTCGAATTGATAACTTGATGGATAGAATGGAAGGATTTCATATGGAGATGCTAGCCATGCACCTGGAAAGGGTGTTAAAGTTCAAGAAATCGAAGATCCTGCGAAAAAAGCCCCATTTGTTAAAGAGATGCCAATTTCTTCTGAAGGATGATCCCACTCGATCGCTTGAAGGAGTTTATTGAAGGAACTATCAAAGATAAGTATGAAGTGTCCACCAAGTCTTCTCATATGTATGCTAAGTCATACACTACTAGGATTGATAACTTTAAAATGCATGTTGGCTATCAACCTCCCAAATTTCAACAATTTGTGGGAAAAGGAAATCCAAAACAATATGTTGCACACTTCGTCGAGACATGTAATAATGTTGGAAATTATGGAGACCATCATGTCAAATAGTTTGTCCGCTTTCTATAAAGATAATGCCTTTAATTGGTACACAGATCTTGAACCTAATTCTATTGATAGTTTAGAGCAACTAGAGCATGATTTTCTCAATCGTTTCTATAGCACAAGGCGTATAGTGAGCATGGTAGAACTCAAGAATACTCGCCAAAGGAAGGTGAACCAGTTATAGATTTCATAAATCGATGGAGGAACTTGAGCCTAAATTGCAAGGACTGGCTTAGTGAAGCCTCTGCAATTGAAATGTGTATTCAAGGTATGCACTGGGAGCTTCTTTACATCTTTCAAGTAATAAAACCAAAATCTTTCGAAGATTTAGCTACTCGTTCTCATGATATGGAGTTGAGAATGTCCTCTGCTTGAAAAGATATGACTATTGTCCATGATCCTCGCAAAGGAAGAGACAAGCAGGAACCCAAGAGATGGAGCAAATTTGTGCATAGAAATGACAACAAAGAATCCATGAGTGTAAATATGTCGTCTGCAAAGTTCACCACGACTGAGGTCATAAAGAAAAATGTGAGAACGAATTTGCAAGAACATTCAAATCAAAAGTCGACACAAAGGGAGATGCAAGGAAAAAGTATCCCTTCTTGGATTTTGACGTTTTAGAATTTTTTGATGAATTGCTTGAGTTAAAGATCATTGACTTTCCAGAGATGAAGCGACCCGATGAAGCTGGAAAAGCTAATGATCTAAATTATTGCAAGGATCATAGACTTGTGAGTCATCCTCTTGAAAAATGTTTTGTCTTTAAGGATAGAGTGATGCAATCGGTTAACGAAAAGACAATTGTCCTTGATGATGAGAAGGCTAGTTCTAACCAGATCTCTATCACGTTTGGCTCACTTGATCTGGTCCAAATATATATCTCTGAAAAGCATGAAGAAGAGTCATTAGACCAGGAAGTTGATATAGATGGTGATGAAGGTTGGATTCTTGTAACTAGGCGAAGATGCAACAAATCAAGCTTACGAAAAGAACCATTCGAGCAACCGGTTAGAGGGAAAATGGTGAATAAATTAGAGATGCAAAAATCAATCAAATGCCCAAAAAGGGCAAAGGTAGAAGTGCATCACTACAAAAAACCTTGACATCCATGACTCTAGAGGAATTCTTATCAAGCTCGTTCGACATAAAGTATAATCAAGACAATGTCAAGGCATCATGTTTCAATGCTGATAAAGAAGAAATGGTGAAGGCGTCTTCTACTGGAAAAGAAGGAACATCGAGTGAATCCTCACCAAAAGTGTATCCTAGTGACGAAGAAAAAACAATAAGGGAAATATCAGCAATGGTGTCTCTTTCAACTCCTGAAAAATCTATTGAACCTTATTTTCAAGAAACACATGCATGTGATACTAAAATCACATTTACAGATAATTATTTTCTATTTTGTGAAACACTACACAATCGTCCTTTGTATATGGTGGGTCATGTGCTAGAGAAGAAGGTAAATATATTATTAATAGATGAACGATCTGGAGTCAACATTTTGCCTATCCATGCATTGAAACAACTTGACATCACGACTGGAGAACTTAGTGAAAGTCGTCTGTTGATACAAGGTTTTAATCAAGGGGAGCAGAGGTCCATAGGCTCTGTTTAATTAGAGATCCACATGGAACATCTGCGATCAAGCGCATGGATGCATGTGACGGACACAATGACATCATACAATATATTACTTGGCAGGCCTTGGATACATGAGAATAGAATTGTCCAATCTTCATACGATCAATGTTTGAAATATCTTGAAGGTGGAATTCAAAAGGAAGATAGTTGCAGATGATAATCTTTTCATCGAAGTTGAGACACACTTTGCAAATGCAAAATTATATTTGAGAAGCTATGTTGTTAAATGGGCCAAATCCAATTACGTCAAATCAATCAAGTATGATAAGATCGTAAATAAAAAAATTGATGCGGCTGACAAAAAGATGAAAATTGACACTAATGACCCTTGTCCTATTCTTAATGAAGGGAAGATCATATATTCGAAGAAAAATTTGACTTCAAGGCTTTGTTATGTTAAAAAGTGAAGAAGGAACAAGATCAATCATCTAACCTTCAAGAAAATGCATTGAGAGGGATAACTATTTCTATAAGACGGATTGATGCAATAAACTTGTCGTCAAAGTTACCAGAAAAGTCAATCGCTCAAGATCAAGTGCGAGATATGACACTCCCTACAAAATGCACATGATAAGGTTTCGATCCAATGCTTATAAGTTATTTGTGAGTGAGGGTTACAACCCTAATGATCCATCGACGCTAGGGAAACATCCATCAGAAGATACAACTAGGCAACCACGTTAAGGCCAAGGTTATAACCAACCGCCACCAATTCACATTTTAATAAGAAGGGCCAACAATAATCATCTTTAATCGACTTGGGGAAGCGACAACAAAAACTTATGTGTTTGAGAGGTTAGGTCTTTTGAATAAGAATAACAAAAATCTGAGAAGTTTTTCAAAAGTTACAACGGCTACTTTTCGAAAGGATTTCAGAAGTTAGATTCCTTCTAGGATGAGACAACGAGTGGAACTTGTGGTTTCCTGTAAAAAGAAACTCAAGGCAAAGGCTAACACTGTGGTTTACACAAAAGAGCGCGACGAAGATGAAAAAAGTGTAGGTTCCTCAAATCATGTTACAATCCAAAATAAATACGATTCTTTGCCTCAAATGAAGATTGATGAAGAGATAAAAGATATTGCCTCATGTTTTCATTTATTTGTCAATGACAATGATCCTTCGGAAGAGGAAGATACTAGAGATGCTCCACTGGAACTTGAAGAAGGAGTAAAGATCACAATAGATACTTTGAAGGAAGTTAACCTTGGCACTGATGAAAACCTAAGGCCAACTTACTTGAGTGCATTTCTAGAAGTTGATGAAGAAATCACTTACATGAATATACTCAAAGAATATAGAGATGTCTTCGCTTGGAGTTATAAAGAAATGACTGGATTGAATCCTAGAGTAGCGGTCCATCAATTGGTAGTCAACAATTATTCTCATCCTATTAAGCAAGCTCAAAAACGTTTTAGACTTGACTTAGTTCTGTTGATAGGAAATGAAGTTAACAAACTTATTGAGGCGGGATTTATTCATGAGGTAAAATATCCTACATGGATTTCAAGTATTGTTCCTATGAGGAAGAAGAATGGTCAAATTCGAGTTTGTGTTGACTTTAGAGATCTCAATAATGCATGCCCTAAAGATGAGTTTCCTCTTCCAATTCCAGATTTGATGATTGATGCCACCATTATTTATGAGGAAATGTCGTTCATGGATTGTTCTTTCGGCTATAACTAAATCTTCATGGCACCAAAGGATGAAGAACTCACCGCATTTTGCACACCGAAAGGTATTTATTGCTACAAAGTGATTTCATTTGATTTGAAGAATGTTGGTGTCATATATCGAAGGGCTATGCAAAATATCTTTGATGACTTACTCCATAAAAATGTTGAATGATATGTTGATTACTTGGTGGTGAAGTCAAGAAAGAGGGGTAATCATTTGAAAGACTTAAGAATGGTGTTTGATTTTCTCCAAAGATATCAATTGAGGATGAATCCACTGAAATGTGCCTTCAGAGTTACTTTTGGCAAGTTCCTTGGCTTTATTTTGAGACATCAAGGAATCGAAATTGATCAAGCCAAAGTTGATGCAATATCAAAGATGCCTGAGCCTCGAAGCATGAGTTAAAAAGTCTCCAAGGAAAGTTATCCTACTTGAGTAGATTCATCTCAAATCTAGCGGGGAGATGTCAAGCATTCGGCTACCTCATGAAGAAAGGTTCTCCTTTTAATTGGGACCAAACATATAGCTATGCCTTTGAAAGTATCAAATCATATCTAGCTAAACCTCCGATTTTGGCATCCCCTAAACCTGAAAAAAACCATTGATACTCTACATTGGAGCACAAGAAATGCCTGTAGGAGCCCTGTTAGCTTAAGAGAATAATGAAGGCAAAGAAAACACTCTTTATTACTTAAGAAAAATGATGACGCCGACTGAGCTAAATTATTCACCAATTGAAAACTTATGCTTGGCACTTGTCTTCTCAATTAAAAAGATGAAGCATTATTTTCAAGTTCATGTTGTCCGTTTTATCTCTAGGGAAAATCCCCTCAAGTTTGTTATGTCAAAAACTGTCCTTAGTGACCGACTAGCAACATGGCACCTCCAATTACAATAATTTGAGATTGTGTACATCTCTCAAAAATCTGTGAATGGACAAGCATTAGCGGATTTCTTGGCAGACCATCGGATACCTGATGATTAGGAGTTAACTGATGAGTATGAAGATGTGATGTCCATCAAAATTCAACATCTATGGAGAATGTACTTTGATGGGGCTGC